>CAXKVW010000012.1:0-457972 GCA_964058825.1 Carex arenaria | reverse complement strand
ACTTGATCACAAAAATATTCATATCTTACATATTGGCAATAAAAATTCTAAAAATTATAACTTTTTTACGAATGCTATGAAAGGAAAAAAAGTGAAAAATACTTTATATAATGAGTAAAAGTAGAGTGTTCCTATGTTCACCAAGTTTTTTTTGTGAACTCAACTCTAAAATATATCGGATTAGCTTCAAATGACGAATTCAAACCGTTGAAATCTTTCAACCTTACGAGTGATGCGTCCACATGTAAATTTTTTAAAATTTCAAATTAATTTTGTATAAAGTCAAGTGGTAAAAAAAGTTCAAAAAATAAATGCACTAAAAATAATTTATAAACGTTCTAATTTCAACCGCTTGACTTTACACTAAATTAATTCGAAAGTTTGAAATTTTTGCATGTAGACTCATCACTCTTAAGGACGAAGAATTTCAACTGTTTAAATTCGTTGTTTGAAGTTAATCCGATAAATTTTAGAGTTGAGTTCACAAAAGAGCATGGTGAATTAGGAATACCCTAGTTTTACTCTTATATAATAGTTATAGAGTGAGCCTATGGTACTATGCATATCACGGATGGGTCCATGATACGGTTCAATATCTTCGTTTTCAAAGTTCTAACAGTCAATCCGAACCGTTCAACATGTTTTTCATATGAATATGTACTTGCCGACCAAATTTTACATTTTTTAGAATTTTTTTACTATTTTTTTAGATAGGTATAAAATCACTTGATCCGAAAATTCTGGACCATCCAAAAACAGTGATTTTCTGCCTACCTAAAAAAATAGTAAAAAAATTCTAAAAAATGTAAAATTTGGTCGGCAAGTACATATTTATATGGAAAACATATTGAACGGTTCGGATCGACCGTTAGAACTTTGAAAACGAAGATATTGAATCGTATCACGGACCCATCCGTGATATGCATATTACCATAGGCTCACTCATAGTTATATTAACATTTGTGATATAAATAACACATATTAAATATAGATACTTTTTTCTCTCAAAATATATAGATACTTTTTAATGTAGATGATGGAATACGGGTGAAAACATAGTGGATAATATCCGATTCATATTTGAAAAAGTTAGATATGGTTATCCGATATCTGAATATTCGTGTGGATACGAATACTAATATGGTTTCATGTTTCAGTTATTTGTATTTGAATAGTAGATGTATACCATATAGTTTAATATATATTATGAAAATATTATGTAATTCATCATTATAATTAGATAAATATTATGAACTTTTATATTTTAATATATATCTGATCTGAACTGTATCCGTATCCGGAAATTAAAATGGATATGAATATGATTTTACCACTATCCCTTCTGTATCTGATCCGTTTTCACCCCTACGTAAGGGTGCTAATGAGCTAGGTTCGGCTCAGATTCGGCTCGACTCATTAAGATAAGCATGCTTGGCTCGGCTCGGCTCGACTCGATTTGGAAAGAAAAAAGCTCGGCTCGGCTCGGCTCATACAATACTTGGCTCGGCTCGCGAGCCAAGCCCAACAAAGTAGTTATAATAGAACTTGACATTTTCATATGATCTAAATCTTTTGTTACAATGATACTGTGTAATTGTAAATTATGAAGATGAATTATATTTGAAGTCAAAATATACTGTGTAATTGTAAATTATGTAAATATGCTTCCTCAAAAAATTGAAATTTGAAAAAAACTTGAAATTTGGAAAAATTCGAAATTTGAAAAAATTCAAAATTGTGAAAAATTCGAAATTTGGAAAAATTCGAAATTTGGAAAAATTCGAAATTTCTAAAAATTCGAAATTTCAAAAATTCGAAATTCCAAAAATTCGAAATTCCAAAAATTCGAAATTCCAAAAATTCAAAATTTCAAAAAATTCGAAATTTCAAAAAAATTCGAAATTTTCAAAAATTCGAAATTCCAAAAGTTCAAAATTTCAAAAAATTCGAAATTCGAAATTTTTATTGTATTCTATGTTTAATATGATATAGTTAGTTTATTACTCTTTTTTTATATTGTAACCTCTTTAAACATGAAAAAAGCTCGGCTCGCGAGCCGGTTCACGAGCTTGCGAGCCGAGCCGAGTCGAGCCAAGTGTTTACATGAGCCGAGCCGAGCCGAGCTTTTTTTCTTCAAAAACGAGCCGAGTCGAGTTTGGGTTTTTTGTAGTTTCGAGTCCGATTCGTTATGAAATATTGAGCCGCTCGACTCATAGATTCGCGAGCCGGCTCGACTCATAGATTCGCGAGCCGGCTCGACTCATTAGCAGCCCTACCCCTACGAGGGATGCAAAAATTAGGTGCAAATATATACAAATACAGGGGATAGGAGTTTGCATTGCATTAGAGATGAGCTAGTTCTATTTTAAAAAACTACTGTGTTCTTTAATTAGAAAGTGATAAATAATCTTCAACTATTTTTGAACTCCCTTGTTTTGGATATACGATTATCACCAACTCTGAACTTTTGAGCCCTTAAAATTCACTGAAGTGAAGGAATGAGTCCCGCATGCATTTTCACGTAAAAATAATTGTCAAGAACGAATATCATATTTAAGAGAGAAAAAAGAAATATTTAAAAAAAAAAAAGTTGAACTATAAGATGACTGGGTTATGGGTGAATACTAAACCATATCTTATAGATGAAAAGGAAGGTCTTCCTTCTACTCAACGAATACTTATTAAAACCCTTGAAAAGGAGATCAAAGAAAAAAATACTTCTATTTCAGAAGATCAAGTGCTTTCATCTAATATTGATATTAACCTTCAATCCAAGAAAGAAGATATTTTTTTATGGGTGGAGTTTTTGTCCAGAGGGCTTTGGATAAAATTCCATCCAAAATCAGTTTTTGTCCAGAGGGCTTTGGATAAAATTTATACGGATGATTCAAATTTATGAAGCTATATTCAGAGTTATTGAGTTTTAAATATGTTGGCACGAATCTTAAAACAAATTAAACAGTAAAGCTCGGCTTTAGATGAAATTTTGTCCAAAGCCCTTTGAACAAAATCCATCTGGATAATTTTTTTCATTTTGTTCACACCGCTCTAATTCAATTTCGTTTGTTTTGTCAAGTATCCCAAGGAATCTGTATTTTTTTTATCTTGCTTTAAATTATTCTATCATCCCATTTTTTTTGCTTTGCGTACAAATGAAAGCAAGTAACACTTTGAAGCCACGTTTGAGCGATGGAATTGCAGGGAAGGTGGGGTTCAATAGAATTCGGATCGCCCCTGAGGTAAAATAAGTAAATCCGGACCGTTCTTTTAACTTCACACGAATTGAAGTTTAATCCGGTCGGGACTAATCTGGACCATCCGTTTATATATATTGTACCTCTACCTGGATAGTAAGGGTGGCAAAAAATCTCATGGCTCGATCGTGACACGCATTTGACTCGTTATCTAACAGTTTGCTCTTTACTTGACCGAGCTGTAGCTCAGTCTAGAATTAACGAGTTCAAACTGGGACCTAATTTGTTCGCCTGCTCGTGAGATAGCTCGATTGGGCATCAATTTGTGAATTTTTATGAATTTGTATGTATTTTATACTGTCTAGCTCAGTCCAAAAAGTTTGTAGAATTTTTTTTTTTTTCTTAAAACAAGATCTAGTCATACCTAGCAAGCCAGCTCGATCCAGCTTGTGATGATTTCAAGTTGAAATTTTAACTTGGACTTCTAAAGTTAGTTCGCTCGTGACGAGTTCAAACTTAGCCCAGCTCGTTGCCACCCCTTCTGGAGAGATATGGACTCGGTTCAATAAAATTTATCCGAAACAGTTTTCATAGAACAGCCTAGAAACATGTTTAAAACACATTTTTAAACTAGTGCTGTCGTCGTTCAAATTTGAGATTCTCAGTTTTATGATATAAATCACTAATAGACGGACTAATATATTTTTTTTTTATTACGGTCCGATACTTTCTATGAACAAATACTTAACTATTAGATACCTATGCATACACATACTTATTCCCCTGCCTCATTTTATTTTTAAATTTAGCTGAAAGCATTTTCCCCATATTTTCCTATCTTGTTAGTCTTCTGTAATAACTGAGAATAATTCCTATCTATGTAAAATTTATGACGCTGCAGCCTGCAGAAACCTTCTAATTTTTAAGGAAAATTTTGAAATGCAGCGAACTTGCTTCTGATGTAGAATAGGCCTCAATTCTTTAAAAAGAAAAAAATAAACAAAAAAAAGCAACAAGCGAACCGCAACATTTATCCCAGAAAACGAGAATTTCTTCCATGTGTATTGAGAAAAATTATTTATTAAAACAATAAACAATGTTCTTGAAATAACGTCCCCAGCAACTTTTCCACTAACAGAGACTTACAAGCATTTTAAATATATAAGCCCAGTACAACAGAAAAAGCATTCGAAATTTTCCTCAAAAAAGTAAAAGAAGTATTAACCCATCACGCACAACAGCGCACAGTAACTCAAAATGAACCCTAGCTCTCATCAGACATTAATTATTAACAAAACAAACTGCACATTGCTTGCGTGGATTCATAAATGCTCGATCCCAAATCACATACGAGAGAACCCACAGACATGAAATATATGTAGAATGATGGCAGCACGAACTTAATATAAAATAAGGAGTCTCTAAAATAAGATGGATGGTTTTCATCAAATAAAATAAAGATGGTTGTGAGCTCAACTAAAAACTTATTGGCTCAGCTTTAAATGACAAATTCAAAGCGTGAAAACCAATCTAATTATGAGTGTGAAACTTATAATCTAAATTTGATAATTTTCAATTTTATTTAATGTAAAATTAAGTGGTAAAAAAATGATAAAAATGAATGCATTAAAATAACTTACAAACTTTCATTCGTTTAACCATTTGACTTTTTACTAAATGAATTTGAGAACATCTAAATATATAATATAAATGTGTTATTAATTAATGAAATAGATCAATTTTAACAATTTAGAATCATTTGAAGCCGACCCAATAAATTTTGAAATGAAGCTCATCAATCACCACGATAAGCTCATGCACATACTAATCTCATCCGTAAATTTATAGGTTGTACTACAAAAACAACTGTGTACACACTAAAGGCTGTAGCATATATAATATCTATTGATATTTTCAAGAATCATCATAAACGCCTATATACTAACAGAGTATCCTAAAAATAAAAAATGACTGAACAAACGAAAGAGGGGAAAACCAATCGTCAGAGAGTTTACTGGTAATAAAAGCCAGATACATGTGTATTTTACTATTCACATATCCAGAATTTGTTACTTTACAATCTTTGTTGGGTGAAAGACAGTTTTTCTACATCTGCAAACTGTTTACTGGCAAAGGAGGGAGAGAAGGGGGAACACCAAGCTGCACACACATGGAAAGTAAAAAAACTTAGTTGCCGTGAATTTTTATTTTCTCAGTGTTACTGTAAGTTGCGAAGGATATAGATAACCGGCCTGTGTTAGATAAACATCCCACCAAACATGCTATGGAAATATTGCATAATAAACTAAAAACTCACGTATATCCGTCCAAACCCGTGCATCTGATCAGCACTGGAAGATTGTAAAAACTAAACAATTAACCACAGCAACTACCAGCTTGGGAAGAGGAGCCAGTGCCGCCTGAGGGACCGGGCATACCACCATACCCTACTTTTATGCCGTATGACTGCAAATTGTCAAACAAAAAGAAGTAAACAATTTGCAAACAGTATTGAACCAACCCTGCACGAGAATTTGAGATTTGTGCGTGTTTTTAAAGTTTTCTTAGTAGACCTGTACATCCCTTTTCCAAAAAGAAACCAACATGGTCCTACTAGCTTTTCATTAACAGAAATATTGAATTTTTGACATCAAACTGCTAAGCTTCCCAAGTTCTAAATATAACTCAGAGGAAGCAATTTGATGGTACCAAAATAGAGGAACAAAAAATATGCTGTCTGCTGCACAAACTATTGCACATATGAAACAACTTGACCTCCCATATTTAATGACTAACCTCATTGGATACATCAAAGACACCATCCTGGATCTTCTTGTGGATGTTTGTGGCAGTTTTAATAAATGCCTGCACATAATTTACAATTGATCTTCAGAAAAACAATATTGAACTTGTGAGCATTATCTTCTCTTTTATTTTCATTCTATGCAAATAAACTGAGTCCAACCACAGATCACGGATTTCAAAGTACACTTGTGCAAATGTAATCTCCCAACCTCCACATATTCTCCACAACCCATGATTATTTTGCACAAACAAAAACCTGTGCACCTACCCAAACCAAAGGTTTAAATAGTGGGTATCGGGATCATAGTGGAGGGCATTTGTCATATAGATAGCAAATATTGGGCAGGCATGTAGCAAACACTATCAGTTCAAAGCAGGTATGATTTTCAACTAATTTTTGGCAGTTTGTTGGCCATGAATATCCCATTAAAAAGATTTCAAACACCAAATTACATCACAGTATCAAGTTAAATTAATAAATTAAATCAACATTACCTAGAAGTAATTACACAAATTAAGCATCACATTACTTCAAAACTAAGTAAATAAGTATTTTGAGGAACCATCATCATGTTTTTAAAATACACATTGCCATAATAAAGACACTAATGAAATAATAAAAAATTGTCAGTTATAAATTAAAACTGCAGGAATTTTAAAATTTCCACTAAATTAGCATGAAGTTCACTATTTCAAATACCTGTTAATAGACTGGTATATCACTAATAGGTTACTTTTAGATAATATACTGAAATGTGCAATTATGGTTAGCAGCATAACATCTACCAAATCTCCTCACAAATGCAGTTGCTATTTAATTCAATGCTTCAAACAATGCCAAGTTCAAACTTACATTGATCACCTCTAAACATTTGGTGGGTCATTTTATAGGAAACAAATTATGAACAAGGAGCCGGGGCCTACTGGCAAATAAAGAAAACATAATATGATAAAAAATTCACCTCTTCAACATTCTGAGCAGTTTTGGCAGAACCCTCCATGAAAATGAGGCCATGCTCCTTGGCAAACTGCTCCCCCTCTTCAGTGCTGACAGCTCTCCTATGTGATAGATCAGATTTATTCCCAACAAGCATAATTGTCATATTTGCATTTGCATGTTGCCTTGCATCCTCCAGCCAGCTGGCCAAGTGGTTGAATGTCTCCCTCCTGTCAATTCAAAGGCTTCATATTTGGGGGTTTGCATCGAAAATCTAACAATCAAAAGCATTTTCTGGCCTGGAATGCTTCATCAAATATGCAGGGTATATAATTATTTCAAGACAGGCTTAACTTTGGCATCAGAAATTGAAAAAACTTTTAGATGTTATGTGTAGACAGAGCAGTTAAAACAACCACCAAATTAATTAGTATTTAACTTGATATTCTGATTAAATAAATTAGTACAAGTACCTGGTGATGTCATATACAAGAAGAGCACCAGCAGCACCCCTGTAATAGGATCTAGTAATTGACCTGAATGACTCTTGTCCAGCCTATAGTTTTACCATAAAATATAATACAAAGTAATTACAAAATTAGAGGCCACAATCATAATAACATATGCTAATGATAAACACTTAATTAACACAAAATATAAAACTGAAACAAACCGTATCCCAAATCTGGAGCTTGATGGGCTTGTTCTCAATAGTTATTATTCTGGCGCCAAATTCAACACCAATTGTCAAGTCATGCACAGGCTGGAACCGCTTGTCAGTAAATTGCAACAGGAGACATGACTTCCCAACGCCTAAAATTAAATCAAGATTTAGTTAAATTACCTGGACTAACATAGCATTTTTTCTATTATATAATAAAATCAGCCTTTTAAGCTCCACCCATCAACTGCCTAACTTTGTCTTCTCCATGAAGCGCATCAAACTAGAAGAAACCTAATCTATGTTTATAAAACAGACTTGTATTGGCACAGAAGGTATTACAAAGAGTACGAGGAATTAGGGTCATTCTTATTGCATAATTCTTTTCCTCACAGGTTAACCAGTATAGTAATAGACCTGATATCTACAGAGATAGTAAGACCAATACACAAACTAAAAGAAATTTTTCTATTGAAAAAAAAGGTGGCCACAGACCACAGACCACCAGCTACCAATCTTCTCAGAATCAAAACTAAAAGCAAATGAAGAAACAATTAGGTCGTCATCACAGGTTCCTGTAGTTTCTCTAATACATAAACTACCAACCGGCAAATAAGGCTGTATACTGGTCAGAAATGGAGTACTAATTTCGTAGAAATACATTTTACATCACACAATTCCAGTACTAGAGATCAGGTCTAGATTCTATTCTACCAAGCACCAACTAAATTAGGCAAAAGATACAAGAGCCATTTGCTCTCTTCTACTTCGTGTATTGTACTGATCAGATTCGTTTGCAACAAAAGGAGAGAATAGATAAAAATCAAAAGCTTAGAATAGAGGAAAGAAAAGATACCTGTATCGCCGATGATGATGTATTTGAACAGATACGCGTACGACATACTTTCTTCCTACTAAGCACTAACCCCAATCCGACCTCGTACGATCCAATTTAACAACAAAGCTTGAATTCAGCTCCTTCGATCCAACAGAAGAAATGAGCTGTTAAATAATTTGGTTTTTACTAGCTGATGCGGAAGCAAAACGGAGCGTCGAAAGTCGAAACGCACTTATCCGATGTTTAATTGTACGATTCTTAAATGAGTTTCATATTGCTTTCGTTGAAAGGTGAAATTGGGTTTATACTACCAAAACTGTTCGTAATGGGTGCTTTGTCAAACATATATATCGAATATTTTTCCAAAAATTTATAAGCTTAATTTAATACATTCTTTTGTGCTAAATATAGAGGTCCGTTTTGAGATGCGTACCAGAATTAAAAGAACGGTCAAAATTTAGTAAGAATATAATGTCTTTACTAAGTTTATTAAGGATTAAAAAAGAGATAAGAACAAAATAATGTCTTTATCTTATATTTAGCCCATTCAAGCAGTTTCAAACTTAGCCCTAAATTTCTGTCGTGTAAATTGTAAGAGAGAAACAAGCAAATAGGGGTGTTGATTGGTCCGGTTTAGTCAGTTTTGAACTGAATCGAATTAATTTGAATCAAACGGTTCGGTTTTTTCGATTTAATGGTTAGGTTCAGTTTGATTTTTAAAACTGAATTAAAACTTCCGTTCAGTTCAGTTTGAAATTTTTCAAAAACCAAAATAACCGAACCGACCGAATTTTTATATATTATGAATTTGGTCCGAACTGCCTTAGTTTATTTCTTAATAATTCAATTTATTTTTTAATCAATTGCTTTAAATATTTTAGTTTATTTCTTAATATATTTCGGTTTATTACAAAACAATTGCTTTAACTAAAAAATTTAATATATTTCGGTTTGAACCGAACAAACCGAAATAAAACTTTAGTTTAGTTCAATTTAATTGCAATGCTAAATTGGTTTGATTCGGTTCTATTTTTGAAATTGAACCAAACCGATGAACACCCCTACAAGCAAAGACATAAAGAACAAAGATGCAGAATTAATTATATTTCTTCATTAATTCAGTGACATTCAAAAACAGCAATACAACTTCATTGTGAACCTTACGGTTCAACTTCAACCCTTAACTTTTTTTTTTCTTTTCTTTCTAACTAACACTAAACTTATAACATAAAGAAAATTAAATTTCAGTTTTTTTTTATCGAACTTTTTTCCTATGCTTTGACAGCAATAGGACTTCTCACAAAGTGTTTTCCATCAGACCAGACCAACGAACCAAACACATATTCTCCCGTTGGGGCACCCTTTTGAGCCTCCAACACAACCTTGAATTCCTTCACTGTACCCAATCCACTAAACTTGAGCTTTGTAGGCTTTACACTAACCGAAACACCTCTTGGCGCCTCTACACGAACAGTGTAAGTGCCAATGGTGCCCACATTCTTCACCCGTCTAGTAATCTCCACCTTGCCAGAGAGGTTCGGGACAGCAATGGATGGGTAGTTCAGATTTTCGATCTTTATTGGAGTATCTGGGCACTTGTATGGATGACTGAAAGTTGCGATCTGGCTCGAGTTGTACCCGAGGGCGCATAAGAAGTTCAGATAATCGTTTGGACTGAGGCCATAGACTAGGCCGGGATCCATAGCACGGTTAGGACGGACATGGCCAGACCCATAGCTAAAAGGTGTTGCTTTATGGGAACTTGAGTCGCTTATTGGCATGCGCTTGTTATCACGAACCCGTGCTGAAAAAATAAAACAAAATAAAAAATATAAGGGAACAATAATAAAGCCGTCATAATAAATTGTTTTTTTAGGAACATATGAAAATAAAGAGAAAACACTAGGACAGAGTAGTGAATTGGTATGAACCTGAAGTCATAATGGCAGATCTAATAACCGAAGGACTCCAACCGGGGTGCATTGCTTTAAGAAGACCTGCAATGCCGGCGATATGCGGGCAAGACATAGAAGTACCCGATTCCGAATTGAAAGGAACACGCCTCTTGTCAAAGTCCAGACCAGTGGGGCTCGTTGCTTCAGTGTATGCAGCGAGAACGCTGACACCAGGAGCCGTGATATCAGGCTATAAAAAGATTGTATAATTCAGCTTAGTTATTTTAGAAAAGGGAAAGGAAGTTCAGATTGTCAGTGATTTACTGGGTACTGTAATGACCTTGAGGATTTCTTCAGTTACTACATTGGGTCCTTGAGATGAGAAGGCTGCCATGAAGGGCGCTGGTTTTGTACCGAGTTTAGTCTGAGGAGCTGTAATGTAACCCAATACAGACCTGCACAAAAAAAAAAGAATAGATTAATTTCTTTATTGTGGTTCAATTGAATCGAGCTAGAGATAGAAATCAATCAAACTATGGAACTTTGGACAAGCACAATAATTGGTTTCTTATATTATTATTTTCATATTACATAAAAAACAACGGTAAATGATTTAACTCTATATTGACAAAAATGGTAAATGGAATTTCTGAAAAATAAACTTTGGTATAAATGAAATTTCTGAAAAAAAATAGAGTTCAATGTTTTTTTTAAAGATAGTAAATAAAAAGTTATCGGGACGAAGTCACAAAACTGGTTCAATTGAATCGAGCTAGAGATAGAAATCAATCAAACTATGGAACTTTGGACAAGCACAATAATTGGTTTCTTATATTATTATTTTCATATTACATAAAAACAGTAAATGGTTTAACTCTATATTTACAAAAATGGTAAATGGAATTTCTGAAAAATAAACTTTGGTATTAATGAAATTTCTGAAAAAAAAAATAGAGTTCAATGTTTTTGTAAAGATAATAAATAAAAAGATTTCGGGGACGAAATCACAAAACTGGGATAGAGTTGACTGTAAGTTGTAGGGTCCCCAGATTTGTCAACAAATATAAAAACTCACCAAAAAAGTTAATAACAATTTGGCCCATACAGGTCTCGAACCTGTGACCTTCGCGTTATTAGCACGACGCTCTAACCAGCTGAGCTAATAGGCCCCGTTGGAAATTTCGCCGAGAAAAATAAAATTATCAGTACCTTGTGGAATTGATGTGCTTCAGTAGATTGACTCCAGAAGAATAAGAGATGTGCGTGGCAGGAAGGACATGTGGATCAGCTAAAATCTCGTTTCCTGTTGAATCATCGTTTGCTAGGACCATACCCACACCACCGGCTTCACGCACCACCTCACCCTTCTCCACTCTTGCGTTGTTGCCCCGTATGCACACAACAATCTTCCCTTTCACTTTCACTGGGTCCAGGGAGTCCGCTACACATTGCATACTGCATCCACCGCATGCAGTAATGTTAGACAAGAAGAAGAAGAAGAAGAAGAAGAAGAAGAATTTAATTAATATTGATTATAATGAAGAAGCCAACTAATAGAAGAAAGCTAGTACTTACGCATCCACTTCAGATGCATTAGCTGCTTTAGCATCTACAGAGCTGATGAGTGGATAGTACTTGTTCTTGCCTGGAAGCCTGGTTGGAGAGAGGCTTTGCCCCTAGAACAACCAAACCAAAACATGCACGTTAGAAAAGTAGCTAGACATGTTATAAGTTATAACTTCAAATTTCTACTATATATATATGCATGCCAATTTCATGCTTCTGCAACCTTATAATGGATCTTTGTGTTGTTGATGAAAACATAAGACTGAAATTCCCTGTCAATAGTGCTAGCCCCAACTGTCAGAATCCATGGAGCCACGTTAGAGACTGAGCCAGCATCTGGACCAGAATTACCGGCAGAGCAAACAACGGTAATTCCATGTTTCACAGCATGGAATGACCCAATCGCAATTCCATCTTCGAAATAGTCAGAGGCTGAACCTCCGAGCGAGACAGACAACACGTGAACACCGTCATAAATTGCCTGGTCAAATGCGGCCAAGATGTCTGCATCAAAGCACTCACCGCCATCCACTGGTGGCCAACAAACTTTATAGGCAGCTACGCGGGCATTGGGGGCCCCACCCTTGGCCGTGCCATTGCCGTAGCCAAATAAATTTGCAGATGGAACAAATCGGCCAGCAGCGGTAGAGAGAGTGTGGGTACCGTGACCGTCAGTGTCACAAGGGGAATCAATGGGTCCAGAAGGCCTGGTTGTGTTTACTGAAGCTAGGAAAGCTAGATAGCCTTTGTTGAAGAATCTCCCTCCAATGAGTTTCCTGCAGTTGAAGAGTTATCAGAATCAATCGTCTATTACTCTATTCCCATTTGGTAATTTTGTATATATAATTTTGATTGATGAATATAATTTGTAATTATTTAACTAACGCAATTGTCTATTACTCGGTCAAATTTGGTTGTTCAGCATGTGAAGTTGTAAACTTGTAAACACTTTATGGAGTTGTCTAATTTTGCATGCATGTCAAAATTTCAGGATTTCTATTTTTGCAAGTATTATTGTTATTATATAAGATCTTGATCGCACCGTGCCAATAAAGTCAAATAACAATGTTCCTACGAAGTAATTCAAAAATGTCAATTCAAGATTAATATCTATAAGTAGGATAAACTTAGTTTCCTCAACAAAAATAATAATAACAGACTGTTTAAACAAAAAAATCAGACATATATGTGGGTAGGACTACAAAACAGAGACTGACCTGTTACAGTGAAAGCTTCTGTCATTGTGGTTGTCACAGGCTCCTTTCCACTGAGTTGGTACCGGTCCCATTCCCTCACCTCTGAAGCTCTCTGATTCCGGCCACACTCCTGCATTTCCACGTTTGTATTATAATATGTATATTTTTTACTTCTCTAATTTCCAAACCAAGAATGGTACTATCTATGGATGTTAATCATTTAACAATGCGCAGAAGGTAAGACCCGACATTGGAATATGTACTTCATTTTCAGAGAATAATTGGAGCGTTGCAGCAGTCAACAAGCTTTAATTATCAATAAATAGCACATGCAAAGAATATATTAAATTCATAGGTAAAAGCTTCCATTCTCCTATTTCAAGTTTTCATGTATTCACTTTTCAAAACAAGTCTTTCTATCTATGGTATTATCCCCCCTATTTTTTTTTTCTTTCTGATATTTTCCACCATTATAGCCACTAGTTTTCATATCTGAAATATCAGCCGTTGATAAAAAAAATAAAGTAGGCAAAATTACTGGCATTTAGTACAGAGAACATATTTTCTTTGAGTTGCTGTTATTAACATATTATCAAATTTAGAAAAAGAAATGACTAATTTCACATTAAATTTATATAAGAAATATTACATCTAATGCTAATTAGATTCTATATTTCTTAAAGGGGAATACCATAACAAAATTGTTGCTTACAATATGGAGAAGCAGAGTAGAATTATGCATAGAAATTCTCGTCCAAATATTTTATAGTATCACTCTAATTTTATTTTTTCAAAGTGAAATAATTAAATACGCCGTTTCTTTGAGGGCAAGAAATGTGTTTTACATCTAGTTGTAAAGCACGTGTATGTGTTTTACTTCCAGTTGTGTAGCAGCAATATTAGATTTCACAAGGCAGAAATAGAGAAGAGACTTTATAAGAGGATGCTACATCACTGAATTTTGCTGATAATCACTAGACTGAATTGAGCACTATTCTTTTTTTAATTGGTTATATTGAGCACTACTCATGAATCTACCCATTTTCCTTTTTTTAACTAATTTCTATAGTCCAAATTCAAAAGCCCAGTTGCTACTTGTTTTCTTAGTGAACGTTGCTTTCAATGTTCACTTTTTCCTAACAACATAACATACCTGTGTATCCCATTTTTAGTGGGGCGTTGGCCTTTCTAAAATTAATAATGATTTAATAGAACCGTGCAGAAAAATCTAAGTCATCAATTATATATAGATCACATTCAGACATGGTCAATCACACGCCTGAAGTGCCAGTTTTGAAGCATTATTGTTATTAGGTTTGAACTAACTGCGCTAACTGTTCTATCCAAAGAAAATGATTGGAATTCTCCAATCACATCAGTGAAATTGGAGAGAGTCAAACCCATATATACTTACTTTGTTCGTTTCAAAACTAAGTGCAACAGTATGTTTGGTGTTCCACATTTGAAAAGTGAAACTCAGTGTGAGATTACACATAATGTCACATATGTACTTTCTCATAAATTATTTGCTACAGAATATATAGCTGGATAATAATTGAATGTTGTGCATGTGAGGACGACATGAAATCAAAATAGAAGGAAAATATTTGGCTTCAGTGCTACTTACGTTACCTATTAAAAACCAATGGAGAATATATATATAAAATTGCTTGGCAAAATCACAATAAGGATTCACATTATGAATTTCAAGCAGAGAACTTCAACATTGCATGTGCAAAAACAAATTAAGGGGGAGTGAGCATTATTAGCAAAAGCACAAAATAGATGTGTAGAAAGTAGAAACTAGAAAGAGACATTAATCTGAAAAAGAGGATATAAAGATTACCAGTATCAAGGTTTCCAATGATGACATCTTCTCCAAACTTGGCTTTGCTCCAAATCGATGCTTTGGGCACCCTTCCGTCTCTTTCCAATCCTAGAAAATCCCATGACCTGGTTGTATGCAATTGACGTCCTCTATTCGGAAACACCGATATGACATTCGGGTGCTCTAAAATACCAAAAAAAAAACAATTCAAAATTAATTCATATTATAGTGCTGGCGAAAACAACAATTAAGGAGAAGCAAAGTTCTTACTGGAAATCTGTTTGGCTTCTTCTTCTTCAAGAGTGGCAGCAAAGCCATTGATGTATTTCGTGTAGGAGTAGATAATAGAGTCTTGAGCTTTCTCTTTGCTGCACTCATGGATTCAGGTTTGAAAAATGAGGTACAAACCATATTATGTATTTTGGGATTGAATGATTAAATTTGATTATCGTAAGTACCTTCCTAAGAAAGAAGCGAGCAATTCGTAATGCGAATCCTTAGCACTCTCCTCTGACTCGAGAGAAATCTCATTTGGGCCATGAGAATGAGCTCCCAAATACACAACATAAGACTGCACCATGAGCCATTGTTAACAGATAGTAAATTGAAAAACAAGACAAAAATAATTAATGACATCAGAATTTCGAAAAACAAACCTTTTTTTCAGCTAGAACGATGTTCTGAGAAAGCACCAAAAAGAGAAGGAATTGAAAGAGCACGAAGAGGCTTCTTGAGAAACCCATTTTGAAACCCATATTGGGTCGAATTGGTTTTTTAAGGGGAGGTGATCGATGAGCACTGTTTGTAACAGAAGGTAGTGGGGATTTCTGTTTCAGAGAAAAGTAGCTTTCTCTAGTTCGCCAGAGAATCCCAAAAGAACGGAAAAAAGTTGTTATTGGTTATGGGGATTCGTTTGGGGCATATATATACTTGCTGCTCTGCTGATAATTTAAGGACGTATGATTTTGTTTTTTAGATTACATCCTAAATTCGTTTAGACATTGGCCAGATTAGAATTTTATTTTCAGATGACATTTATTTTGGGATTATTAATGCTTTCAATTACATATCAAATCCATAATTAATTTTTTTTCTTTCTATTATTATTCTCGTAGTAAATATGCATTCCATCTATTTTATGTATTTAGACTTTTTTATTTTAATTCATGCATGTAACAGAGAGGAATTGGGAATCGGAATGATTAGAATCTCTTTTATTTAGTAATCTATGCACCCAATAAGGAACGGAAATCGAAATAATTAACCAAACGCGTATGTCTTAATTATTAAACAGATTTGATGGATCTTACAACTATTTTGATGTTCAACTTTGTTAAGGTAGTTTATATATCATCTATTTTTGTCAATCTAATTTTACGTCGTGTCAACTAATTTGAGGTATTGTTGACCAAATCAGTTTTTTTTTGACAAAAATGGGTATCCTTTCAAATTGAAACGATAATTGTTCTTACAAAAGACAATGGCACAGAATTTACCATTGCGCAAAATAACTCTAAACTAACTAAGCAGAGCTGAAGCAGTAAAACATATAGCTAAGGTATAAAAACAGCTTAAGCAAAAGATAAGATGCTGCCCCAAAACACAACAAATAACAGAAACGAAAAACACAGTTCATAGTTCATATAAGAAGCTACTAAAGTATGACAACAATAGAGAACTCTAGTAAGTAAAGTCCATAAACGATGTTGCAGATGAGGTAGTACTAGGATCTGATGATGATGTTGACCATATCAGTAGCATTGTTATTTTCATATGTAATTTTGTTGATGTAATTTATCGCATTTCAATATAATCGTACAATTAAAACAAAATTAATTTATAGTGCACCTAAGTTTAAGCATTGTTAAACTGATATTCAATATTTTTTTAAATGAAGCCACCCAACTATTTAATATTCACAAAAAATTTCTATCCATATATTGAGCTTGCAACCTCCCACACAGAGAGCAACTAATATTCTAATATTTGACTCATATGTAATTTTGCTAAAGTATTATTTAACTAACATATTTAATCTTCTAAAGTAATCTATATATAGCAATGATTAGTAAATTATTCATGCATAGGAGGCTTAAAAATTTAGACGGTCTATTCTAACTTAGGCCGATTTAAATTAGTCATGTTTGGTTAAGGTCTAAAGTCATGCTATAACTCTGATTTTTTTACTAATAAAAAATAAAATAAAAAAATATCAAGAAAGAAGATTAATTGTTTTGCGGAAAAATCAAAATATAGGAAAAACAGGATGATTTATCCCATCTTCCGGACAGTACAAAATTTTCCGTCCAGATTAATGACCCGCCAATCCAAATCTTTAACCCCGTTAAGCAAGAAAAACAAAAACAAAAAGCTTGGACGGGATATATTATCCCGTCCATCACTATAACAATATTTTTTTTAGTTTGTCTTCGTAGAAGAGAATGAAAAAAATTTGCTACAATATGATGGACGGGATGATCTATCCCGTCCAATTTTTTTTATTGCTAATTAAGATTAGATTAAAGGGACGGGATGGTTTATCCCATCCACCTACAATATCGGACGGGATAAACCATCCCATTTTTTCTATACTAGTATCGTGCCCGTGCATTGCAACAGAACATATTATATGATTAAATAGAATATGAAGAGATTTTTTTTATTGACATTAATATGTTTGACTAATTCAGACATTTTTTTGTAAGAGAGAATTTCATGTATACCCCTAAAAATCTAAAAATTACATAGTTCCCCCTCTAAATTTCATAATATCATATTTACCATTCTATATTTTAGCAACTCACAAAATTTCTCTAACTTATTGACTTTTCTATTAAAACTCATTTCAAATTTATAAATTATCTATTTACCCTCTATTAAAAAATGAAAATCATGCCTCCCCTATATCTAGACCAAAAATATAAAGAGTATGATCAAACAGTTTCTAATTAATGTACAACAACAATCAAATATTTCATTTCAATTAAAATGCAGACAAGAAAAAAATAAAATGTGGATAAAGAGAAACAAATTACGCATCAAAAGTTTTTAACTAATTCATTTTATTTGTTGATATTTAAGTACTATTTTTTTAAGGTAGGTAAGCTTGGCCTACTAACATTTTCATTAATAAAGATATTTGTTTTACAGTCATCTATTTACATCCCACGAAATTAAAATAAAATCACCAATTTTCAGCCCCTTTGTAACCTAATTAACCTCAATTACAATGAATATAATACCGCAATAAGTGCAAAATCTCCCAGCCCAGTCCCTGTGTCTAATCCCATCATGTTTCCTATAGTGTGGAGTGCCACTGTTGAATCTGGAGTACTGTTTCATTTTACCAGTTTCTCCATGATTTTGAACTCCACTGAGAACATTGTTCCTCTCTCCACAAGGGCCACATCCCAACCGCCCAAATTATATCCCAGTTAGGTTCTGCTTGCAAGAAGACCGTCTTGCTTCATCACAAATTTATAATTAAGGCAACTAACTTGGAACTCCCATACTGAATATATTCATAAGTCTATGCCATAATCGCTTCGAGTAAGTGCAGGACCACAATATGTGTAAATTGAACCAATTTCACTAATTTCCCAGAAGAGATACAAGAAGGCCGAAAATGCCAAGTATTTATAGATGATGCTGTCGATGAAAGAAAATAAAGAAATGAAGATATCTTACTAATTGTTGATAAAGTGTAAAAAAATGTTAAGAACCAAATCTTCATTGGAGTTGTTTCGTATTCTTTTAATTTTATTGCTTGCTTTTCTTATTTTGTACTTAATTTCAGTCTTTAGAAAAGTTATCACACAATAATACACATGAAGCATAGAGAAGATAGAAGGAATTGTTCTATTGTTACTATCAAGGGCAGTTTAGGGAATTTTCCAATATAAATCATATATCCCAGAAGGTTTTGAATCTATGTTTGAAATTTATACAGCATATAGAACATGTTTAGATGCACATATTTTTCATTTTTACACATTTTCTTAAGTAATAGATTAAGAGAAATAATTAGATCAATTCTGATCTGAAAAATAAAGAAAAAGGTGGAGTTTATAGTTGTTCAGAGTTAAAGAACTTGAATTTTGATGGAGCAGAAAATTGTACATTTACAGATGCGCATATGCACATTTGTTACATACTTCTAAATTTTAGAATTTTATTAGATAGTCATTAAAACAAAACGTAAAGAAAATCAGCAAAAATTAAAAAAAGAAGTCTGAAGACCACTAAATTGTCAGACCTTGTACCAGTTAGGTTAACTTAATCAATATATTTTGAGTTCAAAAACGATTATGTAAGCAGTAGGAATTAATTTAATTCATCAAGAAATGAGTTCAAACTGATAAAAAATCTTCAATCTAATGCCTACTTAGTTTCAGGTTTGTTTGACAAGCAATCTATACCTTTGAATACAATATGTGCAGTATGTGTGTCCATAGATGTAGCGAGTACATTTTTAATTAAAATTAGACTTCTACATATAAAAATAATATAAAATTAATGTATTTAATTAAAAGAAGACAAATTATCTAATTGGAGAGCTCATATTTAATTCGAAAATTTATCTTTCAATCACAGCCATTAGCGAATGGAACACCTAACATGCTTAACAATAGAATGGTGATTTCGATTTTTCCGTAAAACAATCCCCTTTCATAATTTTTTTTTTTTTATTTTTAATAAAAAAAATCGGGATAATATTGACATATCAGCATTTACCTGCAGGATTATAATTAATTGTTCGTAAAGAAGTTTGAACGTAACGTTGCTGTAAAGAATTGTTATGGGAAAATGGGAAATTAATTTATTCTTGGGAAACTAAGCGGACGAATTGGCGTACTGTTTATTGTTTCTTTTATGGGCTGTGAGAGTTAATTAGGAGACGGTCTACCTTCCCTGCCACTCGCTGATGATTTCTACTATATATTCATTTTATTATTCCAAACGAAACGCCTTTGAACTCACAAGGAAAAGGAAAACTAAAGATCTTAGCAGTAACGGACATATTTAATTGAGGTCTCATATATCTAATGGAGCAGAGGAAGGGACCTCGGCCTCCCATCCAAATGGGAATCGGAATCGACCTGGGCTCTGCCTACACACGCTTTGCTGTCTTCGATGGCCGCAACTATGGCTGCTCAGCCATGCCGTCCTACGTGACTTTCACCGACTTGGGAGTGCTTGTCGGTGAAGCTGCTAAAAAACAGGCCACATGAGAACCCGACCAACACCATTTTTGGTCAGCCCTTATTGTTTGTTTATTATTTACATTAATTAATTTTTGTATGGTCACCATTTTACTTTATTTTTCTGTCTCTGTTTTCCAGTACCTAACTTTTGAATACATGGCCTTTCAAATGTATGATTGTAAGAATAGTTCTTATATAATCACTATTTATTTTACTCCTCTCTCTGTTTTCCAAGTGCCCTTGTATTCATATGTTTTCAAAAGCTACTTTATTTCTAAGAATGAATGCGCTGCCTGGTTAGCATTGCAACATCACATTAATTTAGTTGTTGTAACTTGTACATTTGGTTCCATAACTGACATCAGCATTTTTTTTTTCTGTTCTCTTGTAATTGTAGTGATGTTTACCATTATAGTTTATCAGTTCTCTTCTTTGTTTTCTCTTTTTTCAATTAACTTTAGACGGCAATAAACCCTATTGCACTATTTCATAGCATGGTGAATTGTATTTTTATTCTTACCTTGGAGCCTTACATTGAAATAGTAAAATTATAGCATAACATATATAAATATATATATATATATATATATATATATATGACAGAGAAAATCAGGAGTTGTAACTGGAGATATTTTTTATCTTATTGCAACAGATGTCATTCGTTTAATTGGTAGGCGGTACTCTGACCCTTCGGTTCGAAATGACATGAGGCTGTGGCCATTCAATGTTAGAGCCAGTCCCGATGATAGGTTGCTCATCAGTGTATGCTGGAAAAACAAATTATGGCATTTCACCCCTGTGGAAATCTGCTCAATGATACTGATGCAAATGAAAGAGAATGCTGAGATGAAACATGGTGCCACAATCGAAGATGCTGTGATAACCGTTGCAGTTCACTTCAACTACAAACAACGGCAAGAGATCAGACAAGCTGATAAGATTGCCGCCCTTAATTTCTTGCAAATCATTAGTGCTCCAGTAGCTTGTGCTTTGTTCTATGGCATGAAGAGGCCGTCTAAAAGCTCCAGGACATTTGCTAATGTAGTGGACTGGTCTATATTCAGAAGTAAGCCTGAGGAGCATAACATGATTATAATTGATGTTGGGGCAGGAACTGTTGATGTCTCTCTAGTCACTGTTAAAGAGGACATGTGCAAAGTGCGAGCCACTGAAGGTAACATTCACCTCGGTGGATTGGACTTTGACTACACCATGGTTGATTATTTTGTTGACCTGATCAAAAGAACCAAACATACGGATATTAGCAACAGTCCCAGGGCTTTAAGTTGCTTAGAGCACTGTGTGAGCAGGCAAAGATTGCCTTGTCCTTTGGTCCCGATAGAGTACCGATGACGATCAGCATCGGTCCTCCAGATAATAATGTAAACTTTGAGGCTTCCATTAGTCCAGGAAAGTTCAATGAACTCAACAAGGCATTGTTCTTAAAGTGCATAGATATAATTGATACGTGCATTAGAGATGTCAAGATCGGTGTTGATATGGTACATGAGGTCATTCTTGCTGGTGGTTCTATAAGGATTCCCTTATTACAGTATTATATCCATCGGTTTTTCAAAGGAAAGGAGTTGAAACTAAGCGAGCACTTGGAAACAGCCACAGCATATGGAGCAGCGTTTCAAGCATTCATCTGCAGTTTGAAGGAGAATAGAAGAGTTAGTGTTTTGTCTCTGGTCGATGTTACACCTTTTTCTTTTGGCATAAAGACCTATCAGGAGACGATGACTGTTTTTATTCCAAAACACACAACTATTCCCCCCAAAAAGGAATGAATCTTTACTTTGGGAATTCCTTATAACAAGACAAACTTCCTTGTTGAGATTTATGAGGGTGAGGGAAGAATGACCACTGAGAACAATTTACTTGGAAAATTTGAGATCTCTAGAACTAATTTATCTCCAAATGGGTCTAAAGTCTATGTTTGCTTTGAAATCCATGAAAATGGTACTCTGACGGTTCAGGGTGTGGAGATTTCTAGTGGAATTAGAAATGGCATCACCATAACTAATAATAACATTGAGGATTCTCAAAAGCGAGTGTGGGAAGCCTTATTTTACCAACAAGATGAGAAGAGTATTAACAAGGCCTCCACAATTAAGGGTATTAACCGCCGCAAGTCAGACCGAATAAAGGAAAAAAAGAAGCAAGCCAAGCTTCTGAGCATGAAAAAAGAGAAGTCTGAGAAGATCATGGGGCAGTCGAGCAAGCAGTACATAGATCCAGAAGAATATGCTATTGGGATTGATTTTGGCACTACCTACTCATGCGTAGCAGTGTGGCGACGGAATTGTGTCAGGATCATTGAAAATGAGTATGGCAGCCGCTTAACCTGTTCAGCTGTGGCTTTCACAGATACTGGTAGGCTGATTGGTGATACTGTCCACAAGGAGCAAGTCACGACAAACCCTGCAAACACCATTCCCAGTAAGATCTCTACCTCCCTAACAGTTTTTTCTTCTTCAAGTGCATTCTTTTAGACAGATAAAGGCTTCATTTTTTTGTAGATATCAAGTGTTTGATTGGTAGATGCTGTTCCGATCAGTCTGCTCCAAATGATAGCAAATTTCTACCATTTAGAATTCTTTGTGGTGACCAAAACAGGCCAATAGTCTTAGTCCAATACATGAACGAGGAGAAGCACTTCGCTCCAGAAGAAATAGCTGCTATGATCCTTTCAAAGATGAAAGAGATTTCTGAGACCTATCTCAATTCTAAAGTGACAAATGCTGTTGTCAGTGTCCCTGCTTGCTTTAGTGACTCCCAGAGAAAAGCTATCAAGGATGCAGGCGCCATTGCAGGCCTTAATGTGATGCAACTACTCAATGAACCAACCTCCACCGCAATTGCTTACTTTTCGCAAAAATTTAGTGCCCAAAGCTCCTGTGAGAAAACCTTGTTAATTTTTTACCTTGGTGGTGGAAATCTTGATGTGTCGATTGTTACAATTAATAAGGGCACCATTAGAGTCCTGGCTGTTATTGGTGACACTAACCTGGGTGGTGAAGACTTTGACAACAACATGGTTTGTCACTTTGTTGAAAAATTCATTAAGGAGAAGAAAAGAGACATTAGCAATAAACCAAGGTCTCTGAAAAGGCTAAGAGCAGTTTGTGAGAAGGCAAAAAGAGTCCTCTCAACTAATGCCCAAACTGTGGTGGAAATTGATGCCTTAGATGACCGAATTGATTTTCGTAGTGCTATGACCAGAGAAGATTTTGAGAAACTTAACATGTCTCTCTTCGAAAGAAGCATTGGCTGTATGGAGAGATGCTTCGAAGATGCAAAAATGGACAGGAGCTGCATAGATGAGGTTGTTTTGGTCGGCGGATCCACAAGAATTCCCAAGATACAGCAGCTTTTAAAGGTAACGTTTCCTTACAAATTTTTTTTCCCACAGCAATTAATCAATAAATGAAAAAATTAATATGCAATTTGAATCTGTTTTTTTTTCCGATGAAACATTAATATCCACAAGATTTCTTCCATGTATTTTTGCGTACCTCATTCATGGTGCCGGAGAGGGTGCTGTACTTCACTATGAGCCCCTTCACGTCTTTAAGAAGATGCTAGAATTAAAAAAAACAACTTGTGACAAATTGTGACACTGAAAGAACAATTCTTCTATCCCTTTTTTTAATTATTTATCTTTCCACATACTGCTCCTCGACTTCTATTGTTGTTCTATATAGCTGTGAAGAATACTTCTCATGTTGCAATAATAATTAGCTTATAATTATAGGCCAGTGAGAAAATTTTGGAGATATAAGAAAGCAGTATAGAGCAGCACTATGATACGAACAACATACTTTTCTACATGCAAGTTCATTTTCAAGTGACTTCGTTTTGTTTTATTTGAACAGCATTATAATAATAGATATACGTTCAATTTTTAAGCTTGTTAGTTAGGAAGAGTTTTATTTTTCTTTATTTAGAACAGTTTTCATTTCAATTTTTTTTTATGTTTTACCTAAAGTTCAACATAATTTGAATCAACTGTTTTTTCTTACAACGTAACATGCTTATTTTCGAAACCTACAAACTTTGATCCTGCATTTAATAAATTAAATAAGGACTCTGATCCATATTTTTCCTCAAAAAAAAAAAATAATACATGTAAAAAGAATAAAATCAATATCCACACTGTCATGGTGAGGATAATGTGCAAATTGATCATTTGAATTTCAGGAGTTCTTTAATGGGAAGGAGCTCTGCAAGAGCATGAATGCTGATGAGGCAGTTGTCTATGGTGCTGCTGTTCAAGCGGCCATTCTAAGCAGCAACGAAGACTGTAAGAAGTTTAACATATTTGAGCTCCAAGATGTCACATCTCAGTCGTTTGGGTTGGAAAGCAAAGATGGAGCAATAACAAATGTGCTCATTCCAAAGCATACCCCTATTCCGGCAAAAAAAGAGCTGTTCTTCACCACCTGCTCAGACAACCTGTCGAATTTCCTGATAGCAATACAAGTGTGAGTTAGCATCCTTGACCAAGTTTAACATATCTGGCATCACACCAAAACCGAGGGGCAAATCAAACATTTGTGTATCTGTGGAGGTTGATGACAGCGGAATGCTAAATCTCACGGCCAAAGACATCAGCAAGAGAGAAAAGAATGAAATTGCAATTAGTAAGGAGAATGGTGGTCTGATAACAGAAGAGATTCAGAAAATGATTGAAGCAGCAGCCTGTTATAAAGCACAAGACGAGGAACACAAGGCGAGGGCTGCTGCATTGAATTCTCTCGAGAATTTTGCTTACAAGATGAAAACCATAACTGGAGACCCATTTTCGAGCTTGTCTGCTTCGGGCAAGAAATGGGTGGAGGAGGCTGCAGATGAGGTCATTGCATGGCTGGACACAAACCATCATGCCGGGATTGATGAAATTAATGCTCGGAAAAAGCACCTTGAAATCATCGAAAGGACTGTAACTCCGATAGTGTGACTCTATTCGGTGATGTACCAGACATGTTTTCCATGATCATGTTGTGTGTCGCAGTATTATATTTCTTTTCTACTTATTAAGCATTTTCTTATCAAAGTTTCGTATATGTGGACTTTTTTTTTGTATGATTTATTTTTTTTGCCAGTCCAGGCAAGCAATGGTACTTTTTTTTTTTTGAGAAGGAATAGGGGTCATGCCCATATTTAATTAAACATAAAAGAGGTTACAGAGTTTGTATCCCATTGGAAAATCAAAAAAAAGCTCAAAACAATTGAGCAAGAAATGACAGGAAAGAAAGCTAAAGGATATCTATAGAAAATAAAAGCGGCCCCAGACAGTAAGTTGCTGAATTTAAAATAAAGAAACAAAACAAATTGAAACCGCCTGGTGAGGGCCTCTCCAAACTTGAATGCCTTCAAATTTTATACCCTCCGTACCAGTTTGGTACCAACGTATTATCCTCCGCCCACTGCCTTGAATTAGGCATTGTTTTGACCCTATTGCCCAATTCCTGCTTATATTTCACACTGTGTATCTCTCCGTACCGGCTGTACCTGCTTCTCATAAAGCTTCATCTGGGTGAGAATTTCTTCCAGAAGTTCTTCTGTGGGCTTGCATGAGTTGGAGAAGCATCTGTTGCATCTTTCCCGCCAAACTACAAATTGCATGATCACTGTTGCCGATCTCTGTGTTGAGTTCATTTCCCTCATTGTACCTGCATCAATGAATTTTGCCTGCAACGGTGGCCATCTCTGACAAGGACTTTTAAGTATGAGGTCCCTGTACAATTGTGTGATGTAAGGGCATTTTTGGAATATGTGTTTGACTGTCTCTCTGTCCCTTTTACAGAATACGCACATACTTACCATTGCCCATCCTCTCTTCTGGAGATTGTCATGTGTTAAGATTTTGTTCTGTGCCGCTAACCAGCCGAATATTAACATCCTAGGTGGAGCTCTGATCTTCCAAATTTTGTGAATAGTTTTGTTTATCTTGGGGCCTCCCTTTAGTGCCAAGTATGCGGATTTCACCGTGAATTGCCCTGTTGTACCCCATCTCCAATTCAGCTCATCAGCAATCCCTATCTGAAGGTTAAGGTGTAGCAGCTGTTCATACAGTATGGTTAGTTCTTGCTGTGCTTCTTCTGACAGGTTGGGTCTGAATAAGTTTGGTCCTCTTATTGCCAAATTTGCCTGCCTGAGGGTGATATTGTTGTCTACAGCAAATGAATGGAGGTTTGGCAGTAGGTCCCTAAGAACGCCAACTCCCCAATTTTGATTCCACAGAGATATAGAATTTCCATCACCCGGTGTCCATTGCGTTGAGACAGTAAAAAATGACATCATCTCATTCTTTAGTGTCAAAAATATTCCTGAGTTGGGTAGCATGTTTGATGTGGATGTTGTGTTGCGAAATAGTGATTTCCACATTTTGTCTTCCGGCTTGAACCACCACCAGTACCACTTAAGTAGCAATGCCTTGTTGAACTCTCTTAAGTCAATAACACCCAAACCTCCTTGTGATTTTGGTTGACAGACTAGTTCCCAGTTTGCGAGATTGTACCCTTTAGCTTGGTCGCTTGCCCCGTGCCATAAGAATCGCCGTCTAATTTTGTCAATCTCATGTAAGACCCACTGCGGCATGTTCAGTACAGACATATAATAAACTGGCAATGAGGAGAGAATAGAGTTTAGCAAAACTAGCCTTCCACCTATGGAGAGAAAGCGGGCTGCCCATCCTGCTAGCCTTTTATTGAGCTTGTCCAACAAATCCAAATAGGCCGTTCTTGGTAAGCGTTTGTCTGATAACGGTATCCCAAGGTAGATGAATGGGAAACTTGCAAGTTTACAGTTAAGGACTGATGCTAACTGCGTTGCCTCTTCCTGGTCCACGTTTGTTACAAGCAATTCTGATTTTTGGAGATTTATATCTAGTCCGGACACTTGCTGGAATGCTAGAAGACAGATTTTGATTGCTCGAATCTGATGTATGTCTGGTTTGATGAATAGCAAGGCATCGTCTGCATACAATAGGCACGGTTTCATGCCAGGATAGGGAAGCCTTACTGCGCCTAAGCTGCTAAGTTTTTGCAAATACCGCACAAGGAAATCCATAGCTATGATAAAGAGAGAAGGGGACAGTGGGTCTCCTTGTCGAACACCGCGTTTAAGGGTTATTTTCCTGCCGAGGGAGCCATTTATGAGCACTTGTGATGTCCCTTGAAATACCGAATTTTTGACCCATTCAATCCACTGTACAGGAAATCCAATATTGGTCATAACCTTGGCCGTAAAATCCCAGCTTATTGTATCGAAGGCTTTCTTGATGTCGAGTTTGAGCAATCCCAAAGGTATGTTCTCCTTTTTTGAGCACATGAGCACATGCTGCGCATAAATGTAACTCTCTGTGATTTGGCAATTTTTCTGAAAACCGGTCTGCGCTTCTGATATTATTTCCTTCATGTGATGCTGGAGCCGGTTTGCCAACAGTTTTGAATATATCTTCTGTACTCCGTGCAGCAGGCTTATTGGGCGGTAGTCTCCCGGTGTTAAAGGATTGTCCTTTTTTGGAATAAGGACAATATGAGAGGAGTTTAGTGGTGTCAGTGAAGACCCTGTGTTCATGACAAAATTAAAAACCGATTTCAAATCCGGTTCTATTATTTGTGCAAAGCATTTGTAAAATTCTCCGGAGAAGCCGTCCGGGCCCGGACTTTTATTATTCGGCCATTGTTGGATTGCCTCCAAAATTTCGCATGTCGTCAGTGGGCTGATCAGTGCTTGCAAGTTGATTCTCTCTGGATATAGATTCGGCCAATAGATGGCCGGTGTTGCTGGAGCCTCTGTGCCCATCAAGTCCTTAAAGAAATCAAAGAATACCTTTGCTTTTGTATTGTGATCTGAAAAAGTGATGGAGTTATGTTGTACTTGCGGGATGTAGTTGACTCGTCGACGTCCAGAGGCCACCGCATGAAAGTATCGAGTACTCCGGTCCCCTTTTAGCTCCCAGTTTGTGCGTGCCCTTTGTCGCCAGAGGTCTTCCTCCAATACCGCTAACGCGGTGTGCCTCTGCTTGATTAAAGCTGTGATCATCCGCTCCAATTGTGTTGTTGGCCTGTGTTCCTTGGCCTTCTCTATCCATTCCAAGAATTCCCTACAAGTATTAATTTGTGACTTTATATTACCAACCAAACAGTGTGACCATACCTTAATTTTGCGTTGCAGATCCATCAATTTGTTATGTAACTGCTGCGGATTGCAAGCTAGCGGTGTAGATGTCCATTCAGTCTTCACCATTTCTTTGAAATCGTCACCTCGCAGCCATAGATTCTCAAATCGAAAGAGCCTTGAACGGCTGAAGTTTGTCGTCGCTGTGAAAAGAAGCGGGCAGTGATCCGAACTGGTATTGGCAACCGTTCTTTGCATAGAGTTGGGGTATGTCTGGTTCCAGTCGGCCGAGATGAGGAAGCGATCAAGTCGCGCCATGTGAGGATCTTGTCTATTGCTAGACCATGTGAAATTGCGGCCATGGAGGCCCAAATTAAGCAACTCCAGTTCAGAGATTAGTCTAGCAAATGATAATGTCGATCGCCATGTGTTATTGTTGTTATTCCTTTCACTTTGCACCGCCGTTACATTAAAGTCTCCCGCGAGAACCCACGGTGTTGTCCCTGTCGGCCTTGACTCTCTAAGTTCATCAAAGAATGCTCTTCTCTCCCTTTCAGTTGTTGGGCCATAAACAGTGGTGAGGACAAAAACAGATTCATCAAAGTTATGTTTGAATTGCGCCGTGATTGAGTATTGCCTAACTTCTGAGCTGAGCTTCGTGTACAGCCGCTGATTCCATGCCAGTAAGATCCCTCCGCGTGTCCCTTGTGCTGGTAATAGTTCGAATTCATCAACTCTTCTCCCACAAGTCTCCTTGAAAGTGTTTATGTCAATTGAGGTTAGTTTTGTTTCCTGTAGTGTCACAAAGTCTGGTCTTTCCAACAGGATTGTTTGCCGTACTGCCAATCGCTTTGATCTCTCATTTAAACCTCTGACGTTCCATGAGAGCATTGAAATTTTCATTTTGTGATTCATTAGCAAACCAAAGAAACTCCCTTTTCATTCCTGAGCAGAACTGATACACTGTTAACTTGGCTGTAAGAGCCTTTGAAATTGATAAACAAGAAAGAAAACTCCCCCATTCTGCTAACCTGTCTTACCCCTGCCTCTATCCCAAATAAAGTCCTAAACAATCCAAGGTGAAGCCTTAGAAATTTGATTAAACTAAGATACATTAATTAAACAGTGTGTCTACTTCAGCCGCTCAGCCTCTTCTTGCTTCTAAGTCCTGATGGTGTTGTTACTGCCCTGACTTGCCGGCAGGTCCATTGCTTCCTTAATTCTTGCCTTCAAAGCCTCATCCATCTTGATCCCAGCCGTCGCAACCACGACCTGAGCATGATCTTCTGACAGCGGAGTGAAGCTCTTGAGATACTCGAGGGAAGGCTTGGCGTTACGGCCGTTTTTAACGGTCTTAGGCTTCTGCATTAGATCCAATACGCTGATGAAGCCCTTGACTGCGCGTGCCTTGTCCACTGCAGAGATGTACTTACCAACATTTTTTATCTGAATACGCAGACTACGCCTTTCCTCCACCCTGTATTTCGGCGGCCCTTCAAAGCCAGGAGGGGCATCATCCTGACTGTGCACTGTGAGTTCCTGCAAATTAGCCATTAGTGGTTCCATCCAGGAAGGTTCTATTATCTCCAAATGATTTTCGTTTGGGAGATTCTCCTGTTGGGCTTTAAGTTGAGAAGCCTGAGAAGGCTTAGCTGTTTTTATTAAATCAGCTATGTAGGCCCGTATGGTATCATCTGTCAGCCCAGTTGGAGGTTTAGCTGAGCTGCTGTTAGGCCCGCTTGGTAGGCCCGCATTCGTTTCATTCTCCTGAAGAGGTAGTAAGATGACAGCTGGAGCCGAGTTCGCAGCAGGAAGGCCCGTGATGGTGTTGAATTCCCATGTCTGATTTGAGTCATTAATAACCTGCAGGGTTGCATTTATGGAGCCAGTTTTGTCTCTTGTGGCGTGGATCTGCACATTTGACCAAGCTTGAGTACATAGAAAATCAGTTACCGTTTGAGGCCTAGTCAGAACCTTCGTTTCAGTTGTTGTTGTTACACGTGGCATGGGATCGTCTCCAGTTCGATCAATGACCGCCCTCTCCACTTGTTGCACTATAGTGCTCTGTTGTGCTTCACCTCCCTGTCTGCGGCGGTGGTCATCATGGCCGGTTCCGGCGGGTCTTGTTGCGTGGTGGCCATAGTCACGGTGCCTTGGAGGACCCCGCAGGGGTCCCGGCCCCCGGTGCCGATGACGGTTCGCAGCTCGTATTGGGCCGAGATTGGAGCTCCCCTGCTCGTCCTCGTCGGAGGGCTCCGGATTGAGCGGTGGGAGCGAGTTATGCATCCACCCCTCCACCTCAAAGAATACCTGCTTCGAATGGGGGTTCTTCGTCAACCACATGGATGGCGGTATGTGGTCTGGGTTGTAGCATGCCACCAGGACTTTCAGTGTTTCAAAGTTGCCATTGCTAACAACTGGAATCATGCGTTCGACATACCCAAACCTCGATATGAGGTGGTTTACTCCCTGAAAATTCCAATATTGCAAGGGTAGTCCATGAATTTTCATTCTTACCTTGTGCGATGTTGGGTCTCTTACCATGTCTAGATTCGGCGTCCATTCCCGGAGCTGCACTTCAAGTCCCCGGTGGATCATAAAGACACCAATGTTCACCGCCAGGTTGCGGAGGATCTGCGATGGGAATTCAACGAGAAAATTCCCAACCGACGGGTGCAGCGGTGATACTTTGAAATCTCCGGGGTGGCATTCAAAAGTGGCTGCAATGGCAGATGCAATTCTAAGGGGTAGCTGAGAAATTTCGGTTCTTGATCCCAAAAGCACAATGGCTGATCTGTCAAGCAAGGTGTTAGGTGGGTGTAGGTCGTCATTGGGAGGGAAGAAGACACGTGGTTCAGGTGGTGGTCCCTGCTGGATAAGGCTAGGGCTAAGCAGGGGCATTGTTTCCCAATTTTCAAGGTCCATGGTTTTGTATTGAAATTGTTGGTTTGGGATGGTGTGGGCTGTGGGAGAGTGGCTACGGGGTGGCTGTGTATTTGTAGGAGGTTTCCGTTGAGGTGGGCAAGCTCTTGAGATATGACCAATGCCATAACATTTATTGCACCTTACACCGTTTCTGCACTGGAAATGGGTGTGGCCTCGTTCATGACATCTGAAGCATCTCCCTTGGGCTTTCAGAAGCTGGATGTTCTTGCTAAGCTTTGGTGCAGGTTTGCTTTTGTTCTCCAGGGGACGAGGTTTGCGCCTTTGGACTAAGGTCCAGCCTTCTTCAATGCCGTTGGTGGTTGGGAGACCATTAACTTCACCTGTTTGCTCTTTTTGTTGGTTGGGAGAGTTAATGTTGGGATCCAGTTGTGGTTTGCTTCCTAGCGTTGGTGGTGTAGCGGTCTTCTGGTCGGCCAGCAGAGCCGCTGCGTAGGAGGGGCGGCCGTGGGGGTTGAGCTGTGCATCCCGTCTTGCAATTCCGTCCAGGATCGCCTTTCTATTCGCCAGCCTGAGAGCGAGAGAGTCCTCCATCGCTCAGGCAAGCAATGATACTGAACAGAAGTTTATGCTCATTTCATCTTCCTAATTAATGTCAATGGGATTTCAGAAAAAAAAGGAAAAACAACAACTGTAGAATCTTGACCTGCATGCATCGTCATAGACTAGTTAATATTAATACAGTTGCTTGCAGCAAATAACATGTTTGCAAAGTATATACATGTGTTAGATCATTATTCGGTATTTAAAAGCTCTGTCTACATTCTGATACTTAGTGATCACTTTAGGTTTTGCTATGGATCTATGGCTCAAAATGTTAGTTAACAAATCAAGAATCTCCTTAACATTCCGAGCATCCTAAGACCCCAGTGAAGTAAATAAAATAAAGAGGATGAATTCTGAAAACTAGTAGTTGGTTTTTGGTTTTTGTCAGATCAAAAGTTCGATAATAATTACTTGCAAAAGTTCGATAATAATTACTTGCAACAACTTTTGATTTCTTTAGGAAATATCTTCTGTTAGTACGGAGAAATTCGCAGCGGACCCTTTAAAATCGGGCCCACTAGAAAGTTCTAATTATTCCTCGCATTTCTCAATCATAAATGTTAAAAGGCTAGATGGCCCAAGAAAAAGCTCGGCCTATTAATGTGGCCTAATGGTTTTGGTCTTTAATCTCTTATTTCGACAAAGCCTATATTCTAACCTTCTTTCTCAAACCAAAAATAGGAACATGTTCATCCAAATCAACATTTTCGTTTGGTTGAAGTACTTCATCAAAATAAAAGAGAGGGTAATTAGATGGCAAACCTTAATTTTTGATGTAGTAAGGAATTGGAGGTTTGTGTATTATATTTATACGCTAGGAGTAAACAAAGAGTCACTTTAAGTGTTTTTTTTTTCTTTTTATCTAAGAACACTCAAAAAAAATAAAAAAGACTCAATAAAACCAATTGTTTTCATTGTATAAATCTTACAATAAAAATTTCAAATGAAATGTATATAATATATGCCCTTCTTAAGGCAGCACACTTTTTCTAGTTTACAAGAAAACAATCCTGTACAAAAATTTTGTCAATCAATCATCTATGTACACCAACAAATGAAGCACAAATATCAACTTACGCTAGTTATCTAATAATTGTACCACTGCTAGAATCATTTCCACACACTAAGGATTTCTTGGAATATCTCGGCTATGAGCTCACGATCTGCATTTTGAATGAACAAATTGAGTTCATCACGGATTTCATATACCTTCCCAAAATTAACCAAATACCGCATGCAACTTGCCTTCAACTTGTCCAATCTGTAGAGATGTGCTGCTTGTAACCTTTCCAAAACATTCTTTGCATCAATATCTTCTACAAGGCTTTCATGGCAAGCCTCTTTCAAATCTGCAATATCATACTTGTCAGCCGCACGAAGCAAATCAAGCCGGTGCATCATAAATTCACTAGCCTGAAAATTCCCGTAGATATAATTCAAGAAGGCTTGGCATGATTCGATGCTCATGTCAGAGATGTTTATCATGGAGAGCTCCTTTTCTTTGAGGTTGTGAGAGAACATGCCGTAGAAGACTGGGGAACGTGTGGCGAGAACCGCGCGGTGTGCTCCGATGCTACCATCTGATGTGGTGATGGTGATGTCGGTGTGGATGCTGTCGGTTAACATTCGTGCAAGGGCTGTTAATGCTGTGCAATTTGAATGTGTTTGAATTGGATGTCCTGTCCAGATCGAGGCCGGTTCACCTCCCTGATATGGTGAGAATTGTAATTAAATTCAGTAATTTTAAATAAAAAAAATACATCAACAGTAGGCATAACTGTAAGGACCCAAAATGATGATAAAAGTAATTAAAAATAAACAGAATTATGAAGTCGAAATCAGAAATAGGATTCTAAGCAAGGAAAATTTGGTGCTTACAGATGGTGGAGTGATCTTTAGATCCAAAAATTCAACATCAATGATTAATTTGCCAGTAAAGAGAGTGTCAACAGCCCACACAAAATCGTCACTATTCTTGAGCTGTTTGTCACAAATTCCTGCACAATTCAAAGCAATACAACCCTAAGCTACTTCAGGCAAAAGCAATTCTGATATGTTGTTCTTCTTAAGGATTGTATATATCAAATAAATTTAACAAAATAACATTTAAATTAAGAAATTGCTATATTTTGGTACCGTATGGACATGCTACATATACCAAGTCCCAACAGGTACCATGTACCGGAACTAAATCAATTTGCAGCATAGTTTTATGTTATAATTCACCAATGACTCAAAATAAACAAAGAAGCAAATAGTGGCATCAAGATTGGTATCCAGTTCTTCAAAAATAATCTTATTAAATGTTAAAAGAGAAAAAAAGTATAACCTGGATGGACGATGGTTTTCCGATCAAGAGAAGAGGAAGAAACTAATTTGATGACAAAGGAGGCAATTGGGGGTTTTTCTCTGGTTAAATTGGAGACTTCTGGATATAATTTCACACAAAAGTGCTTATTTCTCTCCACTGTCAGAAACCTGCACGAAAAGAGGCAAATGAATTTTAATTAGAGACGAGGAAAAACAAAGTCAGTTGATTAACCAATGAAACAACAACTTTAATTTAATTGTGACAGATGGATAGTAACCAACAAGTCAAGAAAAACTAGTGAAGTTTTTTTCACAAAACTTAGTAAAAACCTCAGAAAACCAGGTTGTAATCAAAGGAAAACTAAACTGATCAGATTATGGTAGGGAATTAGCATCAGAAATAAACAGAGTTCCAATGGAATAAAAATCCTAAATAAACCAAAATTAGGCTGGTGTTTTCCAAAATAACATTTTCCCAGAATTTGTCAAATTGTACACAAATCTTTCAAATTTTACACATACAAGGTTGAAACTTGTTTTGAAATTTACTGAAAGAAAAAAAAATTAATGAAAGCCAAGTTGTGCTGCTCTTTTGTGCTTGAGATTGAGAAAGAGAGAGGTAGAGAGGGAGATAAATGCTTAGAACCCACCAATTCCAGAGCCCAATTCTAAACGGGTTGGATTTGCGGTATGTAGAGCTCAAGGTGTCAATACGCCACTGGGCCAGACGGGGGGTGGTCTCAACCCGGTACGCCGAATCGCCACTCATCCCTGACACAGAAAAACTCGCTGCCACAGCAATGGCAGCTGTGACATCATTTATACAGTCCAGTAGAGCCAATATCTCTCCTGCCTTTCCCAGCTTATCTAATTCCAGTTTGCACTGGTGCTACTTCTTCTCATGCATATATATGTACATATATACCCGCGAGAAAACAGAGAAGAATCTCTCTCTGTGTTTTGGCTTTACAGAGTGAAATGGAGAGTGTGGGGAGAAGAGAGGTATAAAAAATGGAGATTGAGTCAAGGAGAGGGTGTGATTGGTGAGATGCAGATGAGCTTAGCACGCAAAGTGTGTGATGCAAGTGAATGGAATTGCTTCTACGCCATGGTAAAGGGAAAGCGAGCACTCGCAGAATAAATGATACTTATTATTATTTACTGGTTTTGTTAATTGTTGTTTTTATTTATGAAGTAGTGGAGGGAGGGGAAGGAATATATTAGCTAAGTGGACATGGAGTAAGAAGAAAGTTTGGTTTGTGAAATATCTGCGAATAACTGACGCCAGTCTATGGGACCCACAATGTTTAACAGACGAAAGTGTTAGTAATTTGTTATTATTATTCATAAAAACATTTTGTTAATCTGTTGGACGCACCCCTCCCTTTAAATGTGGCTACATAATTCAATCATAGAAACGATTTCCTGCCATAAGTTAACACTACTTTTGCGTGAATATTTGGAGATCAGAAGTTCAAATGATTCGATTGTCAGTCTTATACTTCTTCAAAGCGATGCATACACGTTAAAGTTTTATAATTTCTTCACTCATTTCAGAAAATATCAACTGACCCCAAATGCATATGATGAACAAATCAAATCAACTAATGAGAATTATATGCGGCTTTCAATTTTTTGCCTCGTCATTTTGTATAAAACTTGCTGAAAAAAATCATAATTTTACGTGTATTCATCCCCGTGAATAGAAACAAAATCAACTGTTTGAAATGGTTATTTAGATTTGAGATTTCAAATGTTAATGAAGAAAAAATTATGACAATATGTTATTGAGAAAGATTGGGGCACTGAAGTCTGGATCCGTATCTTTTCTGGTACCTGACTCAACATAATTGAAACGGACAGCTCAAGACAGTGCCTATTCGGATTGAGAATGGTGCAGGGAGCCAGGGACCAATATTATTTTTGCTTTGAGATTCGTGCCAAGTTTTTTTTTTTTTTTGAAACCTTTGCAAAGGCTGCGAAGTCGTGAGAGAGAATCGAACTCTTGATATTTTGGTACAACAATCTTAGGACTTTTTTCTAGTCAACTGTGCTACCTCCCTTTTTCGATTTGTGCCAAGTTAAAAAGTCAGATTTTGGAACATCCGTTTCAATTGTACGCAGTCAGGTAACCTGAGGGGATGTGAATTCTAAAGTCCTGCCCTTTTATAGAAACAGTGTGACAACATCCTTTATTTTATTTTTTTAAATGAGCATAGTTCAATATTGTAATCAATGATGTGTAAAAAATAATACAATTTTATGATTGGTGAATAAAAGTCGAGTTTAAAAATGACTGACGGTTTTCTACAATGTTTCTTATTGAAGTCCATTATGTTTTGTGATAGAGTAAGGTTACGGTACTTTGCAAAATTCGGATTGATATGTACTGTGAAATTATATCTTTTATTTGAAGTTCAAAGTTAATTTAAACTATCTTAATATAAAAATATTTTTAGAGATCAAATTATATATTATATATATATTTAACTTTTTAGATAGGTAAAAAATCTCTGATCTAAAAATTATAAATTATTGAAAAATAGTAATTTTCTACCTATCTAAAATAATATCTCTATTCTTATACTAAGTACAGTGATGTCCTAATCCACCAACAGTTGTGATTAAAAGATGAATTTTAGAATGAATATCAGATATCCAAACAAATAATATGTATTATTGTGATTCTATGCATATGTTTGATGTTTTTTTTATGTGTAAAAGTCTAAATTTTTTTTGATACGCACTTGCTACATGCAAATTGTATCATCTTTTTTATTGGTCATGATTTATTTCTATTTTTTAAGTGTCATTTATGAAATTTTTGGATTGATTAGTCATGTCTTCATTTCTTTCCATTTTTTTAAGTATCATTAAGTAATGTTATTGTGAGATTGTTTTATGAAAACGTGTCAAAAATATATATATATATGTCATTTAAGAAATGTTACCTATCACTGAATATGTTATTTAAAAAATATTATTTGTTATTTAATCTAAATTTTTGTATAAAATTATGTTATTTTGTGTATTTTTGTGTTCTTTTATAATATTTTTTTGTTACAACGCACAAATACTAGTAAACTATAATGTAACTATATTAATGTACATAACTTCTTCCTCTAAATCTTACTCAGTTTAGATATATAAAAATCTATGGAGAAAAAAATGATGACAAAAAAGATATTCCCTTCGTGGTAATGCTTCTTTTAAGATTTTAATTCCGTGACTTTATTTAAGATCTGGCATGGTCAAATCTTCATAAGATAATTATATAATGACAAAGTGTTATAGGTGAAAGTTAAAATTTCATAAATACATGTAAAGTTAAGTTACAAAATTATTTTAAAAATTCTGCGTTTGTTTGTAATTATGGAGACCGTATGATATTATATTCTTCTATCAACAGGACCACAGATTCGGGCCCTCTCATTGTACGAGCTTTATTCAGATTTGAACTGCCTATTTCAGATTTGAACTGCCTATTTCAGATTAAATGATTATGATAAATTCCAACTTTATATTAAATTAATAATAAAATTTGTCAAAGCCGACAAGAAAAGATTTACAGCCAAAATTGATGCGCCAAAGCGATCTGAAATCAACGGTCGGAATCTGAATTAGTCTTTTCAATGATATCCATACAAATTGAAGAGAAGGCCATTCAATGATATCCATACGACGGTACTCCTAAAGTAACTCAATCTTTGAGTTTAGATCTGGATCGTTAGATTCAAATTGAACCGTCAGATTAAATGGATCTCTTAGCTCCCCACAGACCGGATTAGCTCGGATTCGAATTTGACGGTCCAGATCTAAACTCGTAAATTGGGTTACTTTAGGGGATCGGACCCGACCAATATATAGAACAGGTGTTTCTCTTTTTCTTTTCATTTCTTTTTTAAAGTACAATCCCGGAGAATCAGCTGTTTATCTGAGTCGATAAAAATGGAATAAAAGAAAAAGAAAGAAAACAAATTAACAGGCTCGGTTAACCCAAGTTTTAGGGAGCTGTTGCTTGGGTTACTTTCATTGGACTTTTATAACCCAACATGACAAAGCTGTTTGTCATGGTGCGAATTAAACGAGAGAAGATGGCGAACAATGAAGTAACATACAGAGCAATCACCTCTTGGATTCTTTTGGTTGGTTACAGAGTCCAGTTCGGCGGTTCCTCTCAATTGTACCTAGGGGTGTCAACTGTCAACGGATACGGTAAGGAGGTTGGGTCGGGTGGAAGCATTTACATATCCGTACCCGTTACAAATGGTCTTTATTCATATTTTACTCTTATTCGTTACAAATTATTTTATTCGTACTATATTCTTATCTGTTATAGTTGTCGGGTAACGAAACATTAACGGATAAATAACAGGTAATACTAATATAATAATTATTTTTATTATTTATTAAATAAAACATTAAAACATATATATTCATTTCATACATATATAGTACTTTATTAAAAAAAAATTATGATCATGCTAAGCACAAATAAACTAATTAAAATATTCTTTTCAATGCTTATTAATATATATAATATACACGATTTTTTTTATAATTACCCTATCGGATAACTGTTACGAAATAGGCTTTACTCGTACCCGTTTAGATAACGGAAAAAAAACCTTTACCCGTACCCATACCCGATAAATTTATAGAAACGCATTTTTACCCATATCCGTCTTATCGAATACGGTATGAGTTGGGTGAACGGATAAAAGGATGCCATTGACACCCCTAATTGTACCGACAAATAGGAAATTTTTTATTTAGAAAAAACAAACGGATTCAAATGAAAAAAAATAATGTATGGTTTGAATTTTGAAAAAAACTCTACCATACTATCGGTATTGTGGAAGAGTGGAGACTATTTATCTATTGTATCAATAGTACAATGAATAACTTTTTTGATCCGGCCACCTGTGCTGCTTGTTGTGGCCGGGTCAAAAAAACACTCCACCGTATTATTAATACGGTGGATGTACCCCTCTCTTCTTTCACATTAATAATATGGAGTTGTTTTTCATAAAAAAAAAAAACTTTAGAACAATATTGTTTTGATTTGAATAGTTTTTTTTCTAAATAAAAAAATCCTCATAGAGAGCAGTTGTTTTTATCTTTAGAAAAGAAATGAATGTTTTTAAAGGATCGAGATGATTTATAATTTTTTTTATGACATGAAAAGAACATCAAATATAAGAGTCCATTGAAAATTCGCTTATAGAACTACACATTTGATGCAATTTCTTTTTTTTTTGAAAAAACCCGATAGTGGCTATCAGGTGCAAATACAGCAGTATTACATCCGTTTACAACGCAACACCCAAAACATATTAATCAACTAACAAACAAGAGACAGTAAAAAAAACATCCCAGTCAACAATATTTCCTCCATAGCAGAGCTTCTTTTGTGGCACAGTGCGCCACCTGTTCAGGGTAAGAAATTTGCCCCTCAAAAATCTTCCGATTTCTTCCCCTCCACAGGAACCAGCAACCAGCAAAAAAATATGAAGCCCATTCATTCCTTTTACACCTATGTCTACAAGCTCTCCATGATTTTTCCATTGTGGCATGCAAAGTTGATGCGCTGTGCAGTATTTTAACACCCAGAAGAGAGCTCAACTTTGTCCACAACCTTTGTGCATAAAGGCAGTGTATGAAAAGATGTGAATCAGTTTCCAGAGAGCAATGCTGACAAAGTTCACACCTTGGGTCACAATGTAAACCACGGTGAAGCATCACCTCATGTGTAAGGAGCCTTCCCTGCAACAGAAGATAGGCAAAAACTTGAACAGTGGGCGGAATTTTTAAATGCTAGATGAAGCTATGAGGCCATGTAGAACTTCCTGCAGAGATCTCATATCTGTAATATGAGTTTGCTGAGTATTCATTGTTAGCTGCGCACCTCCACTCAATTCGGTCCTCCCCGTGTCCCTGTAGCAGTGGTAGGTTACAAATTCCAGCATCGGTGGCCATTTGTAGGGAGTATTTTCTGGTAGAACGTTCAGGCTGCTGTTGGGAGGCCTTTGTCGGGTACATCCAGGCATCAAACCAATAAGAGATAGATGCACCATTAGACACCTTCCAGGAGGTACATTCATCAAATATTGGTCTAATTTTCAGCAGTTGCAACCAGAAAAAAGAGCCCTGTTTCATCAGAATGTTGTGTGTGGTAATTGGTGGCGCCAAATTGTACAGAGGAAGTACCGTTTGGGTCCATAGAGATTCTGAGTATCTGTATAACCGCCACCACCATCTGAGCAACAGTGCTCTATTTCGAACACTGAGGTTAGCCGCACCCATCCCACCAAATTCTTTTGGACGACAAACCAATTGCCAATTCATCAACGAGATCCCCCTTTTGTGAGTGGATTTGCCCCATAGGAAATCCCTTCGAATTTTGTCAATTCTTTTAATAACCCAGCTCGGCAATAGAAAGGATGACATGAAGTAGATCGGTATTGAACCTAATACCGCATTCATGAGTTGCAAGCGGCCTCCCCTTGAAATGAGCCGGCCTTTCCAGCCTTCCAGTTCAATTGGCAGTGACAACCTAATACCGCATTTGATGCAATTTCTTAACGTGGCATATTGTTGTACAATTGGCAGTGACGACAAATCTCTCCATTTCAGTCTTTCTTCTTTTCTTCTGCATATTTGAAGTGTTGAATTGCATGAATTTAAATTTAACTAAGTAATTTACCTTCATGGTAGACATTAATTACTATCATTTTGTTTAAAAAACATGTACACAAATATAGATCTAATTTATTTAATTGTTCCATTATGAGATTTACAAAGCTGTCAATAATTTAAATTTAAATTCATATTAAAAAAAATGTCGCTATTTTCAAAATAATTAATTGATTGTCAAACAATTCCTCTAAAAAAGTAATATCCTAGCACCAAAAACAAATCTTGATGGGGTTGTTTGCGGAAAAATCATGATTTTAGATATAAACAATGAAAATCACCATAGGAAGTGTACCAAAAACTATTAAATTGAGACTGAACCTTGCTCATAAAGCCACAAGTCTTAGCTAGTGAAAGAAATACGTGACACGCCATGATGTGATATGACAAACATGTCACGATTTGATCACGTGACGTGATGTGATTAACTTTTTTTTTTCACGTGACGTGACCAAAATGGTGACAAATAGTCAAGTCACGCGTAGTCACGCCATGACCATACGTGACGTGTCGTGACGTAAATCAGTCACGTCATTTTTTTATATATATTTTTTAAAATTGTTTAAAATTAAAAAAATATGAAAAATATGAATTTTTTTAAAATAAGTAAATAATGTTACAAAGATTATTTTTTTAGGAAAGGTTGTTAGGCATCTGACATTACTTTAAAAATTCAAATTACAAACATTCATTAGACTAAACTAGAGAAAATAAAAATAAGTACTACGTGAGTACCAGTATCACTAAACCTACACTAAATTTTTTTTTTGAATACTCTATACATACAAAAAAAGTTAGATACTCTATGTTTCATACTGTGACGTAACGTGATGTGACTGGTTTGCGTGACGTGTAATTATCACGTCACACGATACGTGAGTCACGTCATGTAATCGACATACATGACATAACGTGGCGTTAATGTGACTAGTCACGCCGTAATAAATTTCCTTCTCTAATCTTAGCCGGCATCGCCTTATGTAATGGAAAGAAATAAACGACTATATTTAAGCAACAATAGTAAAAGTTGTTGATATGAAAAAAAATATAAATATTTATTTATAGTTTAGGTATATATTATTTATCAAGTTTGGTACAATATGATTGTTCATCGATGATAAAACTGAAATTATATAATTTTTTAAATTACTGACTAAATAAAATGTCAAGTAATGACGACATATATCTATGTAGAACATAACTATACTTTTATTTATTTGTTTTTAATAATTTTCTTGTCAATCGTCATGGTTGTCTAAGTTTATGTTTAATATGATGCAATCCTCTTTCATAGCTCAAGTAATGACGACCATTTAGTTCTTTTAATTTTTGACAATAGCTCAAGTAACTACGACCTTTTACTTTTTTGTTTTTGTTTTAACAATAGCTCTGTCACATAGCCGTAACCATCCGTATGGAAAAAGATTAAAAATAAAATAAAATAAAGAAGGTGAAACATATCAACAGAAAATTTTGACTTTTCTTGATCAATTGATTGGTCTCGCAAGATTGAATGCTTTACGGACAATATGCAGCAATAAATGTGATTTATATATATTTTCCAGGTGGGTTGATCAAAGAAATTGTTCACTAGAATGTTGCAACGTGTCCGATGAGTCATTAGCTGTCTGATTTGTTAGAGGGTTTAATGACTAATGACATTGACATGAATCTCCCCAGGACCAAAGCTCGTAGCTCGTGACTCGCATCTGGCTTGCTCGCTAACATCTCGCTCGTTACTGGACCGAGCTGTTAACGAACCAGTTCGCTACTAGCTCGGTCCAGAATTAACGAGTTTGAGCTGGGGCCTAGCTTGCCCGCGAGCTAGCTCGGCTAGGCATTAATTTGTGAATTTGTATGAATTTGTGTGTATTTTATACTATCAAGCTCAGTCCAGCTCGGTTCAGCTCGTTCCAACTCGGTCAAAAAAAGTTTGTAAAATTTATTTTCTTATTAAAACAAGGTCTAGCCAAACCCAATGAGCCAGCTAGACAGCTCGCGAGCTAGCTCGGACTGGCTCGTCATAAATTTGAGCTGAGATTTTAGCTCGGAAATCCTAGGTCCAGCTCGCTCGGTCCAAAATTAACGAGCTGAGTTAAGACCCAGCTCATTTACAGCCCTACATTCGGTACTTATTGTTGGGAAATAAATTTGCTGTGATTCAAAGGGATTTTAGGACCCTGTTATATTCCAAATCCAACCTTTCATCTTTTTAGAATGCACAAACTCAATAGAAGTTGTTTTATATGCACGGATCTCTAAACAAATGAAAGGTTGGATTTAGAATAACAGTCCCTGCAATCTCTTTGGATCGCAGCAGATTTATTTCCCTTATTGTTGCTATGATTTGTGACTCATGCATCTCAATGATAATGGTGCTATCAAAATGTCGAAAAATCGCATAAACGAATAATCAAAACAAATAACACAATACTTGATTATTGGTTGCATGAAGGGTAGGGGGAAAACAATATGGATAATATTTGATCCATAATTGAAAATTTAAATGTAGATATCGGATATCTGAATATATGTATGAACAAAGATACTAATATAATTTTGGATTTCAATTATTCATATTCAAATAGTAGATATATATATATCATATATTTTAATATATATTATGAAAAATATATATTATTTATCATTATAATTAGATAAATATTATAAATTTTAATAATTTTATATTATTTTAATAAATATCTAATTTAATTCGGACTTGTATTCATGTCTGTCTGATTTATCTTATATCTGTTTCGTATCTGTATTCAAAAAACAAAAAAATTAATATAAATATAATTTTATCACTGTCGGCTCTGTTCTTCGTTTTCACCTTCATTAGGGTCCTTTCCAATTTCCATTCACCTATTCGGGTCTCCCGTTATCGCATAAACGACTCTCCGTGATCTCAAAATATACATTCTAACCGATCAGACAAATAAAGCCGTACATTACCTTCCAATCACCACTGTTGTCGCTTTCAGATGTTTCAATTGGTGAAGGAGGTTATGGAGCCACTTTCTTGCGAAGAAATTTCCGTGAACTTTTCTACAGACTAAGATATAGCAAGTTACGACACTGCAACAATGACATCACAAAGTTCTACCTTTGACTTTGAGTCATCAACATAGTGACAAATCAATAGTTCGGGTTCGGTTCGGCGGGGTCAAAAATTTATGATTCGAGAATAATTCGGATATAATTCGGGAATGATTCAGAATTATTTTTAAATTTTACAATACCAAATGAAAGAACTAAAATAAAAATTTAGAATACAACACACAAAATTATACATATATGGCAACATAAAATCATAAATCTTGGGTAAAGATATTTAGGCTGTGCTCCAGAACAAGGAGGGGAAATGACATTAATGGAAGGGGAAGAAAATGGTGCAGGTGAAGGCTTCTCCTCCGCACAGTAAACTTACACCCCGATTTGGAGGGGACAGATCTGAGCGCAATTGTACACGTAGTTTTCCTCGGTTCCCCCTGCTACAGTTGATTTCCCCTTCCGTCTCCCTCCGATTTCTCCTCTTCTGGAGCGGGTGAACGTCGACCGGCAGAAACGGTCACACGCGGTTTCACCTTCGCTCTCTTCCCCTCCCTCCGTGTACCTCTTTCTGGAGCACGCCCTTACTCTCCTTGGAAACACAAAAAGTCTACAGTGTTGTGTTTAAACGGAGCTCATTTGTTCTTACGAGGTCGCGAACTTTTCTTTATCATGAATAATATGAACAGTTCAAGCTATAAGTAAACGGTTCAGATTGTCTAGAAGTATAAAACATGAAGCACCAATTGTGTTCTTTTTGGAGCGGATTCCGGGCACAGGAACCAACAAAAAGTAACTGAGCACCGAGTTTTTCAACTTCAGCTTCTCCCGCGTAACAGCACCGAGTTTTTCCAAATTATACACGTTTAATTCGCAAATTAAACGCAAACCGTGTGACTATGGTCATCAAAGGCAGAATAACAAACTGCCACACGGAAGATGCACTATATATGGACACATGAAGATTTTGTTTCCATGATCCATCTGCGACCCGGCCGTCTCTATCAGACAATCACCATTCTTTTTAGTGACACCGATACCAAGTCGACAAGAAAAGTATCTCTTATTGATGATTCCTCGTGGGACCACACAATACACCCTTCGATTCCGAATCTCTACGCATCACCAACTGCTCCAGAAAAAGCAATCTTGTTCTTAGTCTCAACTCTCAACCTTCTCCATTTCACCTCAAACTATTGTTAATTCGCTGATCCAATTGTAAGACAACAACAATCATGCATGATCTTATGCTTTCGAGTTTCAAATTAATTCCATTTCGGATTTAAATTTAATTAAAAGTAGTAGTTTGCTCGGGTCACACTTGATGTTTCTCAACTACCTGACATGAGCATATATATTTTATTTTTCTTTCTACACGCCATAGTTAGATGTTCAAATAAAAGAAAGAATCGTCACTATCATATTACTTATGTAAGCTAATGTACAAAGTGGATCTAAAAAATATCTACCTGGTCCAGGGATATTATGTTATTAATTTATTATATTCTTTGAATCTCTGCATATAGTCTGTTAGGTACTCCTGTTTGAAAAATTTAATAATCCAAAGAATAATATAAATGAAGCAAGTGGTTGGTATACAAATCATAAAGTTTAGATCCGGGTCGTAGTATCCATCCTGTCGCCTTCTTTCATGGCATTGCTTGGTGGACCAACGACTCAATTTATTTTGTTACAACCATTTGTATTTTAGTTTTTGATTTCCAATCTAGGTGGGATTGTGGGAAAGATTGTGTTAAATCATTGTTTTGTCGCTTCTTTACTTCATAGATATTAATCGTGTTAATTTTTTACGACAAGGACAGTTTCTATTATCAAAAACATAAATGGAGGACAGCTAATATCTAAATTTGATATCATGGGCCTAAACTCAGGCCCATTAGACTGTATGTATAAAAACATAAATGGAGGACAGCTAATATCTAAATTTGATATCATGGGCCTAAAATCAGGCCCATTAGAAAGTATGTATAAAAACATAAATGGTATTTTTTTTATGGGCCATTTCTAAAAAATATATATACCGCCTGTTTGACAATATCATGAGCTAAAATAAAATATACATGCTGATTGCTGAGTTAATAAATCCATAACATGAATGAAACGAATTCACGTCTCTTGATTTTCAAAATTCCTAGTCGTCAATGAATGATACAAAATAGATTAAATAATATTGTTTTTTCGTCTGTATGGTATGCAGATAAATATATACTTTCTGTTCTGTAGTTTTTTAAATTTTGAGAGTGGCGCGTCAGACATTTGCTCATTTTGTAGGAACTGTGCAATACTTTTTGTACTTTGTAGGGCTTATGTATGTGAAAGCTAGGTTCTAATTTTTCTATCTTTTTGTCGATCGTATGTTTGAGGTAGAGAAAGAGTGAGGGAGAAGGAAATGATGGCCTCACATGAATATTCTGTTCGAAGAAAGATATTTTGTTTGATAATTTGAAGGGCTGAAAAATTTATAAAAAAAATTCCAACAAAAATCTTCTTCATATTAAGCTATAATAAATATTATGCTGTAGATTTTTAATTTTTTTATAAATCATAATTAAAAAAATAATTTTATGATAACATGATTATTTTTTTTTTACAAAATTCATAAGAACTGAAATATCATTTCGGTCGGCTATTTTTTTTCGGGAATTTCGGTCCAGTGTAATTTTCTGTGGCCATTGGTATGAAAAACTGTAAAACTACGCCGGACTGAAGTCTCGGAAAAAAAATGGTGGACCGAAATATCATTTAAGTTTTTATAATTTTTTTAAAAAAAAAATAATCATGTTAGTTTCATAAAAAAAAATTAATTATGATTTATAAAAAAAATTCGTAAATTTTGATTTCCTCATGTTGTCCCCTTGTTGCGGCCTGCATTATATATCGCTATACTTTACTCCTCTCGGAAGGGAAATAGCAATTAGAAAAGGAAATAAAAAATAATAACAGCGAGATTTTTTTTTCCCCAGTCCAAAACATGCTTGCCACGATGATTCTAAGAAGTCAACCTTCCCCTGTATTTGTCATTTGATCTTATGTGGCACAAACTTTTTGGTCATATATTTGCCACAGATCTCATCTTACGATGATTTGATAGTGAAATTGGTCAAGTTACAAGTATTCACCAGTGTTGTAAATAACGGTATAAGGTCGTCAGATGGACGGAATATCACCAAGCGATTAATCAGTATGCGGCCGATTAATTGGAATTATGCGGACAATTTAACGTTTTTATTAAATTTATGTATATATATCATAATTTATTAAAAATAATTTATTTAACTCATTAAACTTATCAAATAAACTTAATTTAAGTTAGTTTTATTATTATAACATGATGCTACGCTTATTTCTTCTTAACACATAAACATTTTAAATGTGTAAGTAACACATTTATCTAATGAAAAATAAATTTGAGAATTAAGCCTTTTCAAATACTAATAACATATTATTTGAAAGAAAGGAAACATTCCAACATAAAATCAGTAAATTTAATTTATGATAATAACTTAATTTCATAAATAAACATGTCGTAATAATTGAAAAAATTACATCAGGAAGTAAGAAAAGTATATGGTATATAAATAATAGAAGAATTAATCATTTCTAAAGTAAGTAAGAAGAAACAAAAAAACATACATAAAAATGTTGGATGTATATTCAAGCACAAATAAAACTACAATACATGATTTATAAATCTTATTATCACACACTATCATAGAAAAAAAAAGTAATGTGAAAAATAAATATTCATTGGAAAAAACAAAAAAAAGGGAAAAAACGGGAATAAACGGATGATTAAACGGGAAAACAGCCGATTAATCATTTTTATCCGCTAACATGCATCCGTCAAGCGTATTCGTAACGGTTTGACTATCATTTCCGATTAAACGGCCGTTTAATCGGCCGTTAACGCCGTTTTTTACAACACTGGTATTCACCGCTGATTGACTAGGCATCCAGATGGAAACTACACCAATGTAGACATGGTTAGCCACATTCTTGCCATGGTACGTACGAGGTAATTGTTTTAATATTCATTGTGAGAGGCGAGAGCCTTAACTTCATGATAAACAGATTTCCACTAGGTCTGAACTCTGAACCCATATCCTCTGAGGTAACAGTATAATTATGTTTAGATCTGAACCGTAACCAATCCGATACGAGATGGAATGCACACAGCCTCTTTAATAATCGTGCAGATTCTGATTGAACGGTTCACATCTAAACAGATATATTTTGTTAACTCAAGAGTATGAATCCGGTCTTCGTACTTTTGACTTTTGAGATCATGTATTCTCCAAACGAAAAAAGTAGCCCGTGAGATCATTGGCTTTTAGAATTTTAATTTATCTTCCCTTGTTATTTATTATTTACATGAAATATCTAATCTTCAATCCTCTCTTTTTCAATTTGTTTTTCATTCTTTCAAATAAAGTATATAAAGGATAACATGACAGCTTGTCACTCCTATTGTATAAATAACAACGTGGTAGTATTCAAATCAAATTAACTGGACAATTGGATGAAAGTCCTGAAAGGAAAACAACATTTCAACAAATTAAACATCGGATATATACACTTGAATTATGTGGGCAAGTACAGAAATGTTTGTACTTTTCTCTAATTTTAAAATAATCCCATCATAGCACTTGTATCCTTGTAATTTGTAAATCCTCTTAAACAATATTTCATTCAAAACCAGAAATTGCATCCTCTGCGGAGTTTTTACCTGCGGAGCTATGCGGTTCTTTTAATCTAGTCCGTTCGTTTTTTATCGGACGGACGAAATAAGATTTTGGCATGAATTTTAAAGCAAAATTAATACTGTTCCCTCCATCATCCGAGCACTCACCGGCTGAGATTAAATCTGGACCGTCCGATCAGCTCTGCAGGGGAAAAACTCCGCAGAGGATACTGGTTCTCAAAACCAACCATTTCTCTTCTCACAAGTCACCACTATTTTATTATTTGACCCATCTGGCGCTTTTCCTGTGGAACAGTCTTATCCTATTTAATCCAAAAGAGTAATATTTATCAAATGTCAGGAGAAAACAAATCCACCTATTCAACAAAATTTCTCTATATTTGTATAAACACTTCAAGAAGTTACAATTGTTTCTTCATCCATCAACACAACTTACTCTGACCAAGTTATTTAAACCACGATCTCCACCTTTATATTATTCATATAAATAAATGCAAAGCATTATCCTTTTTTATGTTATATCTGTAAAGCATTAGATTGTTGATTTTATTGACCTAAGGTCCAAAGATGGCGTACCGTCAGCGGCATAATGGTTGGATAAGAGCAAGAAATATGTTTCGAAATAGAAAGTTTGCTCACCTGAGATCTTCTTCTCAAATCGAACCACTATTGAATGACTATTTGCAATCGACCGATTCTCCGGTAACATCGTCACAATGGTTGCTTCCTTTTGTTTGTTCTTCTAATGATCCTTCTAAACTGTAGTATTATTTTTTTGTTCAATTTAGTATGCCAGAGATTATGCAAATGGTTTCGAGGATAGTCACAAGAGAAATTCTGGTCTTGATAAAAAGATTGAGGAGCTTTTGATCAAAGCAGATGATATCAAATCCAAATATATCATGGTAATCTTGTTTAGAAACTAACCGATGTGGCCCTTTTCTCCCATTATTTTTTTTTGAGAGCCGTGTAGAAGCTACACATTATTGTTTGCATGATTTTGAACTGTAGTTTATTGTACAGATTGAGAAAAATTACGCTGATGATTTTCAAGCTCTTAACAAGAAAAATTCTGATCTTCAAAGAAAAATAGATGAACTTGCAAGAAAGGTCGGAGATCTCCAATCTAGTAACATTGAGGTGATTTTGATAACTTGATTTTCACAAATGTAAATAAAAAATTAGGGAAGGGACGACTGGACAAGCTCCAAGAGACTATTTTGAACCCATCATAGATATTTCCTGTTTCAAGGCCACTATTTTGATCAGTATGTTTTCATTAACTTATCCCTTTTGGGATTATGAAAATGGAGTTGTAATTTGTATAACAGAATGAGAACAAGAAAAAAATAGCGATGGAAAAGATGGAAAGCGAAAATGCTATTTGTGGGGCTGAAATTGGAAAACTGAAGGAAGAAATTGCTGCATTAGAGGTCAAGATGGTGAGAATTTCTCAGTTGAATACCTTTTTTTTTTTACATATCAGCATTCCAATCTGTTATTTTGAATTCAACTTCTATGATTAATGTTGAATGCCTTTTTATCCCTTTTTGATTTAAGATTGACACAGATGCAAGAGATGCTATCCTCAAGTCACTTGTATCTATTGGATGCAAAGATGTAAGTTGCCATTCATCTATTTTCTCTGTTTTATACTGTGTTAAGATGAAATTGATAATAGAATTTAAGGTAACCTGTTTTTGAAATAACGAACCAATACAAAAAAAAAATAAAAACAATTGAATTGACTTTTTGTTTTAGCACATACCGGCATGATACATCCAATGTATAATCGTACTGGTACGGCATATATATGCTAAAAATTGTACAGATCTTACCAGGAATATAAGAAATGCAATCAACCAACACCCAAACATAGCTAATTTTAATAACGGCACTGAAAAAATTTGTTGCTTATTCACTGATTGCTTCTGCAAAAAATTTCCTGTTTAAAGCAGATCGGGGACAAGAAGGAATCAGGCTCTCTTGATGGAGTTTTAATTGGAGTAATTGTTTTGATCTTTCTCGTTTGCTTTCTTATCGGCATGCACATTTGATGATTTTAATGAATTTGTACAGAATCATTAATCTGCTGTTGTAGCATGATATATTTACCCTTTTATTGAAGCTTTTGCATGTAATTTCTTGGGGCCATATATGAACCTGTACAAGTTAAATTTTTCCTCCTTGTGGGTTTATTTATGAATATAAGTATCTCCAGCGCCTTTCTGCAACTTAGTAATAGAACTATAGAAGATACATTAATAAACAATTTTTGGTAGCGTGTAACAAACTTCAGTAGCTAGATCATCACTCTTTCAGTTTCCTTTCCTTAGAAGAGATGCCAATTCTTCTATTTCAGAATGCTGTCAAAAAATGATTATGTAATGCTTGAAAATTTAAGATTAAAAATCCGCATTCAATCATTTCTTTTTCACATCACAATCAGTTGAGTGGTTCTGTTCAAAAAATAAATAAATAATCCCTTGAGTGGTTTTCATTATAGTACAGATTCGAGAATGACATTGTATGGACACGTTGTTCATGTACGTGTTGAGCCATCAGATCAGACGTCTATGCTGACTTATGCAAGAATGAGAGTCGCTATCTATCTCTGATCAAGAGATGAGTACACAGAACCTGTAAATTTAAAATTGTCCTTATCTCATAATTTTACATTGACTAGGCAGGTTTGAAAGTAAAAGATCAACTTAATAAATCATGACCTACCTTGTACTGAAAATGTTCAATTAGCTGACAGTATAATCATGAAGCCGAAAACTGAAGGCCTATGCCAAAGGGACCAGACCTCTAATAAACAACTGTAACACTCTATAAATCACGACAAGACACGCACCCGCTTGCGCACGCGTGCACACACACTTGTAAACATGAAAGGATCTATACAGCATCACTAGCAACCTTCTCCTGATTAGCGCTATTGTCGCCACCTTCTTCCAAACCGGTCTCCTGCTCCCGGTTCACTGAAGCCACCTGTACACCATCATTAGATGTTCTCTCCTCGCTCTCCATTGTTGCCATTGGAACTGTGACAGTACTAGAACTACCACCCGGCTCACCTGCCAGGCTGGCAAACCCATTCAGTTTTAAATAACTCTCTAGAGGTCGGTTCGCCACCTCCAGAAGATTCATCATGCTCGGCCGTGACTGCGGGTCTGGATAGAAATTCAAATCTATGCCTGTCCGGATGACATCCAAACCCAGGTTGGCTGATTCACTTTCTCGGTGCACATCCAAAACAGCCAATGGGGTACCTCTGGACGAGTTGCTTCCCTCGGCTTCATCTTTACTTGCTGCCCAAAGAAGCTTTTTGTTGTTATTGGCCTCAGCCTTCTCCCTCTCCGACTGCTTCTGTTTCTTTCGCATCATTAGGGTCTTGAAACGGCGCCTCACAGTCATGCACACATTGCATGTGCAAGATGGGCTGTGTTTCGGGCCTTTCCCACTTGGGGGCTGTATGCAAACTATGCACGTGCAGCCTGGCCTGTGGCGTGGGTGCTTCGTGGTCGGTGCAACTGATGGTGTGGCTTGGATGCCATTGGTTGAGTTCCCTACAGTTGCAGCAGTGGCTAATGCATCTAAACCAGATGCGTCCAGTTCTGTGAAGTTTTGCTTGTAATTGTACCCTCCATTTCTTTGCCTCTTTATCTCTGCACCATGTAGTGTCACATAATGAGGTAGGTTGTGCAAAATCAATTTAGCTTTGGGGTTAGTGATGGAACACAACGCGACTAAAATTTCAGTACTAAATTCAATACAGAAAACACTTCTATAAGTATTATTCTGTTGAAATTAACTGATCCTGTAAATAAACTAAATTTAATTTGGTATTACCAGATGCAATACAGAAAACATACACATCTTTGACATTGATTCTGTAATTTCTTAGTTTTTCTTATAATATTAACTGAAAATGTTTCAATATAGTACGAATAACAATATCAGTTGAAATTACAGAATCGCAATGACAAGCATATACCTTCATATTGCTGCAAGAGATTTTGTATCTCTTTTGGGCTCAACTCATCTGGTGCAGAACATGAAGAACTGCAAAAGATACATATTACTGATTCAAGAGCATTCATTTCTTTACCATATTTTGTTGAAATGATAACAAGGTTTGCAAGTGACGTACTATCTGCAGTCGCATGTGTTGTCAGGGCAAGTCCACTTTGAAGCAACAATAACATTTATGGTCAACCTCCGCCATTTAAAGCATTCATCACATTGGATCCATTGATCTTGATCCCTGAAAAACCATAATTACACGCAGATGATTTCCATTGCTAATTTCAAGTTTCGCAACTGAATATCCAATTGGAAATGTAAATCTAATATACTCAGTTTTCAGCCTAGACATTAGGCTGCAACAGTCAAAATGTAATATCAGATAAAAAATCGAATTGTGCTTCAGAACCAAAATTTATTATGATTTGATATCCAAGTTTATTTGGTACTTAAATAGGACTTTTATAGTTGATGTAAACACTGCTAAGCTAAGCTTAAATATCAAGGCAAAACATAATACTTCAACAAAAGACAAATTGAAAAACTGTTAAAAAAAGTTAAAATTATAAGCCAGCCAATTTGAGTATAGCATGCTAAAAAAAGTAATAAAACTTGACTATAAAATATTTAACTTAAAAAGGTAAACATGAAAGGCTGTAAAATTAGTACCCTGAAGCACGTGCAGTAAAAATTGTTTTCTTCCCAAAAATAGGAGGCTCCTGTATAATGCAACACTGCATAAGCTTCTCTGACATTGCATGTTACAAAAGGATATGAACTAACCAATAATTTAGATTCACAAAAAAGAAGTTCAAAACTTAATTTGATCTCTCAAAAAGAAAAGAGACAACATACATCATCAAAAAGACAATGGGAACACTTCCAATACACATCAAGGTATATTGGATCAGATCTACACAAATACTATGTTGGCCCAAAATGTTACTTCAATATCAAAAATGGTATTAGCATGCTAGATTTGTCCCTTATTTTCATAGCAAATTATCATTTCTCCTAAAAAAAAAAAGGAAAATCCCCATGTCATTTCTGATGAAAAGGACTCCTACTTTTTTCAGGTACAGAAAGGAAGAGATCCCCCACTTACATCATACTCTTCAAATTCATATTCCTCGATAAGAACCACATTCGGTTTGACAGTTGGTGGTGGCCTCAACAAATCCTGAGCCTCCTCCCAGGTGAGCTTCAACTCCAATGCCTCCTTGCTATCCATTGACAGCCTTCGGCTCTTTAACCCAATGTTACAGCTCCTCTTTTGAAATGGCTGTAAGATTTCGTTCGGCAACAGCCTCCCACTCTTATTAAGCCAACCAACATCACCATCAGATGGATTGGTGTGATCAGGGGGTCCCTTTCTTGGGTGGAGAAAGCCAGAGTATCCACTTACTATTTGTAAATTGTCTCCTTGAGGGGTGAAAAACGGGTCGGCCATGAAGGTGCCGTTTGCAATTGCAGAGATCTGAGAATCCTGCTTTGGGACAAAAAAATGATACCATAGCTTTTAACATGAACGGAAAGAGATCCATCAAGGTTGAGGTACTAAATGTATGAAGATAAGTACTACTAAAGATTAGGAGTATAATAATAACAAATTTGAGACAAATAGGCTTCAAGGTTTTTTTATTTTTACAGCAGTTTTACCGGCAGAGTTGCTGTGTTGCTTGCTTTCCGAAACCCCATGACAAGCTTTCCTCCTGGTTCTATCCGGCTAAAGGTCACTGAAAATACAAAAAGTACAACAATGAAAATAAAAAAAAAATTCTAGAAATAAGCAGATATATAAGCTTGTGCAGAACCATTTTTGGACTAGTGTGAAAACCTGGCATTTAGGATATACAATGTCTACTCCAAAGAACAAGTGTGAAACAAAAAAATAAGATCACAAAATGCTAACACGTGTATACATTACTGGTACAGATTGCAACTGGTATCAGACAATTCAGATGACTTAGCCAAGTAAATTTACCAACAAAAAGACAAACCTGTGTCACCAGCTTGTAGTTGCAAAGACTGGATACAGGGTGTGACTCCCTCTAGTACGTACATTCTACTATTGTTGTTCGGCCAGAACCGAAACTGGAAGTGCCATTCCTTCCCTTTAGCATCTTGAATTGTCAGTGGTCGGCCTTCAGGTTGAGAAATTGGTGGAAAATATGCCTGAAAATATATAAAGAAATCATCATATAAATAATTAGTCGATCCTTTGAAAAGACACGAAAAGTTTGGGGATTTTATTCTTCTTTACCTCAGCACAGGCTTTTGGGAGAACTAAACGGCCAATCCGACCTGCATCACTTGCACTCAGGACTTTCTCAAACAATGGAATTATTGTTGCATTTGAGCTTTGAGATGGAGACAGGTTAAGAAGACAAAATGACTGCCAAAAAGCAAAGGATAACAAAAGAAACAAAAATATATAGTGGGCACTAGCAATTAACGATTTGAGAGTGTGGGCAGAGATTATGTACTTAGCTCATCATGGATGCCAATGTAGAACGTAGTTAGGGGTTGATGTATTGTTTATTTTTTCCTTTCTTGTATTTGGAGCTTGTTCTCTTTTCACACTTTATTCATCCTTGTATATATTTGTAACTATCTTTTATTTGATTTAATGAAAATTTAGTAGGCTATTACTTCTTAAAAAAAGAACAAAAACAAAATAAAAGGTCCTGACAATTGGTAAAACAGATCCACCAGATATAGGCTGGAACATGATGGTGAAACCAGTGCAAAAAATCAAGACCGTAACATTTCTGGTATCCAGGTCAAGAATGCGACTTAACCAAGAATTATACATTTATTTTAACTTCTACTAGTGCAAATGCAGAAATAGCATACAGAAAAAAAAAAACTATTTGAAAGGATACTCTCCTGAAATTTGCTGTAGCTCTTGATCAGTAATCCTTGGCCAATAGCGGGGGAGCAACTGGTTCCTCCCTCGCCCCTCAGCTGGTGGCCTTGCAACACGCATGTGGGATAATTGGCTCAGGTCCTTTGTGGCATCAAATGGCATGGGCTTTGATGGTTTGGGTACAAAATGATGCGGCCTTTGACCAGTCAACTCAGGTGGTGGAAGCATAATAGTTTTTTCCATGTTTGGAGTATTAGCGAGACTGAGACTCATGCTCAGAGAAGTCCCAGTAAATGGCTCGGAGTTAGTATTGCTATTATTATTGTTATTACTGCAATTGTTTTCTACATTGATATCTTTCAAATCGAGGATATTTTGGGAAGAGGTCCCAATGAGGGATGAAATTCGATTCAGTGGTAAAATGGGTTTTTCTTCCCATTTGTCCATAGAAACTGATGGCATGTCTATGGCCCGGCCTTGAAACACTTCCTCACCTGGTCCCCTGGCAGAAAGAGGAAATGGCATCTGACTCTGATGCATTTGTGGCGGTGGTAGGAGTTTAGGGATAGGTTGGGTGGGTATCTGCAGAATGAATGACATGATATTAAAAACCAAATCAGATGCGAGACTTCAGTCACTGACTAAGCAACACATTCGAGTTGAACCAATTCACCAAAATACGGTCATTAAATTGTTGTTACTTGCTCTTTTATGAACAAAAAGAAAATTGCACTCCATATTTTAACTTGTTTGCAAATGATACAAAAAATAACCTGATATTTATAAGGTAGACAAAACATTTTTCTTTAATGTTGAATGATGAAACTGAGATGATAGGAAAAAATCAAGCCAAACGGATTCATTGGCGAGTCCCAAGCTTGTACGAACTTGCTATGAGCCGGTTTAGTCCAATTAATAAAAAAAAAAAACAAGGAATCTCAGGGGCAATTAAATAGTTTTTCTTGACATAACATTGTTCTGGCAGTTGGATTTAGTGGCAGGTGACCCAAAATTTCTCAAGTGTATTTTGAAATAGAGTAGAATATGTTACTCATATTGCAGAAGACCATAGAAATACCAGAAGTAACAGTATAGGATAATGGATCTTACAAATTGAACTCCTGCAGCTTTGATGCAGTTAAGGCACTGGACACCACCACTGTCAAGAAGGTCAAATGAATTCCTTGAAGCAATGCACCCACAATGGAGACGCTGCAAAAAAAAAAAAAAATCCACAGATAGAATTAATATAGATTTCACGGAAGATTACTCCACTGTCTAAAGGTTTGTCATTGTTATAATCAAAATATTATCAGATGCAAGAAATAAGTATGTGACATTTGTCATTCTGAGTCCTTCTGACTAACCTTTCCACAGTAAGAGCATTCCCTCCATCCCGACTCTTTTTGGTGGAATATATCACAAAACACCTGCTGGTCATAGGCCAACCTAAATGTGCATGGAAGTAGTTAGGCATCAAAAGTACTTCCCTTTACCAATGACCAAACAGAACGACCAATAAGTATATCTCTTCCATGAAAAAGAGGAGCCTATAGTTAATGTCAATAAATTTGTATTGTTGGGTGGGAGAGGGTATGATTAAAGACCCAAATTCATCATGAGGATATGGTGAATTCAATTGCAAATGATGTAGAGGACGAAATAATAATGAAGCATTAAATGAGAAATTAATCCTGGTGGGACCCCACAGCTGAAAGTTTGGGGTCATTGGAGGTGGTAGATTTTCGTTTGCTGACATGTAATAAATTTATCTAATTAAATGCACAGTAAAATAAAATAGTAATAAGCAAGAATACAAATCCACCCGTAACAATCAATAAAAATGAACAGGCAACAACTTTATTCCAAAATAGAATAAGAATAGGAAAAAAAATAATGTGGACACACAAAAGGCCATACCCACACTTGTCACAGAGAATGACGAACCCACCCGCTCGGAGGGCCCAACCCTTCCGCCACTCGCCGGCCGGCACCGCTGCCATGCACCCAGAGTTCATGCACCGATTAGTTGCCATAACCACCTGTTTCTCGTCCGTTCGACCACACTTCACTTCTACGCTCCTCGACACCAAGATTAGAAACGAAGCATCGCTTGTGCGCCACGATCGAACCAGAAGATAGCTCTTAATCCGCGCAGATCAAGTTAGGCAGAGATCGAAGGTACAGATAGCGAAAAGGAGGTTGGGGAAAGAGGAGAAGGTGAAAGAATGAAAAAAGTTGGGGAGCTGATTGATGGAAGGAGAAGAGTCTATTGCATGATGGGACAAAAAATAAGAGTGAAAGAGAGATTGAAAAGGAAAGAGAAAGGAATGTAAATCGCAAAATTTAAAATGCATGCACGACACTTCGCTAGTCGCTACAGCCAATAGCTTGCTTCTCTCTCTTTCTTCCACTGAGGTCGCCTGTCACCAACAGAAGGACACAAAGTAGCATAAAAATAATATTAATTTCTTACATACCCTCAAAGACTTCTTTATTTTTTTTTTTAATCTTTTCCTTCATTCTTTAATCTTTACACTACCTATAAGAAGATATTACATGAAGTCCTCTGTTCTATCTTTTCTTTTTAAGTAGATCAAGGTCTACTTTATATTTTTATTAAAAATAAAGATAAAAATAAAAATATTGCAAGTTAGAAGAGAAATGAGTGTACAAAACAAGAATGAAACGTTGTTCTACTATTAAAAGTCTTGATATCTTGGTCATGAATGAAGTACATTATCTATAATATTTTATTCTAATTATATAGAAAATAAAATATAAATACTTTGAATTAATGACAGTACTCTCACTCATTTGAAGGTGGCTCTACCTATGATACTTTGAATCAATATTTTTATTTCTAAAGTTTAAACAATTAATCAGAACTGTTTAACATGTTTTTCATATGAAATGCATTTGGTGACTAAATTTTTACATTTTTCAGAATTTTTTTAATACTATGTAGACAGGCAAAAGAGTACTACTTCGAATGGTCTACGATCTATAGACCAAGTGATTTTTCAATTATCAAAATAATAGTAAAATATAATTTTAAAAATGTAAATTTCCGTACGGTGATCACTTAGCGGTAATAACAGTTACACATTATACACAAACCACTATATATTAAAATTATACGAACTGTAATGATGGTTTTACGAACCATTATGACGAATCTGACAATTAAGACAATTTGTATCCCCTTTTGCAAGTAATTATTAGACATTTCCAATAACGCACATGAGGTGAGGCAAGTCTCTCCTCAGATTGGGGTGTTCATTGGTTCACGTGAGATGAGGCAAAGCTCTCCTCAGATAGGGGTGTTCACCGGTTCGGTTCGGTTTGGTTTAAGCAAACTAAAGTTAAAATTCAGTTTTAAAAATAGAACCGTATCGAATCAAAATTTTATTTCGGTTTGTTCGGTTCAAATTGAAATATACTATTATTTTTATTTAAAACAATTGTTTTGTAATAGACCGAAATATATTAAGAAACAAACTGGAGTATTAAGAAATAAACCGAAGTATTTAAAACAATTAATTAAGAAATAAACTGGGGGCAATCCGGACCAAATTCATAATATATAAAAGTTCGGTCGGTTCGGTTATTTCGATTTTGAAAATTTTCAACCCTAACCAAAGTTATAATTCGGTTTTAAAAAACAAACTGAACCGAACCATTAAATCGAAAAAACCGAACCGTTTAATCCAAACTAATTCGAATTCATTTCAAAACTGACTAAACCGGAAACAATGCACACCCCTACTCGCTCATTACGAAGGAAATTCTCAAATCAAACGTATCAAATTCTTTGGTTTGAAAATAGACTTAAAACGCCCGCATAAAAGATTGTGATATTGAGGATATGTTCATAAGATTAGGGCTTGACCCCTATCTTATTAAAAAAAAAAAAAAAAAAAACTATGACGGGAAGGCTCAGCGAGCACACTGAAGTTTTTATACACGGACAACCGATAAGATAATTTCACGAAGAAGATGTCCATAGCCGAAAAAAAGGTTTGAAGTTTGGGTCAACCGGTCAAACGAGGCTGAAAAAAATTAAAGATGACTGAATTAATTGAAAGATTAACGGTCGACTCAAAGAAGAAAAAAAATTGATGACTGAATGAGTTACAGCTAGTGAGAAGGGAAATAAATGTACTGCGATTCTAATCTCAACTGTTTATTTATTAGAATATAGTCATACACGAATCTCAAAATTTATGAATAATTGGGATTAAAATTGCAGCATCCTGTAATCTTTTTGAATCGCAACATATTTACATCCAGTGAGAAGTTGGGACAGAAGATCAAATGAGAAAAATGAAATCTGGGTTGAACAAGGAAAATATGAATGATAAAAAAATATAAATGATAGGAATCAACCAAAATTGAAAGAGTCGAACAAGACCTGCCAAAGTGGTAAAAGTGTGAAGACACTACAAGCTTGAGAAAAGAGTCAGCAAAAAATATTGTAACAATGAAAGTATATTATTGTTTTAAGTTGGGAATAACTCACAAATCAAAGAGGTATTTGGGCTCCATATTAAGCAAGGACAACAGGCGCCTAAAAACAAGAATGGCCTTTTTTTTTTCGGTTTTAAGTTAGTGTGAGCAATTATTGTTTTTCTAGGGTGTTTTCTGCTTAATTCAGTAGGATATCTTGTCAGTAGTTTCTTTCTTTTTCTTTTATTTGTAGCAATGTAACAGTTCGTTTAATTTACAAGTAACGCCTAAGGGTTTTTTCTCAAAAAAAAAAAAAAAATGAAAGTATAAAGACGTTGGACTCTGTACGATTGCAACTTGAGGAAGTGTTCAGAATAGTGTTTACCAAACGGTTCGGTCCGGTCCGGTCCGGTTCAAATTCGGCCGGTTCACGGTTTCGCACGGGTCACGGTTCTCACGGTCCAAGGTTCTATACGGTTCGGTTCTGGCGGTTCTAACTTGAAATAGTTGGCTCAAAACCTTGCTAGAACCATGGTCCAATTTCGCACGGTCCGGTCCGGTTCTAGGTTCGGTTCGGTTCGGTTCCGGTCCTAGACCAACCCCTATTACCATTTATTCATTTGAATGTTAATTTTTCTTGCTTAATTTTTGCACCCATCTTATAAGATTTTTATAAATTATACACTTTATAATCATAATAAGATTTTGCAACTAAATATTTTTTTTGAAACAATGAAATATAATTTTGAGAATAATGAAAAGAGCAAAAGTTTAATAATAATAAGAATATGTGAGTATGAGGTCCGGTCCGGTCCGGTTTTGTCACGGTTCCCACGGTTCACCGGTTTAGTAGAGTCCGGTTTAGTTCGGTTCTAGTCCAAAATATTAGATAAAAACCTTTCTAGAACCTTAAATTGAATCGGTCCGGTCCGGTCCGGTTTTGAACCTCGGTCCGGTTCGGTACGGTTGCGGTCCACAGTTCCCACGGTCCGGTTCTTGAACCCCCGGTTTTTTTCAAAACACTAGTTCAGAATACAGATAAACTCAATGCATCTTTTACCAATTTAACCCTACTCTCTCTAGTCTCTACTCTATACTGAACCAAAAATGGAAAAAGCAACTTACCAAAAATCGGAAAGATACAGTGTAACGATTCTTTCATTAGCTATTCTAATTGTTCGTCGAATATTGTATCCAATATAAATAGGGCTACTTTTGCTAGATCACCGATCCAATAATTTGGATTTGGATAATGGTTTAAAAAATATAACCGGTCAAATTATGAATACAGTTACAAAATTAATAATTTAATATTCAGCAGTGATCCGAACCGAAACCAATACTGTAATGAATGTGATATAGATTTGATTTAATTATCTGACCTATAATCGAACCCGGCCTGATACCCATATAAATACCCGAAAAAAATGATAATACCATTTTTTTATAATTATTTAATACAAAACATACATTAATAAATATGAAAAGACAATAATTTGTACAATTTTTTTTAGTTTCGTTTACTGTTCTTTTAGCACAGATCATTGAAACTGAATGTCACGTTCATTTTTTGCCTATAAATTTTCGAAGCTAATTAATTTTTTTCTTGATCTCTTTGTCTATTATATATTTGTCTTTTTGCAAGGATCATTAAAATTTATTGCTCTATTTGCTGATCGAAATAAATTGGTATTAATATTATATTCATTATTTTTTTGAACCATAAAATGATATCACTATCTCCAATATTTGACTTTCTAAAAGGAAGCTGATATCAATACCAGCGCTACAGTACCCGCACTGTACCCTCACTATAACTTCCATAACTGCCATAACAACTTGGGGGACCGCAAAAACTCTAGGATTGAATTTTTTTTCGAAAGTATTAATATCTATACACGGAAGTATTTATACCTATGAACGAAAGTATTTATATCTATGAGATGAACAACTTTTACGTAAATAATTATTTCTCCATCTAAATTTCTCAAAAGTAACCGCACCATAAATGCATGGTAGGGACCACTCAAATTAGATAAGGGACCATACACGTTTTTAGAGGTGGATTTTTTTGCTCCATTCATTTTCGTTCATATTTCTGACGATCTATGATGAATTTTGCAAATCTAAAACCACTAACGTCTTCTACGTAATTTTCTCTTTCAAATGAGATCCATGATGATGTACTTTCAAGCTCGTCGTCACACAAGTATTTATACCTACACTTACAGTATTTCTTACGTATGATACTGGATGATATCTGAAAGTATTAATATCAAGAATTCCAAGTATTTATACCTATGTATTGTAGTATTTATACCTATGCGGTTAACTATTTTTGCTAGAGAAATGTTGCAAGTGACTTTTACATATGAATATATTATACTAGATAACATCTGAAAGTATTAATATCAAGTAATATAAGAATTTATATCTATGCACAGAAGTATTTACATCTATGTGGTCAACTATATTTGTTAGAAGAAAATTGACGTGGGGACGATTGGAGAAGGTTGATGCAGGGATGCGGGGTCCCCATTACTTCATTTGAGGAAGGTTTATGCGGGGACCATTGGGGACTGAAAAAGAGATTGATCATATCAAGTGACGCACACAAGTATTAATATCTTATTTTATAAGTATCAATTTTTTATCTTGCAAGTATTTATATTTATAAAGGCTGGCGCTGGACGAGTGTGGGAACCGAAAATGGGGGACCATAACACATCATGCTTTTAATGTACAGTGCGAGTACTGTAGCACGGGGATGAAAATAATTATTCTTTCTAAAATTATCTCACCTTCAATATTTTAGAGCATATTTTAATTTATATTATAATGATATATTATGTGAGATGCTTAAGAAATTATAATTATATTTAAACGTAAATAGTTTCTCAAATACTTGTGAGTTGCGAGTGTACCCACTTTGAATCCGGACCCGATAATTCACAAACAAGTTATGAATATATATCTACCTGGAATCGAAAGATTGAACCCAAAATATCTACGGGTATATAGGTATCCGGATCCAGATCCGGACCTAGCCTGATTTGAAACAAATAAGTATATGGATCAAAATTCGTACCCGAACACTTTTAGGGTACGGGTCAAAATATAATAGCATCCGGACCCTACGTGACCCTAGAACCTCTAAATAGAACTGAAAAATATATAGTAAATATACTAGTATTGTGCCCATACATTGCAGCGGGACGTATTATAAGCAAACAAAAAAAATTGCTGGTAACTTATAATGTAAAGTTCTAAAAATAAATTTAAAAATACAAAATCATCTAACTACCCGCTAATTAAAATTACACGAACTTTTAGATATTCTTCATCTATTCTCCAGATCAGAAAGATATAATTATTTCCATCAGCACAAAATATGTTCTTCATCTATTCGCAAATATATAATAGCTCTAATAAAGATTATTTCTGCTCTTGACACAATAAATATAGCATATCAGAAAAAAAAAATTCTCTACATATTTGAAAAGATTGAATAATTTTCATTTTCATTGTTGAAAATATAGAGTAAGATGAGAAATGAAATAGAGGAAACAAAGAAATAATTTAATTGCAGGAATCAGAGATAGCTTAAAGGAGAAATAAGAAAATAGATTGCTAGGAATTTGCTCAATTTTAATTGTGACAAACTTTATAGCTGGTGAGTATGTTTTTTTTTTTTTTACTAAATTTAGACTTCTCCACATAAAACAGATGTATTTAATTAAAAAAGACAGATTATGTGATTAGAGGGCTGATATTAAATCCGAAAATTTATATTTCAATCTCAGTCATTGGCGAATCAGAACAACTACGTGTATATTATAAAAATAGAGATATGAAATTGAGTCAAGGAGATATTTCTTTCAATTTTATCAAATTTTCTAACCGTATTATGCAGCAGTAAATGGGCGAGATCTTATAACTTTTATAATGAGACAATGCAGTCGAATGGAGGCTACTTGTAAAAGTTAGTAATATATTTTTAAGAAACTTCCTAAATGCATCAACATGTTACCATAATTAGAAAACTTCCCAAATGCATCAGTGATTTTGATATCTCATTCTTAGCATGACTATCAATATTCCACACAATCAAATTTCATGACATGTTATTACTTATTACTGTGCCAATTTTAAATATAGCTATTAACTGAGATACGTATAATTTCCAATTCAAAGCATAATTTCCAAATTTAAACGTAGATATCACTGAAATACACCTTAATTTCATACCCGACTATTGGAGATACGAAAATTCACAGTTCAATGTTAACTCGGAATTATCCTCGTAACTATTTGAGAATTGTTATTAATTTACCAACATGTTAGATATTGGACTAATGATTTGCATATGAAAATAATTTTGTTTCAAAGCTATCATTTAGTCTACATAATTGTTGGCTAATCCCTACGAGTCCGCATCTTCTGCATTAACTCAAAAGAAAATCTTTTGAGTTTAATGCATTCCGACCGTTTGATTAGGATCGGAGCCAATCCAGTCCATGTCTATAATACACAAGGCCCTTTAATAATAGTGCAAATCTCAATCAGACGGTCTTTATTAACGTACGTTCCGTTAATGTAGAGAATACCAATTCATCCTCCATGGATGAAGAGCTTAATTTGGTGTAGCCTTTGCAAATGTAGTGCAAAGAAGAACTCATCTCAAATATTTTTCTAGCCGAATTTTCTTGTTGGATTAAAAAGATCCAAATAGTATCTACACATTGGCCCAAAAAGAACTAGACAATATCTACGCATTATATTTAGAGACGGATCTAAGAAAATTCAATAGGGGTCAATTGTCTCTCATTTAATTTTCAAATTTTTGTATTTATGTTTAATTTTATATATGTTTTAGTGTAAAATGTTATGGTACGGTAAAATTGATCATCATTCTCCGTATAAAGTTTGTTTATAATTGATCCTTATGGTTCGAAATTTTTTATATGATTGATTCCATATAAGTTTGACATTTATTGTTCGAAAGTCTAACTCCGTCTTTGATTATATTGTAAGCCATCAAGCTTTGCTACTAATTTATTTTCTATTGAAATTGTTAATTCTAGGTCGGTACTAAATCATACCACACAGGAAATCTATATATTTTTTTTTTAAGAAAATGTTACTTTCAGTGTGCTGTGCCGGATCATCAAAGGATAGATCATGCTGATACCATAACCGGCCTGCGCTTCATTCAATTAGCATTTGGAAAGCTTTCCTATTCAATACAAAGAAGTATTGACAAATATCGATTGAAGGATGAGAAAAACAAAAGGGGGGAATTAAAAAAAATAGGACTCGCCTAGTAATTAGTAAAATCAAAGTGCCAAGTAAAGCTCAGACATATTTCGTTAATCACATAAAAGCAACCTAATATGAGCATTTTTTCTAATGCATAGTTGACAACCCCTTGGCCCAAATTACCTGGCCCATACTAAATACTAGCAAAAAAACTGACTGTAACTTGACTCGGACCGATTCAATTGAAAACTCATCCCGAGTCAACCCGGTTTGACTCGGCTCATTTTGTAAATCATGTGCACAACTTACAAAGTCAGTGAAGTTGAGGATGATGTCATTTCATCTGAACCATTTAATTGGGTCCCTTGTTTCTTTATCTTAGCTACATCCTTTAAATTTTCAAGTACATGATCATTTCTAAGGTCCTGTTCGGCCGTTTCACGGAAAAAAAAAAATTCAGTTTGAATTTTTTTTCCTACATGAATAGTAGTTTTTAGTTCAATTTCCGTGTCCATGCCCATTCCCAATGGCCCGCCGAATAGGCCATAAATATCCAAATAAGACAAGTAGCAGTGTCGGAGGTATCTATTTATCTTTGATCTATTTTTTTTGTTTTTCTTTTTTTGTCATATATTTTCAGGTTAAAAGTTAAAAAATAAATAAAAACATGTTTGCATTTAAAATAATCATGCAATATAATCTATTATGAAAATTTTAAGAAATACACCTCACAATGTTATATAGAAGTAAACCATATAAATACACCTCAATAAGGATACCATATATAAAAATAAGCCAACGCTATAGTCACGGCTAACAGAGCCACAAAATGGTCATAAATACACCTCATTAAGAAACATTGCAAATCCATCCAAATATTCAATCGTTTATACCAAGACCGTGCCCCGTTAATCTCTCTCTGTTCGGGTAAAGATTTTAACAGAGTAGTTTTTCCTTCATGAAGCGCACGCGAAGCATATGCGTTGGTTTGATTCTATAGTCTGTACGCTGCACGAGTCAAAACTACTCTGTTAAATTTTTTACCCCTCTGTTCCTACACAACCAAGTCAAGGAAAATCCAAAGAAATTTTAGTCTCGCAAATTTGATTAAGTTCCCTCTGTGGTCTGAAAATACATGCTTTCAAGTCATCTAAATTTATGATAATTTAATTATATTTGTTGTATAAATTTTATCGATTGGGATATGATAAATATATATTGGTTAGACTGGATTAGTTATTATTTTGTAGGAATTTATGATCTGTATGTCTCTAATGTAATCTGAAATATTTTTATTTGATAAATATTTTATTTAGTATAATAAAATCTGAAAGTATTCTCTTTAATTTAATATTTACTTCTAATCATGACATCATATAATTTTAAATGTAATTTATTATAACTTGTTCCTTTCATCAAGTAATCAAGATGTGATTTCAAAGTCGGATTATGATGTTAGATTTCTAATCATAACATCATATAGTTTTGTTGAATCAACTTGGATGTTCTAATCTTCGAGTGGCATGTGACATTCTGAATTTAGATTAAGGTAAATTTTGGTTTTCATCTTTGGTGGCGTATTTTTTTTTGGGAAATTTTACAAATTGTTTTTTTTTTTTTTTCAAAACATAGAACAAAATACGCTCCTTCCAAATTTCTTAACAAATGATAAATCCTCAACTGTGGTGGAGCATTATTAAATGATTTCAAATTTTGAGGATATCTCATTTTAGGTTTTTTTTTCCAAATTATAATTTTTGCTAATTCCGACATTTTCTTTTCAGATTGATCTCTTGTGAAAATTAAACATGTGTTTTCCCGTAGAATCAAAGTTTATCATAATCTATGTTAGACCTATGATTTCTTTCATTTTAAATTTAATAATTAAATTTAGCTAACTTTTATTGCTAAAGTCGTACAATTATATTTATTGTTAATTTTTTTTGGAGTTAAGCAATATAACTGGCAGTTTTTATTTAAAAATATCTCATGTTTTTTCTTTAAAGAGTTGCTTATTTTTCACATTCTTTTTTCAGTTTCTTTTACCATTACCACGTAAAATATAAGTTCAATGGAAAATATAGGTAAATTTTATTGATATTTATAATATATATTAAGCACGAATTAGGAAATTAATTCATAGTGTAGATTGTATTATAAATTATTCTTATACTTATATTTATATGGATAATATCAAAGGTTTAAATAGCGTTTATCGCGTCATAGCGGAATGGCTAAAAAAACAGCGCTATGCCCAAATAGCGCCGCTATAGCGCGAAATAGCGCACTATAACGGTGATAGCGTCATAGCTTTTATGGTCCGAAAAAGCTATAGCGCGCTATTTAGAACCTTGGATAATACAGATTATGTCCATAATGTTGAAATTTAAATTTAAGCTATATTTTAATCAATATTGTCAAAATAAAAATGGTCTAGTGATATATCTTTTTTGTAATCCTTTTTTATATGATACATTTTTTTTTTGTAATTTAAGAATGGTCAAAATGATTAATTTTTTATCCCTCTATAATTTTTTTTTCTTTTTAAATATTTTAGCAGTAAAAAATGTACAACTCGAATAACAAACTAAGATCATTACATTTACCTATGTTTTTTAAACGTCTGTGAAAGTTTTTTACATTTGTAAATTAATTTCATCAATAGGGATTTCATGTATGAAGACATTAAATAATAAAATGATTATAAAGTAGAAAATTATGGAACATGCAGTTGCTGAAGTATGGGGGAAGTTTATAAACAACAAGCAGAGCGGTTTAGGATAAAAATTAAATTGCATTAATTCGAGGCCGTAATTGATCTATTTACGAGTCAAATTGAATTAGTTCGAGTTGAATTTATTTCCGAAATATTCTAAATTTGTTTTGTTCTTAGATAAAAGCAGTATATATTTTTGTATGAAGTAAAAAATTGTAATTTTATTTTAAGTTAACAAATAGTAACGTTATTGAGTGAGGCTACGATAATATGCATATTACAAAACAGCTCGTGCTATGGACTCACATCTCTGGTTTTAAATTTATAACAGTCGATTTGAACCGTTCAACATGATATTTATATGTAAATGTACTTGTAGACTAAATTTTAGAATTCTTTTACTATATTTTTAGATAGGTAGAAAAATTTCTGGACAATTCAAAAGTAGCGATTTTCTACCAATTTAACAAAGTAGTTACAATCTTTAAAAAATATAAAATTTATTCTACAATTATATTTTAATATGAAAAATTATATTTAACATTTCAGATCAACTTTTTAAACATAAAAATAGAGATGTGGATCCATAGTACAGATCGATCCATAATATGGATATTATATTACTATTGAGTCCCGCTAGTATGACATCGGTGTCATATGACACCAACTTCAAAATTGATTGGATATAGTTCAAACGACTAATCCAAACCGTTTAAACCAATTTACTTTATGAGTGATGTATTTACATATAATTTTTTTTTTATATATTTTCGAATTATTTTAGTATCAAATCAAACAGTCAAAAATGTTGAAAAATGAATGCATTAAAAATTCACTTAGAAACTCACATATTTGACCACTTGACTTGATACTAAATAAATTTGAAAAATTATAAAATTTGCATATAACGCACAACTAATGAAGTAGATCGGTTTAAACGATTTGGATTCACTGTTGAAAATCAATTCGATAGATTTTGGAGTTAGTGTTATATAGGCTAAAATGACACTAATGCCATAGTAGCCGACTCATTACTATTGGCATGACTCAATGTTATTTTACTATTAGTATGACCCAATATGAATATTATCTCAATGTTATTTTACTATTAGTATCACCCGCAAACGGGATGGATATCCGTATGTATATAAATAAATCCGCAAGTAGGTTTCCTGTACCCGAATCCATTACCCTTGGATACCGTGGAGAACCCGTCGCAGCCTTTACCTTTTCTGCTCGGAACTAATAAAAAAACTTTACTCAAATCGTTGGAGCGAATTTATATACACTCCAAACTTGTTTTAATCTTGACTGTGGGACTAAAAGTTTAGTTCAGTCCGAATCGCTTCGGGTGAATGTAGAGAAGGAAATACATGACACGCCATAACGTGACATGATAAATACGCTGTGATTTGGTCACGTGACGTGATATGACGTGATCAACTTTTTTTTTCCACGTGACGTGACTAAAATGGTGGAAGATGGTCACGTCACGCGTAGTCACGTCGTGATCATATATGACGTAATCACACGTGACGTGACGTAAATTAGTCATGTCAATTTTTTTTAATATTTTAATTTAAATAGTTGAAAATTTAGAAAAAAAATATGAAAAATTCTAAAATAAATAAATAATGTTGTAAAGATTATTTTTTTAGGAAATGTTGCATCTGATATTACTTTAAAAATTCAAATTACAAACATTCATTCGACTAAACTAAAAAAAATAAAAATCAGTACTACATCAGTACCAATATCACTGAACTTATACTAAAATAAAAAATCTAAATATTCTATACATACAAAAAAAATTGGATAATATATATTTTATACCGTGACGAGACGTGATTGGTTCGTGTAACGTAACGTGACATGTATTTTTTACTGGAATGCAGTCACGTCACGCGATACGCGAGTCACGTCACGTAATCGACAGACGTGACGTGACATAACGTTAATATAATGTGACGTTCCGTATCGTGACAAATTTCCATTCCTAGGTGAATGGTTGTTTCACTAATTCACTCACGTGATTACTTCGGGTAAAGCAATTTAGCTAGAATTATTTATTTATTTTTTAAATACAACCCTGTAGGCACGTGAGTTGTTTCAGCTAGAATAACTTTAGGAAAATATTATATATAAATATGAATCTCTTCATTAAAAAAAAATTAGTGGGAATTGCTTAAATACTCGTTGATACACACAGAGATAGTTGAATAATATTTGCTTTTTTTAATTTGTTAATTGGTATTTGTATTTTAAAGCACTCATATGACTTATTTATCTAATAATGATTCATTTAGCATCTGCATTTAAATTTGTATTTGTAAATTATCCGTTTTGTATCCGTATCCGTTTAAGATGAATTTGATTTTACATTTTGACATTCTTTTACTGTCTATATCCGTATTCGTATCCGCTTCTTTTTCGCTCCTACCCGGTCCATTAGAGTGGAAAAAATGGCACGGCGGAACCGGTTCCGTCACGGAACGGAATGGTTACGACACGGAACGGCACGGCACATGTGACTGTTTGCGTGCCGTGACTCGCGTGTCGCATGCCGTGACAATCTTTTGAAAATTTGACACGGCACGGCACGTCACGCGAAAGATCTGGTCACGGCACGGCACATGGTCACGCGAGTCATGTGTAATTAGAACAGTTAAGTCTTGATCAAATGATGAACCTTGAATAAACTAACTTAAATTATGAAAAAATAGTTAAATGTGATAAATGTGACCAGTTACGTTTGGACACAGAACGCGAATAGTCACGACACAGGAGTCACAGCGTGACTCGCGTGCCGTGACCACCCCTCCACATTTTAGTCATGGCACGGCACGTGTGACTGTTCATTTGGTCACAGCACGACATGGCACGAGACCAAAGTTACGACATATTAGTCACGGTACGACACGGCACATCACGTTTTGTCCACTCTTCGGTCCATCTACCAAATGCATATTAGTTTCTATAATGCTTATGAAAGATGTTAGATGTCAGATTGTTTAAAAAAACAAAACTTTGCTGTCCTGTACTGTACAAAGCTGTATTGGAAAATATCCCAATTGTCTGTTGCCTGTTCGGATAATCCCAACTACAATTAATCATTAAAAATGCTCCCCTAGCTTTGGCGAGCAACAAGTGGCGAATAACTAAAGGTCTAGCTCCCGCATTAAAATATAAATAAAAAATCTAAAGGTCTAGCTTTGATGCGAAACCAAGAAAACGTCCTTCCACTGACGTACCCTATATTGATAGGTTCCGAATTCCGAACAACGCCGGGTTCATGTTAAGAACGGATCAGTTCCGAGTCACTAACGTACCGTCGTACCGGATGTTTGAGTGCTGGTGGGACCCATTTGTCAGAAAGTTGCAAATGAATTTGATCCGTGAAATCGAAAACATGAAATTCGCATCCTCTGAGATATCTCAAACTTTGCGTGACTTTTTGGAATATCTCAATCGTTCAAACAAGTTCTGCACGAATCTCAAAGCTCAAATAATACTGGCCCCCTACGTTTTCCCGAATAAGCACCGGACACGTCGGTCGTGCAAAAATTGAGATATCTCAGAGGATACACACTCATTTGGGGTTTCTGCTTTGGATTCTACCAAACTCCTCAGCCCCAAATCAACCGACCAATATCCTCCCAGTTACCGTAGAGGATAGGCCTCACTTTACGGTTTAAGATTAAATCTCAACTTTTTTGAGATTCGGGATCCACTAATTTGAAATAGGGGCCCAATATTATTGGGCTTTGAGATTGTTGCCAAGCTAAAAAGAACGTTCCGGATCCACTAATTGTAAAAGATTTCCTTTTCATGTAATGCACTGGATGTGAATTCCAAATGAACCCGATCAAAACGAGACATAGCTGTGATTTTGCGTAACTCTCTCTAACAGACAGGAAAATATAAATCGTATTTACTAGTAAGCTCTTTCTCTAAGATCTGTTGTTTATAAATCGGTTCATCCAATATTGTTATGCTTGGCTGAAGCAAACACAGTAGTTTACAACAAATTTCTTGGGTTTTTTTTCTTAATTTCAGATTGAAAAATGGAGTGGAATTTCCAAAAAGGGATCGAAAGTAATTATATGTTCCCAAGCAATCCTGGCGCATTGGTAAATCCAAGTTTCGACGCAGCACAGCCACTAACGGCATGCAACTTGAACCAATGGAATGGCACCACATCAACCAGCTTTGACCAATTTTCGTCTTACAATTTCATACCAACTGCATTGGAGGATCCCGGCTTTGACAGCTGGACATTGATGGACATGTCTTACAATCCCGTACCGACTTCGTCAGAGGACCTTGCCTTTGATGGCACAAAATTGGATACTCTGGAAAAGGGCTTGTGTCAGCTGAATAATGGGTCAGGTTGTGAAGACCCATATTCTCTCTGCCTCGAGGAGTTCATTCAAGGCATACCGGATTGCAGGGTTCTCGGATTGGATCAAGTCAATGAGAATTTCATGTTAGTGCATGAACTTGTGTTTATAGAAATTACCAGTGGCAGGTAGTGTCTCTTAGGTACAAATTAAAGGTGGCAATGGGTCTGTTAGAAGAAATTTAACCTTGATCTGCATTCTACATTTATAAGTGGGTCTGGTCAGGTTGGGGAAAACCCGATTGGTTGACATTTTCAAAATTAGCTGTTTTATTGGTTCTTTACCCGGATGAAAATTCAAAAATAAGTAGAAGTTTAGCCACATGCTTAACAGAATTGCTAAATGGGTGATTTTTGCTATTTTCTGAATTAAAAAATAGTGATATTCGCTATATGATTTGGCGTCATCAGTGTCAGGTCATGGTTGATTGTCAGTTAGTCAAGTAATATACTAATTACCAATTACCCAGAAAGTTATTGGATTTGTACTGTGCTGGACTGTTTGAAACAAATCAAATCAGTGTAAAGACCTCTTGGTAAAACTTGATGTCAGTTGAAATTGCAGTATTTGAATGGTTTCCCACAAATTACCTTTTCAATTGAATGAATATAATGACTTATTGTAGGAATTCACTATCAGATGAAGACATAAGAGCTATGCTATTATATACAGTCGAACCATCTCAACAGGTTGTAGATCTATGCAACAAGCCACAGCCTTTAGAAGGTATATTGACAAAATTGCTTAATGATCCTATAAACAACATCTTTTGTCAAATTGGGACAGCGGCTAAAAATGGTCTGGATGCTTTTGGCATTTTCCTACTTCCAGATGACCTATCAATAAATTCTTCAATGATGTCACAAGCGTCTATGGCATTAGATTCCTCAACCTTGGTGAATGTAAGAGTTTATTTAAGATGGTTTTCTATTTTTAAATAACAAGTTGATTTGTCCAGTGCAAGTCACTTAATTATTCTCTAAATTGTCTCCAATAGGATGTTGTTTCTTTTTATTTATGAAGCCCAGAGGAAGCATTACAGAGAGCAGCACATTAGTTGCTGACATGGCAAAATCAAAGATTTTTGAAGCAACGCTTCTCCGCAAGTTCAACTCTGTATTATTGAGGGTAAGTTGTATCCTGACCTAGTAAAATCTATGTTACTTTACCTAGCAGAACCGATCCAAATCTAACCAGACCTGAGTTAATTGTCTAGAAATAACCTGGATTATGAACCCAAATTACCCAAGATCATCTACCTGCGTATTGGAAATGAGCCAACCTGAACAACTCAAGACCACCAAACTCGAATTACCCAAGGCCATAAATCAATTTTAATCTGGTATAAACCAAATGACACTGTTATCACATTCAGTCATTGGCAGGTTTTACTGTAACTGTTCGGTTTGGTACTGATATAGACCTGGATCCAGTATGGTCTTTTACCAGTGCATTACCGGAATCTGAGATTGCATTCTGTTTTTAATAGTAAAGGCCTGCCAGGTACCCATCTGAAACATGAGTAATTGAAATACCTTTTCTATTTTTATTTTTTCCAGATAAATGAAAGGACGCGGATTTGTTTTAGAGATGCTTGCTACAGGTTGGCTAATGACTCAAGGTTGCTACTTGATGAAAGCAAGAATGAATCACATGAATTTCATTTTGAACCATCCTTCAGTACCAGTTCGAGGTATCATAAGCATTATCCTTTTTGCAACCATTTCTCATTGATTCTTAGTACTGGTGTGCCATTGGTCTTTAATTTAATTATATCTTGCTAACTTCAGGCTATACAAAGTAGAGACAGAGGAGAACGAGACTAATGAAATAGACAGAGCAATTGTGAATTTATTGTTCAGCCCTCCATGCACCGAGCCTCAAGAAACGTGGGCCACATGATTTTCGTACAAAAAGAATTAAACATATGTAATATGCTACTATGTAAATGGACTGTGTCTACCTACTATTAAACCAACTCCAAGTTACATGCATTTGTTAGGAAGATCTAGCTAAATTTTGATAGTCAGTAGTCATTTCAGGTTTTTTATTTATGAAAATAATCAATTAGTTTGGTTGTATATTATAATATTGTAAGTAGAAAATTTAATAGTATTGATTGTTTTTGTCACACTCTGGATACCGGGGGCATGACAGCCTACCGTGTATAATCCCAACAACACACGAAAGGTATGAATATTTTGTATGCATTGCTAATATTATCCATTATATTTGTAACATTTTCAAATTATGTATAAGAAATGCCTGATATTTTATAGTGGATAATGCTAGAAAAACAATCTCTACATCCTGTCAAGTATGTAGGAAATTCTACTAGATTATCGGTGCAACAATTTTAATTCAGTTCAGGCAATTGATTACTACGTGAAGCAGAATCCAAGTGTAAAATTAAATCCAATATAGAATTTACCACTAGGCTCACAGCGGAGATCTTCGACTAGTTGTAGGAGCAGTGACCTTCTTCGTTCTCGTATCAGATGAACATAGCAACAACAATAGCCACGTCTCTACCGGTATCTACACAAACAAGTTGAACAACAACTGTGAGTTAATGAGCAAGTATTGAACACACATCCCCTATTTTCTCTTCCTTGCTCTCTATTAGTTTTATGAAGATGTGTGAGCATAATGGGATAACATAAAATGAACTGTTGTGTGTGTGTGTGTGTGTGTGTGTAGATTGGCTAAGCTCAAAACGTTTGTTCCTAGTCTCAGGAATAAACGATTCGGTTCTCTGATTTTCAAAGTCCAAACGGTCGATCCAAACCGACAGATGTTTAATCTATGGAGACGAAATTTTACATTTTTTTGAATTTGTTTACTATTTATTAAGATGGTTTGAAAATTGCTGTTTTTGTTGAAATTATGCACTATTGAAAAACAACGATTTTCAAACCATCTTAATAAATAGTAAAAAAATTCAAAAAAAATGTAAAATTTCGTCTCCAAGCACATTTTAATATAGATTAAACACCTGTATATTTGGATCGACCATTTGAACTTTGAAAATTAGAGAACCGAATCGTTTGTTCCTGAGACTAGGAACAGACGTTTTGAGCTTAGCCAACCCCTCTCTCTCTCTCTCTCTCTCTCTCTATATATATATATATATATATAGATGGACTAACTTGCTTTGGAAAGTAAAGATGGTTCTTTACTTCCTGCTCAAATCTCCATTTTCAAAATTCAAATAGTTGATCCGAACTGTTAGATGTGATCTCCATATTGAAATGTGCTTGGAGACCAAATTTTACATTTTTTGGAATTTTTTTACTATTTATTAAGCCACTTTGAAAATTGCTGATCAAATGATTTCACCGTTCAATATGAGCCACCGTTGGATCAGCGATTTTCAAAGTGACTTAATAAATAGTAAAAAAATTCAAAAAAATGTAAAATTTGGTCTCCAAGCACATTTCAATATGGAGATCACATCTAACGGTTCGGATCGACTATTTGAATTTTAAAAATGAAAATTTGAGCGGAAAGTAAAGAACCCTCTTTACTTCCCAAAACAAGTTAGCCCATCTCTCTCTATATATATATTTACAACACATCGGTCCACATATATCAGAATGTACAAATACCTAAGCAAGTCATTCATCCTTTCATTTATCCCGATGAAAGACGCCTTAGTCATTCACATATATCAAGTGATTCAAAATCAAATGAGTCAAGAACTCCATCTCTAAGAAGCTTCATATTGCGTTTCTCATTGAGATGATCCAAACAACAATGCCATAAAAATGTGGGATGCAATTCATTTGACTTTGGTATGTATGTTATAAACATGAACAACAAGGTCTAAATTATAAAGTCTATTATGTAATGAAACTTTGCAATAATACATATCATTTAAATAAAAACAACTATTATTGTTCTTAAATTTAAATTCAAATCCAAATGTGTTTAGATATAATATTCCTACTTATAGCAGGTACACAATAACAATTATTTAATTATAAGACTCATCCGGAAGGTAAAGTTAATGATAAAACAACCATTGTTTCATTACCGACACATAGTTGTGCCTCACCTTTACTCACATTTATTCAACATCTTTCTCTTTATGAGCACAGGAATATTTTAACAAATATGAGCTCCTGAACCAGTATCCAATACCTATAAATCAATTTGATACCTATAAATGTTAATTTCTATAACAAAAATACATGAAGCGGAAGTCTTACTTCCTTTCTTTTGATCTTCTTTAAACTTCTTACAGTCTCTTCTTTAATTCTAACCAAACTACCTTAATGTAATCTCCACTTGACAATAGTCATCATCCATCCTTAATGTAATCTTCTTTAATTCTAACCAAACTACCACTCCAATAGCAATAAAGAAATTATATTCAAGTCCTAAGAATAACGACCTACAGATCGCATAAATGATACATATAAGCAACATGTAAGTCACTTTTAATTATTAAAATAAATTAATTCACGAGGCACCATAGGCCGCAATTACGCATATCATCCATGCATTCATTAAAAGAAAACACACAAGACAATTGGGTCATACTATTAACATAATATGTAACTGCAAAAAAAAATTAGACATAGAATCCAACTCTAAATAATGGGCTCATGTATAAGGCGTTACGAATCCAGGAGGTCCAAGTAGGGCAGAGCCTCCTAGTGACGGTTCCGATTGATTCATTCTCTATAATCCCACATAAAACCATCATACCGTTCGTATACCATATCAATCCAATTATTTCAATTCAGACGCTAATCACATTAACAGTTCACAAGTAAGAATATATCCAGACTTAATTCAACATAAGTGACTCCGACACCACTGTAGGGAATTCAGGTAGATTATAGGTGCAATAATTTCAATTTAGTTTGGTCAATTGATTACAGCCCAAAATAGAATCCAAGTGTACAATAAAATCTAGATAGAATTTACCAACTAGATGCGCACCTAAAATCTTCATCTAGTTGTAGAAACAATGAGGTTCTTCTTCGCTCTCGTGTCAGATGAACATAGCAACAACATCAGCCACGTCTCCACTAGTATCCACACAAATAAGTTGAACAACAACCATAGAGTCAGAGTAATAGCACCGAACACACAACTCCATATTTTCTCTTTCTTAGCCTCTCTTCATTTTATGAAGAATGCATAATGAATAACATAAAATGAAATATTGCACATATATTTATAATAATACGCACCAGTTGGCTGCATTCATTCAAATGAACCAATTCGATTGCACCCATTAATAAATTAATATGGATTTTAGATATTAAACTATTAATTCAGCCTAAATAATTTGGCATGTATAACATTTTCAACAAGATATAATAACCCCAAATTCCATACTTTGAGGTGATCTGCTGTCAATTATAACATTTTAATGTTTCTCTATCTTCGCATAATAAACCTATAAACCCACAAGGGGAGAACGGGTGAGAAAATTTAACTCAGATTATTTGATTTGAAAAAAATTCATATTCATAATCTCCGCACTAGAAAATAACAATTCATTATATAATGACGAATGTAAATGATCAATAACGATAATCAATTAGCAATCAACATATATAACATCAACTGAAAATCAAATAAATATTAACGGAAACATTTAAGACCTATTCTTTACAACCACTAAGTCGGTAACACTAACATACACCACCTTCCTTGCATGTGCAGACATCCATCATTAACCCACATTTGTCTTTACTCGTATCATTTATCTGTTGTGTTAGGCTTAGACATTCATAATCGGACACTTCAATTCAATCATTCAGTTTGCAATGATGTGATTCAATAAAATATTATCACAGTAGTGACCAATGTATATACATTTACCACAGTTTCACAAACATACATTTGTTTACAATATCCTCTACTCAACTGGTACTGGATTCAGTTGATGCCATTCACCGTGGGTGCATAAGGATCTTGGATTAAAGTATAGGAGCTAGTTAGACTTTACAGTATTCAATAAATTTAGTCATTGTGGTCTTAATCAATCATTAGAATAGAAACGGATAAATTGTACCAAAATGACTGGTTAGCAAACTTACATTTGAAATTCAGTTTCAATTATATTGTAATATAACATATAATGCATCAGTTCAATATTAGAACAGAAACAGATAATGGATAAATTGTAAGGCAACAAGTGAGGTCACTAGCAGTCTATTCCTCCTTAACAATGTCTCATCAATTTCTTTCGTAATTATACCTATATATATATAGGGTGCTCCTAGGAGTACCAAGCCCATTTGTACTCTTAACTCTAAAACTTATCGGATTAATTTCGAACGACGAATCCAAACCGTTGAAATCCTTCTACCTTAGGAGTGATGCGTCTACATGTGAAAATTTTAAAGTTTCGAACTAATTTAGTATAAAGTCAAGTGGTCAAAATTAGAAGGTTTCTAAATTAATTTTAATGCATTCATTTTTTGGAAGCCTTTTGACAACTTGACTTTTACTGTACCAAATGATAGGTCAGCAGACTTACCTATGAAATTCAATTTCAATTATATTGTGGCATGCATATAATGCATCACTTCAACAATGTAGTCAATCAATTCACAGTGGATCATCGATTTTCAAAGTGAGTTAATAAATAGTAAAAAAATTTCAAAAAATGTAAAATTTAGTCTCCAAGCACATTTTAATATGGAGAACATGTTGAAAAGTTCGAATCGGCTATTTGAACTTTGGAAATGAAGATATAGTGTGGAGTACAAACGTGTTTTACTCCATGAAACACCCTAGTCAATGTCTCTCTCTCTCTCTATCTCTCTCTCTATATATATATAATATAATATAACAATTTATGTACTTTGATACATTTGATAAGCATTCATTAGTGTTTTGTTTACATTTCTTTTGAAGTTTATGGTGTTCATAATTAATCTTATATATAGTTTAGATGTCAATAAATTCAATTATTGTGGTCTCAATCAATCATTAGACCATAAACAAACACTCGATAAACTGTACCAAATGATAGGTCAGCAGACTTGCCTATGAAATTCAATTTCAATTATATTGTGGTATGCATATAATACATCAGTTCAACAATGTAATGTAGTCAATCAATCATTCAACATGAAAAGTGACTTGCTATTTAATTCCTAATCATGAATTTTGGATGAATCAAATAACTCCGTACCTGATATTGTAAGACAACAAGTAAGGTCGCTAGCAGTCTAATTCGTCCTGAACAATGTCTCATATTTTCTTTCGTAATTATGCCTATATCAGAAAGAAAGAGAGATTCTTATCAATACTTATAACAATTAAGTATAACATAACAATTTATGTACTTCGATACTTCTGATAAGCATTCATTCGTGTTTTATTTACATTTCGTTTGAAGCTTATGGTGTTCTTTACTTAAAAAAAAGTTATGGTGTTTATAATTAATCTTATATTTAGTTTAGATGTAGTATCAATCAATTATTAGTACTGAAATAGACAATTGATAAACTATACCAAAATAATAAGTCAACAGATTTACCTTTGAAATTGAGTTTCAATTATATTTTGATATCAGTTTCAATTATATTGTGATATACATATAATGCATCAGTTCAACATGTAGTCAATAAATTATTCAACATGCAAACAAGTTACGATTTAAATCCAAATCTATAACCTCAAATGAATCTAATAACCCGCACCTGACATCGTAGGACAACACTGAGGTCACTAGCAGCATATTCTTCCTAAATAATGTTTCATCAATTTCTTTGAGGAGGATTCAAATGCACCATCTTTTTTGTGCTTCAATATGCTTTACATTATTTATCTCTATTTTCAAAATCCGAACAGTCAATCCGAACCTCTTAACATGATCTTCATAATAAAATATGCTTGGAGACCAATTTTTTTATTTTTTAGAATTTTTTTACTACTTTTTTAAAATAAGTACAAAATCATTGTTTTAAGAAGTTTCTAGACCATCCGATAAAGTGATATTGCACCTATGAAAAAAAAAATAGTAAGCAAATTCTAAAAAATATAAAATTTGGTCTCCAAGCATATTTTAGTATGAAAATCATGTAGAGCAGTTTGAATCGACTTTTCAGATTTTCAAAACAAAGATAAAAAATATAGAACATATTGCAACACAAAATAATGATGCATTTGTACCCTCCTCTCTATATATATATTCTCATAATATTTGTAACAATTAAATATAACATAACAATTTATGTACTCGGACAATTCATGTACTTCAATACTTCTCATAAGCATTCATTAGTGTTTTATTTACATTTCATTTGAAGTATATGGCGTTCATAATTAATCTTATATTTAATTTAGATGTTACTAGAGGTGTGCCTCGCTTTGCCTAGCTAGGCAAATACAATTAATGTATATTGTATGAGTCTATGGTGACACAACAAAATGGAAAAGTACATATCAGGAGAGTATGAGCTTACATATGGTAAAGTAGCCCAGCGATGTACATTGCAAATCTAACAATAATATATACATTTTTTTAAATTCTCTATTTTGATCAACCTAAATTATTAAAATAGTATATATAAATGCAATCGCATATGCATTTCTTGATAACCATGCGATAATATATATATCAGACAGCTTTAATGCTTTCAAGAAGCAAGTGTCCTCACAAATTCATCCTTTAGATGACTGTTTGATGCTGCCGCTCTCCCTGCCATCGGGTCATTTCCCCTCCATGGCTCCATCACTGGACCTTTATGAAAAGCTGATGTTATTTTTTGTGACTTTTCAAAAATAAATATGATTTAAGTGTAAAATTAGAATTTAACATTATTTCCAAGGAGTGGTATATTAGTAAAACTGAAGTAGAAAAACTGTTGAGATTGGTGAAAATGAATTGACTAATGCAATACATTATGGATCCCTAAATATTTAATGAATAAACAACTAAATAAGTCCAAGTACAGAAAATACATTTTAAGTATAGGTTGTAGCAAGAAAATACTGATGAGGTTTGCAACAAAATAGTCAGGAATTGATGTGCCCGTAAATGCACAATTAAAATACAAAATGATATGTCTATGTCATTATAAAAGATCTTTATGTGCCAGTAAACACAAACAACTACTTGACTGTTGAGATTAAAAAGTGGTTCAGAAATATGACGGGCTTGTATGCATAATTATGATTGTACTATGTATTAGTTTGAAATTGTAAAAAGGACAGTATTGTGAGTTTTGTACCTGCTTTTGTACCAGCCCCTTCCAAGATTAGTATCCACATAAGTCATGGCTAGCTGGAATTGTGTGCCTTTGAGCTCCTGGTTGGCCATCTGTTTAGATCCAGCTTGCACTTCTTCATATCAGAAGCCATACACTTTGAAATAGGTAATCAGCAGAGCAAGCACGAAGGATCCAAAAGCAATGTAGAACAAAAAAGCAAGATTGATTTTGAAATCAAGATACTCAAAATGTTTTTAGTGCGATCTGATAAATGATAAAGTTTAGAGAAGTTGGTAGAAATCAGTCAAGAATAAACAATGAAGTAATTTCACATAATACCATGATGGAATCCAAAGTTTTTTTTTTTTTTTTAATCTTCACAGAGGCTGAGATGGAATCCAAAAGTAATACATGGGTTTTCTTGTCTAATTCAAAATCAACTGGACAAAACAAACAAAATTATGTGACCTCTAAAACCATCATCATGTAGTCGTCATTATTATCATTATTTCTGTTAATTGCATGTAACCCCTTTCTTTCCAATAAACTCGGCAATTAAGAAGACAATAAGAGTGAAATTCTTTCCAAGAACGCCCTCTCGGCTTTCTGTTAATTGCATGCATCTGAATGCTATAAACTATGATAGTCAAGTGTTATTGGAAATAACAGTACAATGTCCCCGATGGTCATTGACTACAAATTTGGGTTTAATTAAATTTAATCAAGCATAGAAAATTTACCTCTTTTGAATATCCTGACATACCAACCAGTTGTGAGTCCCGATAAGATCAATATAAGTCAACCGGTACAATAGGTTTCTGTGCAAAAGAAAAATTGAAAGAAAAATGACCACAGCTGTAAATTATAATGTGTGGGATGAAAATGGATTGGATATTATTTGATTCATATCTGAAAAATAAAAATGTACATGGATATGGTCCGATCACTTACCAATCCATATCCAATTGGTTTCACTGAAATATTATAATGTGGCTTCTCTAACACACATATCATAAACAAAGAAAATCAGTTTTCCACCAAAGTTGACCACTATGGTATCTACTGAAGCAAACCATAACAGAACAAAATTCCAGATCAAACCATTACCACACCATTATAAGATGCAATAAACATGCAACATATATCCGAGAGAGAACTTTATGATGGAATTTGTAGAATAAAATTTTATGAATTTAAATAGCATATCAAGTACATAAACAGTTAGGCCTTACCATTGACCAATATCTTTATTTTTTAATCTAATGGTGGCATCAGATGGTGTGGCCTCTCACACACTAAATACTAAACAAAGCCGTTCCCTTAAGAAAAGTTTAAAGAAGTGCAACTCACTGATAAGATGCTGTCAATCTCACTTGAAATTCTCTAATTGAGGCAATCCAAGAGCTGTCAATTTCAAAAGAAGTGAAAATCCATAAATGGAATTCAATTGTCTTATAAAGAAAAATAGAAATAATTATCGAGTGTTTGTTCCCTATAACCAAGTAATAGAATATATCACTGATCATTGGCAAGTATGAGAAACTGTTAGTTATTTGGCCAGTACAGTAAATATATTGATCTTGATTTGCCAAAGAACCCAATTATGTATATGTGTGTCGTAGTACCAACATGCACCCCTAGTTAGAAAAAAGATAGATATTATGCACCTTCCACTGAGACAGAGCGAATAATACACACGGGAGTATTAATTTGACATGCTCAAATGCTGCTTTTGGTGTCAATGTTTTTGTACTTCACCTGGAGTATTTTTAAAATTTCAGTATAATATAGATTGGTTTATTTATTTATTTTTTTAAAAAGAACAACATAAAACATACAATCAATTATTGATAACAAAACCAGTGGGGGTTCCATCTGTCATTCATGTAGCAACTACTGTTGATCTACTGTACCAAACCCATCCAAGATTAGCATAGATACTAGCGAGACCTCGCTTTGCTTCAGCAATAGTAATTGAGATAATATTGTATGCATCGCTGAGGTGGTGGTCCTCCACTGATCTCAAAACTTCCTATTATGTCAAAAATGAAGATATAATAATGATAAACACAAGCAATTAGACAAACCTAAATGGTAAACTAATTCAACAACTAAGTCGGGCTCCATAAAAAATCATCATATTGTTAAATGAGGCACTCCTGAAATGCAATAATAACTACTCATTACATGGTATATCATAAAGTTGCGATCGGGAATAGTTAGCTTTACTGTACATAGTATACCTTTTAGTCTTTTACTGTCTTTACTGTTCATTTGCGTATACTCTAAGTTCTTCATTAACCTTCAATACAACAGCAAACAATAAGTAACAATGAGGAATGTTAAAAATAAACATGCACTGGCACAATTGCAACAGAAAAAAAAAAATTGCATCCAATGTATGTGAAATGCAACTTTAGTCTTAATTAATATGTTTATAGCATATAAGCTTCAAAATATATTACTATGGTTTGAGCCAGACCACAACACTACGTCAAACATCAGTCAAGATTATGCAAATAAATAAAATAATTAATTTTGTGATCCCTATGTTTTAGCATTTTTTTTTTTAAAAAAATTGACAGATCCATTAACTTTTGCAGTTTCTCCCTCTGAATAATGGCCCCCTTGCACACACGTCTTCTAATCCCACATCTATTTCATAAGCAAGACAGTTAAATATGTTATGGTGAAAAGCACTGGAGATAAAAAAGAACATTTTTTTATACAGATTTGACATTGATGCCAGAAGCTTTCTGCAAATTTGGTAAAACTCCTTTCCATTCTCCAAAAGTATCTGTTGAATTCTCGTTGTTAACTGAAAAATTATTCTCTATGAATAAGAGGCCATCAATGTGCAAAATAATGTAGCAAAAGATAAATAGTATTTTCACAGTAGAGAGCCCTCCCTAGTACTTTGACATGGCACATAGAATTGATACTTATGCCCTTAAATTAATGTAAGCTTTGGTAAAAACTCTTCTCAATTCTCCAAAAGTATATGTTGAATTCTCATTGTTAACTGAAAATGTATTCTCAAGTATTAGCATAGTAAATCCATATAACTTTTTGTGGTTTTGACGCCACAAAGAATGCCTCTTGCAAACTCATTCCTACTACTCCCATGTCTATTTCTTAAGCAGACAAAATCCAAGATATCATCGTGAAAACCACTGAGATAAAGGGAAAAAACAAAAACAGAACTTTCTACACAGATTTGACAATTATCCCATTGAGTTTTGTATAATTATTGGTACGACTATTTTCCCTTCTCCAAAAGTATTTATTGAAATCCTCATGGTTAAATATCAGGGTATCATATTCTAGCAGCATCAGCAACTAAGCCATCTATTGATAAAGTGTTTTTGCCACTTCAACGGTGTACCGCTGGCAAGCGCCAGGCCCCATCGCCAGAGAAACTCAAGCATTCAGTCTCATGTATTATCTAGAATTTGTTTTTTCAAATAACTTCTCGAGAAATATTTTTTTTTTCCCAAAATAAATAACCTTTTTGTTCCTATGATGGATTTTAGGAGAGGAGGAAGGTTTCTCCCTTAGGCCATGTGACAGTACGTAGCAGCAAGCGAATTGAATTGGGTTCAGGTCTAATTCCTATTGTGGTGAGGTCTAATTCCTTTTGCCTTCCAAGTACTCGAGTTAACTGAGAATTAGTTACATGATCAACGGCAAATCAAATCCAAAAATCTTCTTATAGTTTACTAATATATAAGGATACTGTCACCAATGGCTTAGATTTAAAATTACCATTCATTTCAGTTACCTGACCAAGCATACAGGCAAGTGCAACAACCTATGTCATTGTCACCTGCAAAGAAAAGAGACGAGCAATTAGTATTACAAATATATAAAATTACCATTCATTTTAGTTACATGATCAATGACAAATCAAATCCAAAAATCTTCTTATAGTTTACTAATGTATAAGGCTACAATCACCAACAGTTTAGATTTAAAATTACCATTCATTGTAGTTACCTGACCAAGCATACATGCAAATGCAGCAACCTATGTCATTGTCACCTGCAAAGAAGAGAGATGAGCAATCAGTATTATAGAATAACCAAATAATGCAACACTAATACAGAAATGGTACAATACCAGCACTTTGCAGCACTAATACAGATCATTAATAAAGAATAACCAAATAATGCAACACACCAAACACAACCCTGCTCGCAACTAATATAAAAATACAATAAATAGGACCTAACTAACCACCTGAGGAACAAAGCACACTTTTTGCATGATTAAACTAACTAAAACATTTTTGCATGCTTCCTTGTCCAGTGATGATGATTGAATTTCTTCTCGTATTTCATTGAACAATGAGTTATATAGGTCACATAGATCATAAAAAGCAAACAAAGATTAAAACATTGAAACATTTGACAATAGTATCCTGAGTTATGAACTAAATCTGAAGTATAAACCTAGTTATAGATTGGAACTTTAAGAAACCTTTTGTAATGCAGCTTATAAGCTAGCTCTTCATCTAAAGGTCAGAACATAACAAATTAAACAATATGTAATAATACCCCGACAAAAACTAATTTTATTACATGCTTTCAGCAATGGCGTGTTTCATCTAAGAGTGTACACTATTTCAGCAATTTTATAGAAAAATGACCTACTATCTTAGGATGCGATAATTATAGAAACTTCATAGAAGAAGAGATGTGAGAAGATGATGAATTATTAGAGGAGAGGAAATGAGCAGCTTACCTCCTTCTTGGCTCGTAAGTTTTGGATGAGCTGGAGAGAAGAGGCGAGTTGCTTTAATTCGTTATTGGCCCTCGAGTAGTCGTGGGGAATGGATGCGGGTTGTCTTGGATGGATGGATGGATTGATTGATTGATTGAATTTGACCGCCGCCAGAAGCACTGAACTGAAATCGAAGTTTTTTTTTTTAATGAGAGAAATCGAAGTTTACGGAGAAGAAAGAGGAGAAAGTTCCGAAATTTCCAGAGAGGCGTACGAGATGAAGTTTCGAGAGAGGAGAGAGGAAAGAAAGCGTGTAGCTGAGCAATAAACTCTCTCCGTCCAAATTAAATATAGTATAGATATCTAATTATTATATACATACAGCAACCCAACTCATTTTTAATTAATAAAGATATCCATTGCAAATAATGACATCTCTTAATTAATTATTTAGAATAAATTTTGGGAGAGTGCTATATTGAGGGCGACAATTCAAGTTTTGAGAGCTGAGAGAATAATTTGTTTCTAAATGTCCAATTTACCCTTAGCTTTTAATGGATAGCTTGATTAATGAATCTACTTTCTCTCTCACCCGATTACTAATAGAACTAATAAGGAAAGTTCATTCCGTGATATTTTTTTCCTTCCTCTTGGCATAATGACATTACTAAATCAATTAATCATGAAGACATTGCTCCACAAACGTGAATTTATGCAAAGAGTCCCAATTTAGTCTGTATTATCGTAAACATTAAATATTTTTTGGCTTAAAATTTATAAAATTAAAATAATTATCAAAACTTGTCTTACAATATAGCAAAACTATATATCGGATTGAATAAATTTTTAGTAAACATTTAATAATTATTTCCTTTTTGAAAATATTGACGTTAGAACAATAGCCAAAACTTACAACAGTATAAAAATGAATTAAAAAATATACCATGTTGAGATATATTTAGTATACCTTCAATATTTTTTGTTTTAAATTTATGAAATTAGAACAACAACCAAAATTTAACTTATAACGTACCAAAATAATAAAAGATTATATCATATTTAGATATATTTAGTAAATTAACATTCAACATTATTTTTTATTTAATTATTAAATTGTAACAATAGTCAAAACTTAACTTACAATGTAACCAAACAATAAAAGGTATATCAAATTGAGATATATTTCAGTAAACATTAAATATTTTTTGTTCAAAATTTATGAAATTGGAACAATAGTTAAACTTTGTTTAAATAAAACAATAAAAGAGTATAGCAGATCTACATTTAGCAAACATTCAATATTTTACAGTTTAAAGTTTATGAAATCGAAGCGTTAGTCAAAGCTTTACTTATAATTTAAAAAAATAAATAAATAGTATACCAAATTGAGATATGTTAAGTATAACTGAAAAAATGAATAAGAATGATATTTTGAATAAAGTTTTATTAAAGAAAAAAATTATCACGAGCTAACCAAATATGATGTTTTATTTATTTAATTAATTATTTTTTCATCAAAGCGGACGTGATGATATTTCCTAAGTAGTTGAAATCCAGTGGTACCATTGAATTCTCTGAGTTAGTACGAAGGAAATATAATTGGGTATTATTAATCAGGTGTGAGAAAGAGGAAGGAAAATATACCAGGAAGGAACTTTCTTTATTAGTTCTATTAGTAATCAGGTGAGAGAGAAAGTGGATCCTTTAATCAAGCCATCCATTAAAAGCTAAGGGTAAATTGGACATTTAGAAACAAATTATTCTCTCAGCTCTCAAAACTTGAATTGTCACCCTCAGTATAGCACTCCCCTAAATTTTGCTAGAAGTTACTAAACTTTGTTATTTGTTAAAATTTTGGATAACAAAATATAGAGTGACTCTATTATGACAAATAACAAAGTTAAGTCAGGGGCGGACCCAAGTACAACCCGAGGGGCAGCTGTCTTCTCTTGGCGTTTTAGTGAAAGTCAGAACGTTTTGATCGATTCTGCCCCTCCCTGAAAAAAAATTTACCCCCCGCTGGATGTTTAGTTTGTAGTTCGAATTAAATTTAGAGTTAAAATTAAAGTAAATTTCTTCAATTATGATTAATAATTTTTGTCAAAAAAATTATGATTAATAATTAGAATTATAGATAAAATATTAGAAATTACAAGTCAGAACATTAAAAAGTATAAATTAAAGCATTATTTTTTTATTAAGGACTTAATTAGTTAATGGATTTGAACCCGATTAACTATTTAAACCCGATTCAATATTCCCCCGCCTGACGAAAATCCTGGATCCGCTCCTGAGTTAAGTAACTAAAAATGAACAAATTAAATTTGAGTGACTAATTCATAACAACTGACAAAATTTAGTGACATCCAACTAAATTTACTCAATTATTTAATTCATCCATATTCGAATCTGGCCCAATTAACTAAGCTCAAGTCCAACAATTCAAATCTGCTTCCAGTCCAAGTCCAATCATCAAGTTCAATTAAGTCCGGATCCAAAATTTACTTCCTCTTAATTCATTTATTTTCACTAGACCGGAAAGTCCAATTCAAATTTCACATTAAATTTCCAATTTAATTTATGAACCAAGCCTAAAGACCCACCATCCAATTCCCATCTCCATTCTAAATTACCATCCGAATTTTAACTTCTTCATTTTGCAATTTAACCCCTCTGATAAGGGAATTTTACCAAACCAGTAATATTTAGCATATTCACCCTTAATTCTATATGTTTTTATGACTCATTCCCTAGAGACCAAAACAGTGGGTAATACTTACTAGGCAAGTGAAGAAAACACTAGTACTGTACTATTCAAGGTTGGTATCAAGTTCGGGTTAAAACCCAATTAAGAAAAAGAGAAGAGAACATAAGTAATAAATAGTTGGTTGTCTTGGCTTCTAATTTTTACTCAAAAAAAAAATTCATCAATTTTAACTTTCAAGTAAGCTTTTACCATACCTATGGATATTACTTCTTTGAACCAGGCAGGCTCCCTGATCATCCTCTCAGCTCAGGATACGGATTCTGACGAGAACACTTTTCTTGGTTTAGAGAGGCCGGACCTCTCTGACTATATCCGTGATAGAGCTACTTTTGATTACTAGTTTTCTTGCTCGTATTACAGTTTATAATTCTACTTGAGTGTATTCATGGACTATTTCTCGTTTTACTTAGGATTTATGTTTGGTATTGCTTTTAGGTATATCGTGTAGTTTGTTATTTGCTTTTGGTAATTCTTGTATGAACATTTTAGTTTCATAATGAAGCTGGTGGTATTTCCACTTTTTTCAAAAAAAAAAAAGTAAGCTTTTACCACATATTCACCGTAATATAGAGTTATAGACCGAGCTTGCTTGATCCGTCACAAGTTACCCAACCTTAAAATGAGAGAGAAAATAATCAAAATCGAGAAAAGAGAGGGAGGGATGAAACGCAAGTGTTGTACCCAACCGAGAGGAGAAGAGGAGAACACAAGCCAGTCCATTTTTTTTAGGGACGAGAGAAAAACAACTTTCAAGTTGCGTTGCAAAGAGATGAAAATTCGCTAGAGAAGAGAGAGAAAGTGAGCGGGGAAATGTTGTGGGTCCCACTAGCCTAATTTATCAATTCAAGGTCAAGCCTTCAATTTATCAAATTTTGCAAATGAGTCCAAGGTAATTAACAGAAAATTATATATATTATCGGCCATTAATTGTATCAAAAGTTGTACATAAACAAATAAAAAACTGCATACGAAACGTAAGCATATCAATAATGAATACGAATGAAAAGTATTTCTAACTTTGACAAATTAATTGTTAATTAAAATTTTTAAGAACTAGATAAGTAAAGCATTGTCAGCTTTTAAGGCATTCTACTGATAATTAAGAAAATTGTTTGAAATAATTTGGTTTTTGCTTCTTTTGTTCAATCTTATAGTTTGTTCATTAGCTATAAGTTCTGTTACATTAACATCACTCGAAAACTACTTTCTTCCACCAAATCGACATTCAAAATTTCACAAAATACACGTAATCAATTACTCAAGTATAACATGCGACTCAAATCATCATCCTGCATACTTGAGGTTTTTGTACTAACTCTATCCTTCTTAATTAATATTTACTTCTAATCATAACATCATATATATAGTTTTACATGTGATTTATTACAACTTGTTCCTTTCATCAAGTAATCAAGATGTGATTTCAAAGTCGGATTATGATTTATATTTTTGTATTTGATAACTCTAAGTAGAAATATGTCTAAACCCACTAATGGTTATTATTAGCATTATGATAATTTCAAAACCGCTTTGTTTATTGGAAGGAAAGAAATAAGACATTTTGATATATGACGAAGTTTAAAGTAGAGATGTCTTCCATTAAATTTTTTGAAGTAAATAGTTGATCTTTGTAATTACTCACCCCTATCTTTATAGACTTAGAAACTATTTTTCAGCATATATAAAATGTAAAAATCTTTGTTTTAAAAATAGATTTCAGTAAATATAAATTTAAGAAGTTCCTTATTTATAAAAGAAATGTAACGATAAATAATAATAAAGTTATTTTATTATTTTCAAATCTTGTCCGGTTAATATATTTTCCATCTTTATTTTGAATCTTGTATATAATGTAATATTATTTAAGTAATTAATTAATGAAATGGAGTGGAGCTATATAGCTTATCTTCTTATATATGGTTCTTTACTTCTTTTAGTTATGAATATGAATTTTTTATTATATTTTAATTATGTAAAATTATGAAAAATTATTTAAGTTAATTATATGTTTCGGCAGAGGAAAATAAAATGAAATATACACTAGAAGATTCCTTCCTTACATTATAATGAACTGACAATAAATATATTTGCTTAATTATATAGATATTTAATATATCCTGCAAGAATACTGGATGCCTTTCCTTTAATGGATGCTCCTCAAATTTCTATTTTCATTTATTTTGCTGATTAATTCATGCTCAGGAATCAGGATACGATTTAAATTCTTTCATGTATTTCTTTCCTTTAATTGATGCCCTGGATACGATGAAATTTCTTTCTTTTGCTGATGATCAAAGTTTAAACAATTTATTATACATTCATGTACTCAATCAAAGTTTTGGATTCTTAACTAAACATGTTTTGGTTCCTATTTAATTAATTTATTTCTAATTCTCACAAAAATATAATAAGTGAATATCAAAATGGTCCGGGACATAAAGTTTCATATTTGCTTTGTTAATTGCTTTCTTTCTTTTAATTATTTGTCTTGACATAATAGTACTATAATATTAAAGGATTAAAGTATAGAAAGTTTAGAAGTTAGGTCTAATAATGTGTAACTACAATAATTAATAAATAGTAGTAAAGAACTTTAGGAAATACGGACAAGTGCTGTTATCAAACGATATTAACGATATTAATTAGAAGTAGTATTTTTGTGACTTGAGTTTGAACTCCAAAATACTAGAAGACAAAAAGATCGATTAGGAATCTCCTATAGTAATAAATGTGGTTTTATTTATATTGTTATTGATAATGTATATAATGTAAATATGTTTTATGTAGAAATATGGGGGTTGTTCCGGGTGTGACATACAATTAATCAATCAATTCATAATAAAGAAAAAAATATATTTGTTTGACACGGTGATTTTTAATTTTTATTAGGTGGTCAAAAGTAGACATGTATGATGAATTTGCCAGCAAACAATCATACATCATTTATTTGACAATAGATATCTTTAAATTTTAACAATCATACATCATTTATTTGACAATAGATATCTTTAAATTTTAATCTTCCTTGTCATGTAATCAATTAATCATTACTTGTTTGGCAAGAGGTATCTTTACAAAATTTAGCAAGTATTCTTATGTTCAAGCATTGTCAGCTTTTAAGACATTCCACTGATAATTAAGGTAACATGCAAAAATAACTAGTTTGTTCATTAGCTATAAGTAGGGACGGATCCAGAATTTTCGTCAGGAGGGGCAAAAAAATATCGAATCGGATTTAAATAGCTAATTGGATTTAAACCTATTAACTAATTAGATATTTGATAAAAAAAACTAATGCTTTAACTTATATTTTATAATGCTCTGACTTGTAACTTATAATATTCTGACTTATAATTATAATTACCAATCATATTTCAAGAAATTTATTTTAATTATAACTATAAATTTAATCCGAATTACCAATTAAACATTCAGAGGGGGGGGGCGCAAAAGAATTTTCAGGGAGGGGCAAAACCAGTCGGAACCGATAAATCTCTACTAAAACTCAAAATCCAGGGAAGGGCAGCTGGCTCCCCTGGACTACACTGGGCCCGCCCCTGGCTATAAGTTCTTATTTAGTTTCTTTTTAAAGTATTTTTTCTTTTAATTTTCGCATTATATATAACTAGTTTCTGATTTTAAAAAATAAAAACCAAAAATAATCTTCTATGTATGGTGTGACCTTTCTGATGGAATACACAGAGCAAACCACCACCTTGTTATTGAGACTCGTTCTTTATTATATTTATTCTAAAATGTCAACATCTAATGGAGTAAAATATTACATCTATGAACTTCGTCTTATTAATGAATTTCACAGCAAACGCAATAAAATTTCAAGGCAAATACATTAAAGACTAATTCTTCTTTAATTTAAAAGAAATAGTACTGTACTTCATAAATTCATATGCATATTTTCTCTCTAAAGAAGGTCCAGGGTAAAATTAGTCATACTTGTCCCTAACAATACGTTTTGGCCTAATATAGTAATTACTACTTATTTCAATTAAGTATATACTGAATGCTATATATTTACAATTTCTCATCCAAATTTAGTTTCTTCTTATTCTTCTCTTCGATTGCCAGGTTATTAATTGCTAATTGAAGCTTAATCAAAGAAATGGGCTACCATCAGGAGCGTAAATGGTGGGGAGGCCGAATCACAAACATCTTTCGAAATAGAGGATATAGTCGCCTCAGTTCATGCGGAAGTACTGAACCATTGTTGGCTTCCAACAATGACTGCTGTGCAAATCATCAGCAGGTAACTACAAAGACAAAACGAAATTATAAATATGTAAAACTAATTTCTTTTTCTAGTTGTTTTATGTAGACCTTAATTAACACAATATATTACCATGCACGAAGATTTCTTAGTTATTTTAATGGTAATTTCTTTTTCTAGTTGTTCAGAGTTCAGACATAATTTGAACTGTGTTCACAATTTTTGTATCACATAATTTTTGTGATATCTACTCAGAAAAAATTGACATAGTTTCAGTCATATAACGAAAAAATATAAATACTTATCAGTTTGCTAATAATAATATGATATGTAAGAGGAAACAAAATTGCACACATCCCACACAGTCGTCCTCTTTTTTTATTTTTCTGTCTTTTTAATATGCCACCCTTGAAGGATATTGGAGAAAGAAAACAAGTTTCATTTGGTGATTATGAAGAAGTTTCTCAGAGAATTTGCGAGTTTCAAAGAAAGATGGATGAACTGACAAGAAAGATGGATGAAGTAAAAATAGAGGTGGCTAATGCCAAGGTGATTGCAATTTCTATGTTATTTCCTTCTTTAATTATTTTTCTATTGTTTTTTGTTTGATTGGTAATCCGTAATAATCCAGTCCAAGAATGAGAAGCATGATAAAACTGAGAAAGAAAATAGAAAGAGGGCGACTGCTACTTTGGAAGGCGAAATCAGAAAAATTACCGATCAAATTGCAGTTTTAGAGAGAAAATTGGTCAACAAAATTGTAAGCTTTGTTACTTTTCATTTATTATTATTTTACTCATACCGTAGTATTTTTAATGGAAACATTCGTTTCTGAATTTGATGACATTTTAGTTTATTTAATTTAAGGAAATATTGTATAAAAACGAACTTTATTTAATTATAACATTCCTTTTTTTTAAAAATATTTTTTGAGCAAATTAATTTTTTGTCATGTATGCCTTCAGAAATAAAAAATAAAAAATAAAATAGATGATTATAGTGTACACCATAAAATTTTGGTATATATTCAATTCTTATAGTAGATTTGAAAATTGTTATCCTAATTCAAAACAATTTAAATTGTAGATGTATTCTCAAATAATTTGAACTAATTAACAACTTAAAAATTTAAACAGTTTTTTTTACGGTATCCTCCAAACCCATGAGTTTTTTTTAATTTGAACAGTATTTTTTAAATATTGATTTTACTTGCAGAAAGATACGAAGAAGATAGCTGAGATAGAAATCAGAAATCCTGCTCTTGAAGGAGAAATAAAGCAATTGAAGTCAAGATTAATTTACCTTGAGGCCACCTCACTAAACATGGTAAATTTATTTGCCTTGTAAACTTAAATCAAGAAATTGAAGTAGATATTGATTCTAAATTCTTTTTACATTAACTAATCTTTCTTTCTTCGGCTCAATGTAGCCCGTGGGACCCGATTCAAGTGCACCTCGGCTCAGTCTTGACCAGGTGAGTTGTTTTTTCTAATAATAAATTTATTGTTTTAACTATATCTCTATTTTTCCCGAAATTTTAATTAATATACAAAAAATAATGAATTTAACAATCTATACAATGTTATGAAGAAATTCGAAATCTACTGAAATCGATGACATTATCATCGGTTTCAGAAGCTAGAACCGATGACAATGTCATCGGTTTGAGACTTCCAATTCATCCAATTTGCATTAAATACAATTTTTCATTTAATTATTTTATTTAATTAGAAAATATTATAATTTTTTTTGTATTAAATATTAGAAATATTTTTATATTTTTTTGAAATTAGATAGAATACCATATAATTTGATTTATTAGAAAGACTTAAACAAATAACCCGGATCAATATTTTTCAAATCGGATTTTTCGCAGCTGTAAAAAAAATTAAAATATTTCTTTGTATGTTATTGGAAAAAAATAAAAATATTTTTAATCTGAATTATTGATTCCGGTTCAAAAGTCACGTCTATGTAAATACATAAAATACTATAGTCTTTCTATTTTTGAAAAAAATAAAAATTTAAGAAAACTTTTCGAAATATTTTGAAATATTGTAATCATTACTCAAAAAGTGTTTTAATCTGAGTTATTCGTTATTTTAATCTGATATAATTCTCACATCAAAATGTGTGCATTCTGTATCAAAATTTTTGCATAAATATATTATGCAAAGTTATCTCCCGGAATTGAATTTTGACGCTGAAACCGATGACATTGTCATCGGTTCTAGCTTCTGAAACCGATTACAATGTCATCGGCTTCGATAGATTTCAAATTTCATCAGAACATTGTATAGATTAAATTTATTATTTCTTTTGTATATTAATAAAAATTCCGGCTATTTTTCTAATAACTTATTTCAATAAATTCTATCACACAAATAAATTCAATCATAATTATCTTAAAAATAAATGTCGTAGTACTGATAAGAAACTACCTAGTTCCAGTTTTTTAAATCACAATTAGAGGAAACTACAGAAATTCCTCCTTCGGACATTCAAATTTTTTATTTTATTTTTTTGGGTACAGATGTGGGAAATGGAGAGACCTGCTTCCTATGATGAATTGTTTGCATGGATAATTATTCTCACCTTCTTTGTTGGCTTTCTTATCGGCATACAAATTTGATAATTGCTTGGGACTTCTTTTACTTCTTTTTTTTTCCTGCAATTTACCGTCTTGGACATCAATAGATACAATTGTAATTTATTAGTTATTGAGTTGGAGAGGTATGGAAAAAACAGTGCATTTCAAAATTTAATAAATTGAACAAGTCTTTTTGCATTTTTTTGTTTTGTTTACCCAACACTATGATTTGTTGGGCTAACCTTTAAGAACCTTACCAGGCCCAATTCAACACTATGATTTGTTATTGGACCCCAGGAACCAGCCCATAAAGCTTGGCATTGTACATTGATCTTGGAAATTCTCTCTTGCCAACTTGCATGTATCTTTGTAACTAGCCCAAGGGCCTCGGAATTTTTTTAGAAACCATAACTAAGAAATAATTTTTTTACTAAACTAACTTAATTATTTTAGTTTTTACAAAAATCATAAAATCAATTTCAAAAAAAGTAAGAAGAAAAAAATATATGAAAAATATTGAATGTGTATATGAGAACAAATAAAACTACAAAACATGATTTATGAAACTTATTATCACATAGTCACAGAAAAAAAAAACAATGTGAAAATAAATATTCACAGGAATAAACGAGAATAAACAAGAATTGACAGAATAATCAAGAATAATCGGCCCATTAATTGAAAAAAATCCACAAACCGATCTCCGATTAGTGTATTCATAACGGTTTGATGTTGTTAACGATTAAACAAACATTTAATTGGCCATTAAAGCCATTTCACAACACTGAACTAATTAAAATTAAAATATCTATAATTTATGGCTCCACTAGAAAGGTAATAATCTTAAAAAGAGTTAAAAAAAAAAAAAAAAAAAGTAGAGTTAGTCACACCTGAGTCATTTCGCTTAAAAAAAAACCATGCAGGAATGACAAACTAATAGCACTGAAGATCATTCTCACATTAGGATTTGTTCCTAACAACACCAAAAGGTGTTTTTGTACCATTTCATAAACCCACATCTCAAGGCACTCTATTTTTGTCAATGTCAACTAAATTGGGCACAAGTCTACGGAAAGTTTAAATTTTCAAACATAACACAGTTCAACACAAATTTTCAAATCGAACGAAATTTCGAAAAAGAGAGGTAATGTCCTTATTAGTGTTGAGTATTCAATCCTCCGTTGTGTGAAACGGAGGGAATAAGATTTGGTCCAAATGGCTTTGGACCGGACACCATCCAAAGCCTCTAAAAATCGTACGATTAAAGTCCAAACAGTTGATCCGAACCGCTCAACATGATTTCCATATTAAAATATGCTGAGAGATCAAATTTATATATTTTTTAAAATTATTTACTATTTTTTTTAGATACGTACAACATCACTGTTTCTGAACGGTGATTTTGTACGTATCTAAAAAAATAATAAAAAAAATTCCAAAAAATATAAAATTTGGTCTCTAAGCACGTTTTAATATGGAAATCATGTTGAACGGTTCGGATCGACTCCTCGGACTTTAATCGTAAGATTTTTAGAGGCTTTGGATGGTGTCTGGTCCAAAGCCATTTGGACGAAACCTCATCCCGAAACGGAGATATTATTGGCACTCAAATAAAGAAATTTTGGGTGTACCGGACAGGTTATTATTTTTCCAAAATAAGCCACGAAGTAACTCACACACATCCCTTACTGTCTATTGCTAGCACTATTTTAGTCAATAACTTGCAAGGCATATATATGCATATTACATATATGGTGATGTAATATGCAGGGATCAAAATAAATATCCCAGAATGTCAAGTGTCGTCTATTTTGAAAAATCAAAATCTTTTTATGTTGGTCCCAGAATGAGCTACCAGCCTACCAGACAAAATATTTTCTTTTATTGGACCAGACAAAGTGCATCAAGCTGGTATAATTTTTCGGCTTAATAAAAGATCTTCTATTGACCTGGTATAAAAAGACAATAGAAGATCTGTTCGGCTTAATAAATATCCGTGAGATATTGGCTTTTTTTATTTTTTATTTTATTTCCATGAGAGAAGCATCCGTGAGATATTGTCAGGTTATTTAATGTCGTTATATAATTTTTCTCAAGCTGTGTTTGAAATTCTTTTTATTTTCTGTACGTGTTGGAGTGTTGGAATTAATTGTTTTATATCAGATATCCACGGTACAAGTTAAATTTAAGAAATAATTAAGTCGGATCAAATAATTTTATTTTCATTGAAGAACTGCATGTTTCCATCTTCTTCTCTCTTTAAGTGTCGTTAAGAAAATAAGAAAAAAGAAAATTTAAGAATCAATATTTGATCTAATGAAAGATTGTGAATTCAAAACCTGAAGAGAAGTTATTTATTGACATTAAATAAAAGTTGGAAAGCTAAATACAATAAGACAAAAAAAAAATTATACTGAATCCTATACTAGGATATCAACTGTACGATAAGAGTTGGGTGGAAATATTTTCATACCCGTATTAGTTACAAATTGTCTTTATCCGTATCTTATCCTTACCAGCTATGAATTATCTTACCCGCACCCTATTTTTACCCATTATGGTTGTCGAATAACGAAACAGTAGCTGATAAATAGCAGATAATGCGAATATAATAATTGTTTTTATTATTTATTAAATAAATCATTAAAAACACATTCCTTTCGCATATATATATGTGCTAAAATTCTTGATAGTTGTTTTAATAGTTAATTAAGTGTAACATAACTACCAAGAGTAGTTGGAGAATGAATATTCATTGTTCATTAATATATATATTTTTTATAATTATCCGGTCGGATAACAGACACGGAATAAGTTTTTACCCGTACCCGTCTTATAGAATACGGTACGGATTGGATAAACAGATAAAAGGGTGTCATAGAAACCCCTATACTATACACTTAATTATTAATCAATGTTTTATAAGATCTATTATTTGGTTCTGAATTTTGTAGTAAATTCTTTTTATATGATATTTTTTTCAACTATTTTTCATTTTGTTAAATTTTTTATATGTAAATTATTTTGATAAACTTTAGTTAACTTATTTAATTTTGATTTCAATAATTTAAGTACCAAATTTCATCTTTTTTAATTACACAGTATGCATGCTAAACACATAGTTACAATTACTCAGTCAATCGAAAATTTTGAAATACTATATGAACAGAATTTATATTTTTAGATACAACAATCAATTTTATGTTTAAAAAAAAAGTAAAAGTAATAGGTTTAGTTTCTTCCTTTACTGAAAAAACAAGTGTCCCTCCTTCGATTGGAGAAGAACCTAATTTCTGATAGTGACTTTAAACTAATTTTCTGAATTCAATGAATTTATTAACTATATTTTTGCAAAGCTTATTTGACGACCCTTTCTACTTTTTTTTACTTTTCATTTTTAATATAATACCCTGTTCACAGATACTTAACCTTATCATTGTCGATCTACCTTTAACAAATGTGGTTTATTAATTAGAAAAGATTGATTGCCATTGACAGCTACCAGTGCACAATTATTAATTGGTGACAATATCCCCTGACGTGCCTTGTTGGATTATGAACAAATGAAAAAACAAATCATGACCGGTGGTAAATTAGCCATAAACTTTGATTTATTTTCCAAACTTGTTACACACGTTTCCAAAAATAATAATTAAATTTAACCCACGATGGTTAATTCTTTATTATTTATTACTTTTTACTCACTACTCCCCTAACCACGAAACTAATACCTGATCAACCCAATCCCTATTTATATAATTAATTATACGAGACTATCTAAGTATCTATGTCACTATCATTAAACTATAATTAACATCAGTAGTTGATTGCTTGCTTTGGTAGTGCATTTGCTATTACAACTTTATTTAGAATTAATTTTTAAGATATTTTATGTGTCTATGAAAATTATGTTCAAAATTTTGCTATATATTTGGATGACACACACACAGACACACGATACAATTTTTCAATGAAAATTTCTAAATCAGATTATGAGTTAATATTGTACAAGTTAAAGTATGTGAGTTATTTGCATGATATAATAATAACTTGAGAAGTACCTCGCTTTTCTTTGGTTCTGAACTTCTGATGATGTGCTGTTTAAAAAGTATGTAATGGATATACTGTAATTTATAAATTTAACAGAACTACAAAAAATAATTTAGAAATCTTTGGACTTTTGTCATAAAAATAGTATTCTGATTTTGTGTCGTTCTTTATTAAAATTTCACAGAAGGTGGTTTGCAAAGTTAGAAGCAAGCACATAAATTCTATAATTTCAATATCATCTCTTTCTCACGAGTGAGGCTATGGTACTATGAATAGTGTGGATTTATTGGAACTATGGATCAATATCTCTAAATTTAAAGTTCAAACAGTCAATCTGAAACCATTCACCATGATAGGTTGAAAATTACTTGATCTGAAAATTCAAAATCATTCAAAAGTAGTGATTATTTACCTATATATCTAAAAAAATAGTAAGCACAAAATAAATTAAAATTGTAAAATATAGTATGCAAGCAGGGGCAGATCTATAGAGGCCCAAGATTAGACAAGTGATTACCTTTGAAATTTGTTCTAATCCAAATATAACATTACAACAAATAGTCAATACACAAGGTGAAGCCCTTACCTTCTGTAGATCTCTGTATGGGATTCTATATATATAATGAATGGTTGGAGCTTTTGGATATTATTAGTCATATATCATTCACACACTAAAGGAATATAGATAAGCTCAGTTGGAGATGGGATTCTAAAGGAATATTCACAGTGCGTTCTTTATATAAATTTTTGAATTATAGAGGCATCAAACCTAGACATGCTTTGCTTTGGTAGAAAGTCCCAATTCCAAGTAAAATTAGGGGTTTTATGTGGTTAGCTAATAAAAACAAAATTCTTACAACTGATAATCTACAAAAAAAAGGTTGGTAGGGATGTGGGACTTGTCCATTCTGCAATCAACCAGAATATGTCAAATCATCTATTTGTTTCTTGTACTTTTGCTAAACAAATTTGGCTTTTTATGGGTTCGTGCCACACTGCTAGTTTGCAAAAATTTTCAGATATTGTGCATTTTGCCAAACAACTACTGCTTATCATTGAGCTGCTATGTTGCTGGTTTTCAGCGCTGTCTGTTGGACGATTTGGAAGCACATAAATGAACTTTGCTTCGAATCAGGTAAGAAAAAATCATCTCGACAAATTATCCTTCTAACTATATCTTTGGTGCATTATTGGACAGGAAATGTCAAACAACCGGTGAAGGGCTCCTTGGCTTTGTGGCTCCCGGATGACACTGATGCTATACCACTTGCCATGTAGCATTCAGATGATGATGTGATGCAGCCTGAGGAAGCACAAACACTAGCAGACCTTGGGACTCAGCTGGTGTTGTATGAAGCAGATACTAAATAGAAGAAGAGATAGGGCAATCTTGCCAAATTTTGTTGACTTAAAAGTGTGCCTTAGCCCCATTAAGTGGCTTAGTATTGATGCTTATCTTAGTTTTTTTGTTTTTGATTGGATATACCAATTAGAGATGTCTAATATATTGACAAAGTTTAGAGTTATATTTGTTTTTTCTTACTAGAACATGATCCTGGAGGTTATGTAAGTTAACTATATTTCTTGAATGAAATGGACTTTAGCATTTTTATCAAAAAAAAGAAGATAAGTGACTATCTTTGAATTCTGAATTTTTTTAGGATCCATTAGTATTCTTTGTTTGTGCCTACTCCTAAAAAGATTTAGGACCTACCCCTAACCCGGGTCTGGATCCCCTAAAGTAACCCAATTTTTTTTATTTTGGATCGAGACTATCCGATTTGAATCCGTCGTTTAAAATTATCTCAGAATTCGAATTCGTTATCGGATGTATGCACTCCGGATCTGGATGGATTGTTTTGGATTCGAGTAAAACTCAAAGATTGAGTTATTTCACTGGTAGAAAAAGTAAACACCGACCCAGCTTTCTTTCAGCGAAAAAAAAAGGCTCTCTCCGCAATTCAACGATACAAAGAAAGAAAAAAGCTAATAGGGCGATTCAGAAAGAAAACAAAAGAGGAGATATAGCTAATAGCACGATTCACTTTCTCTCTTCGTCGTTCTCGGTATAGCTCGATAGCTAGGGTTTCCTAATTTTGTTCACCACATGTTCGAGTGTGTGAGCGCGGATCATGTTATAAATCGAACCCTAGATTTTATTGTATGCGGTTGTGTTTGTTTGTATTGTTTGGGAGAGGGGGGTGTCCGATGCCCATTGGACCAAAGTCTGTTCGATAGGTGGTTTTTACCGTCCAATTCAATTCAAGATCTGTGTGCACGGATATTAAAGCAAACAACACGGATGTTAAAGTGATGTACACAGATTTTGAAGTAGATAGGATGGTAGAAACTGCTCATTGAACAGACTTTGGTCCGATGGGCATCGGACACCCTCCTCTCTTGTATTGTTTAGCCATGTCAAAGTTTTTTTTTTCCTCCACCTTTTTTTTTCTTTGATAACTTCGGATGTATTGTTCTTGAATCCTTGCAAGTGAGTTAATATCTCCAATTCTCCTTGTCACTGTCACTCACTGAGAAATATTCTAATATAAATCATGTAATTTGTCACTTCTTGTTTTTGCCCATAATTTTAAGGAAGAAATTTGAGAGGAGTGGGAATGGGAGGATTGAAAAATGTGTTGTTTGGAAAACCTCAAAATCTTTAAACCAAGTTTGTTGGACTCAATATATTTTTTATTAATATGGCTCATTATACTTTTCCTTAACAGGTAAATTAGTATTGTTGGTGATCTGACAGGTCTAATTAACAACTAATTTATTAATAATCAATCAATTGACAACTCAAAATTTGTGCAGTTTGCTGATTGACAACAACTGGTGATTGGTGAAATGTAATACCTGATGAGCATTAAAGCAACCTTATTTTAAATTACATGGTCACTCTCTATCTCCTTTATTTTGCAATATATCTTCATATATAAAGGGTAGGTTTTCATTTAATTCTGGCTATAACTTTTATTTGGAAAATGAGTTTATATGTGCAAATTCTAATTATTTTACACAATAGTAGTATCGATTAGGCAGATACACTGACAAATTTTTTAAAATTATTTTGTACTATTGTTAACATTTTGTGTATATTCCTGACTAAAATTCTAGATCCGCCACTATATGCAAGTACATATTCATATGCCAATCATGTTGACCAGTTTAGATTGTCTGTTTAAAGTTTGAAAATGATAATATTGATCAATAGGACGATTGTATGATATGCATAGTACTTTAGACTCATCCTTTTTCATTATTGTTTTACAACCAGTGCTGTAAAAAACGGGCTTTTTTTATAAACCATAATTAAAAAAAAAAAAGTTCGGATTTCAGTATGATTAGCCGAGTTTTTACAAAAACCATAAGAAACGGACTACCAAACCGTTCCCTATATCCTTCAGAACGGATTGCCAAACCGTTCTTGACTTTTTTTTCAGTTTTATCTCAAAAACGGGTTGCCAAACCGTTCTTGACATTCGCTACAGTAATTTTTTTTTTTTTTTTTTTTACAGTTTGATTATAAAATAAATCATATAATTTGTTTGATTTTGTATATTAACAATAAGATTAATGAAATAATTTGAATATATTTTTTTTGTGTATTTTGACCATTTTATCATTTTATCATTTTAACAAATCAATTGATTGGTTTTTTATATAAAAAAATATATTCAAATTGTTCCATTAATCTTATTGTTAATATACAAAATATAAAATAAGTGTTTTATTTATGAAAAAATATGTTAGTATTCTAATTGGTCGATTTTTTAAAATAATGATACATTGGTCTACTACATGGAGGATTTAGAAGTTTCTGTAACCATAAGTTTTGAAAAAAAATTAAAATAGAGTCGATTTTTGCCATAAAAGATGTTAGATTATGAAAAATATGTCCATTAATCATTCAGAGACATTATTTTCTAGAAAAAAAGTATCCAGAGATACAAATTTTTAGTATTGTTATTGTAATTCACTTTTACATTTTCTTTTAATTTTCTTCACGGAAATATTTATTGATTTTTTTACATAAAAAACCAATCAATTGATTTGTTAAAATAATAAAATGATAAAATAGTCAAAATACACAAAAAAAATATATTCAAATTGTTCCATTAATCTTATTATTAATATACAAAATCAAACAAATTATATGATTTATTTTATAATCAAACGGTAAAAAAAAAAAAAAAAAAAATACTGTAGCAAAAGTCAAGAACGGTTTGGCAACCCGTTTTTGGGGTAAAACTGAAAAAAAGTCAAGAACGGTTTGGCAGTCCGTTTCTTATGGTTTTTGTAAAAACTCGGCTAATCATGCTGAAATCCGAACTTTTTTTTTTTTAATTATGGTTTATAAAAAAAACTCGTAAAAAACAATCAAGTCGGTCGATTTATTGGTCGTTTAGTCAGTGGCAGTGACCGGCCACACCGTCATGAATAGAGGGTGTGAAAGGCTATTTGCATATGAGAACGTAAAATCGGCCAATTTGCCCAATTAATCGTCTGTTTTTTGTTTAATTGGTCCGGTTAATCGTTTGTTTTTCATTTATACGATCAATTGGTCAGTCATTTTTTGCATTTATTTATTATATGCACTATACTTTATCTTGTCTTACCTGAACATTTTCTAAATAACATGACTTTATTAATTAACAAGAAAATTAAGTTAAAATAAGTTATTTGATAAATTTGATGAGTTAAATTAATTATTTTCCAATGTATATGCACATAATTTTAATGAAAACACTAATAGTACCTTATTTGTCCGACAAATATTGTTATTTACAACACTAATTACAACTTATCAAAAAGTCCGACCTTGAGCGATATCCGGTAATTTGGTCTGCATTAGGAAAAAGAAAACAACACAAAAAATCGTTTTCTTAAGTTACAGTTTGTCTCCTTTATATGTTTCTTTCTTATCGGACAAAACTTCTCAATCAATTATATCTCGTGCCAGTATGGCGTGTGATTTTTTCTCTTTGAATATCATGTTGCATCTCTTCCTCTATATTATAAAGACTATTAAAATATACAATTGCTTAATCTCCATTTGTATTCATCATATTGTAATGTCATTCTGGTGTAAGGAAGAGACAGAGAAAAATAAGAAAAGTAAGGTGGTGGTATTATATAACAATAACAACAGATTTGAATTTAGTGTCAGTGCTAATTATATTCGGCACATGTTTTCTTAGCATCCTTAATTTTGGATATTGATTTTTGAATCTTAGACAATTTTCTAAACGAATGAAATCATTTGTAGTGCCAATACAAGATATATATTTTAGAGAAAATTTGATTTTCAAATTTTCAAAATTTGATTTTCCAAAAAAAATTGAAATTCGAAAAAATTTCAAATTTGAAAATTTTGAAATTCGAAAAAATTTGAAATTCGAAAAAAAAAAATATCTGACAAGGGTAGTTTGAGCATTTTGAAAGATTAGAATTTTTAAATTGAGATTAAAGAGGAATAATGGCAAAATTAAAATAGACATTGAGTTTTAATAGCATTTTGACAAATATTGTTTTTTGAGTGGCATTTTGACAAATATCAAGTTTTAGAGTGGCATTTCAAAAAATTTCCCATTTTATTAGTACAAAAAATGTATCAGCGAAATCAATTGAATAACAAGTGTAAAATGAAGTAGATCGAACAAGGAGTACAAAATGAACCTTTTATGTTGTAGTCCCTTTTTTTTTATAAGAAGAAAAAATGTAGATGTCAATCATGTCATGTCTTCAAATTTCATTAATCAAGGACACCAGTGGTATTCATTTTACAAAGTCATGTTGTAGTCCTAATTTAAATATACAACTATATTGGTTGTAGATCAGACGTTATGATTATAGTTGTCTAAATTGAATTGATTTACATATCTTTCTATGTAATTTTAGACTGAGTTAGAAAAAGAAAAATAGTAAAGATAAAATATTTGATATCTAGATTTAGATTGGGATTGTTAGCGGATCGGATTCAGGTTGGATTCAAGTGAATCCAAATATGAATTCATATCATTAATGTTTGTCTTTATATTCGCTGAATAGCTGTGGCACAGTGCTCCGTAAGAAAAGAGAGAGAATGCAACTGTGCGAGATCTTATCCTTTCTCGTCCGGATGGAAATATCAAATTTGGAATCCGCTGATTACTCAACAGTCAACACGAACTTCACGTTTCTTTATCGTCAGAGAAATTATGTACAGGATATTTAGGCTTAAAGATTTGGAGATTTAAATTAATTATTCTAACAAAAGCCGGCTTAAGTTATTCATATTTAATTAGAGACCTAAAGTTAAATTGTGGTTTAATATATTACTTGTTTGGTTAGAGTTTATAGATTGATTTATGTTTTATTACTATTTATAATTTAATTATGATTTTGTTTTTGTTTGTAATACGATGATCATTTAATTTAAGAGGTCATGTTATATTTTTAGAGGTAAAAAATTTATAAACAACTATAAACTAAAATAAAACAATTCAATATATATATAAAAACGAAGTTAAAATTTGATTTTATTCATGTTAGTCTCTCCCTAACTAATTTTACACACTGATAATAGAAATTGAAAAAAGAAGTAAAAACAAAGTTTTTATTAATTTAAGATAGAACATAATTTTTCAATTATTATATAAATTAAGTTTATTTTTATAATATTTAATGTAAATACTATAGTGATATATTTAATGAGTTAAAATTTCTTAATTAGATAATTTGAGATAATTTAGTTTTTTTTTCATTAATTATGTTTGAGCCATTCTTAGATTAAGCTATAAGCGTAGACTAAACGTTAAACCACCTTGATAGGTTGCTTAACTTTTTCATTTTAAGTCAGTATAAAGATCGGCTTATGTTATCCTAGTCTGTCTCAATTAAATTATGTTTGGAGGCTTAACTAAGACCTAAACCCTTTATTTCATAGTTAATTTGGACCTCAACCAAACATGATCTTACTGACTTATGGCCTTAAACGCTTTTGAAGTGTGCTTATGGGAAAGAGATCACCTGCCTCCGAGGGTAGGATTTTCTTGCCTCCCGTGGATCCAGACAGGTTTAAACATTTAAATATTTATTTTAGTTTTGCTGCGGGCCCACATGTCAGTGATTTAGGGGTAGGAAAATCCTGCCTCCTGGGAGGCGAAGGATTCCGGTCCGTGCTTATGATCGCCCGATTCACTTTATAATTTTTTTGCACGTTGTTTAAATATTTGCACGTATTTTTCTCGCACAGATTAAGGACACGCAAATTATATAGCGAATAGGATGATTTTGAGTGAACATTAATTGAACCGATTTTAAGTTTAATGTCTATCGAATTGAACACGCTCTGCTCTCATTTGAAGTGTGTATTTTATTGCCAGTGATATTTTTTTGTTGTTAAGAGTTAAAACACGACAATAACAGTTTAATTTAATACTTTTTATGTGTATAATGCATAAATTAGTCTAATTGTTAGATTTTTATATTATAGATTGCTCTTTTACCGATTGTTGAGATTGTTAAGTTTATTCATTGTGAATATCTTAATAGAGTGAGACTATGGTACTATGCATAGCGTATATTAGTCCGTGTTATGAACTCAAATTTTTAGCTTAAGAGCTTGTTTGGCTGTCAGCTCGCGTGTTACTGTTTTTCTCACGTGAACAGTAACACGTAGTTTAAATTGGACCCGTTCCTGTGTCCATTTTCATTCTCTGAGGGAGGCCGAACATGCCCTAAATTTTACATTTTTAGATTATTTTTACTGATTTTTAGATGGGTAGAAAATCACTTGATATAAAATTTTTAGACCATCTAAACATAGTGAATTTCTACTCGTCTAAAAAATAGTAGAAATTCTAAAGAAAATATAAAATTTAGTTTACAAGTACATATTCATATGAACATCATGTTGAACGGTTCGGATCGACTACTAGAATTTTGAAAACAAAAATATTGATCTGTAGTACAGACTAATCCGCCCTATGCATAGTACCATAGCCTCACTCTTCTTAATATATATGATTGAGAACATCAACACGAGGAGTCATACTTTCAAATTATGAAGATCAAATAACGGAGATCAATTATATAAAATTTTCTTACAGAAAATAAAAATTAATTTTACATTACGATAACATTTTACTCTAAAATATATATATAAATATAAAAAATAAAAATAATAAAGGAGTCAATTGATCCTTCAATCCGCTTAGCAACTAGAGAAATCAACTATATATTAAATTCCCGAAGAATCCAAATCCAATACACATAATGTAATGCCGTATAGTATTCTCAGATTTCTATTTAATCCTCATTTGTTTTTTTTTTAATATAAATTAGAGATCGAAGTACTTAAATTACTTTAATTAACTTATATTGAATTGCAAGCTTGATATCATAGCAAGTTCTATCTTTATCACGATTCTCTTCTTCACCAACCTAGCCGCCATTGGATGAATGACGTCTCTTTGCACTCTTCGTCAACGTGACAAACTGACAATCAGTAGTATTCTCGTTTTTTTCGCCGGTTAGTACCAATGAAAATAAAAATATTTCTTAACCCGCAATTTAGCTTTGTTTACACCTTAAAACCCTCAAGTAATTAATTAATTAAATCATCCTTAGGATGTACGATTAGCATTAAAATTTGTTCTCACAGAAATTGAAACAGACATGCACGAATTTTAATTAGTTTGCACGGTTCTTGATGCAATCGAATGGTTATTATACCATCGAACAAAAGAAGGTCCGATGGCCATCGGACCTACTCTGAATTCATCTGGCTGATATTTTGATATCATAAGATAGCAAGGTTGTTCCTGATATTTTATGCCAAGTTGGGCTTAAGCGCACGTACCTCGCATGTCCCACGAACACCGAGCATATCCTCCCTAAACATGGATTTTATCAAATGAAAGTTGGTCCCATTGATATTATTTCCCCACATAATATGCAGTCGTTAAAATGTACGACTTGATCCTGGTTTACCCAAAAAGTTGAACATATTTTTTCTATTTTGTTGGGTTCATCTGGTACCGATCTTATTTTAGGAGAAATAATAAGAAAGTCACGAGTCGGAATTCGAAAAATATAAACTACTCCATTAATTTCTCATAAATCCTATCTTTCTTCGAAGCGGCTCCTCTCGCTCTCTCTCTCTCTCCTCACAAACTGAAATTAGCAAATTGGTAAATTGCTGTGTCTATTTATTTCCCTTTTAACCCAGCATTAATAGCTACTTTACTTATCCTTGCTCAAGTTCGCCGCACTCTTAGATTCGTGGTTTTGACTATTCTGGCACCTGTGTTGTTCTAAAGAAGAAGAAAGTTGTCAGATTTTCGTTAAATTCGACCAATGTATATAGTTTAGAGTTAGTCGGTTCATTCTTTTTTCTTTTGGCAGATCTTCTTTTGATTTGAATGTGAAATTCCAAATTTGTAGTGTTCTCTCTTAACCTGCGATTTTGCCCTCTCATGTGATTTTGTAATTAGATCGATGTTTCAAATTCGGATTTGACTGCATTATTATCTGGAGAAATCATTTTTGTTTTTTAGTTTTACTTTGTAGCCGTCTCTTTGTGGTTCAAATTTGTGTACCTAACGAGCTTAACTGATACGCTTTTCCTTTACTTTTTCTTTAATTTGAACAGATTTATCTTTTGATATGGGAGGAAGGAGCTCAAAATCAAGACGTTCCAATGGACCCAATCGCAATTTCTCTCATGGACAAAGCAGTCACGGTAGATATGCTAACTATACAGACAACTATGTCCCGCAAAGCAATGTCAACCGTCTTCGCCAGAAGTATTCACAAATTGGAGATGACTTCGTTTCTCTGGAGCAAGTAACCCATTCCTCTTCTTCTTCCATCAAATTTTTATTATATTATTCTTATGTAAATGTTTGTTTCTTTTTGCTTTTCATAAAGAAATGCTAAAGTATGTGTACTTTTGGTAGTGGGAAACTGGGAATGGCATTGATTCATCTACAATTGCCCATCTACAAAGTTTCAGAATTTCTAGGGGCTCAGGTGCTAATTGCCCAATCCAGCTATTTGACAGTACTGACATGCCAGTATTGCAGAAAGAGAAAATAAATTCATATATATTGTTTTATCCTGTGTTGGCGGGCCACCTTAGGGAGAGAGATCAAGTTCTAAATTAGACCAGATTAGGCTTTGTTAGAGGTCAAAAACAATGATATCAAAATTTACTAGTAAGAAACAAGAACACCAATGGTAGGTATGGTGTAAGTCAAAAGTTGGCACTGAAGTGTGAAAGGTAGGTATGGTGTAATAAGCACTGAATGTGATTGAAAGGTTAACCCAATGAAATGAGACTATGCTATCATCTACCACCTAATTCTTCATATAAGCTTTTGTCAGTCAATGGAATAATACAGTAAACAACAGGTCAATACAAGAAAAAAAGAGTACATAGCTGGCATTTAAAATATTAAGGAAAGAATTTCGATTATTTTGTTTATATTATTTAGGTGACTGATGCGCTTGCACAAGCTGGTCTCGAATCTTCAAACTTGATTGTAGGAATTGACTTCACAAAGAGCAACGAATGGACTGGTTTGTCATTATTGTTTTGAATTATTTTAGTATTAAAATATTCAGCATGTTAATACCTATACATTACAGACTAGGAAAATGAATTCATAGGTCTCATCAATAAATAAAAGTAAGATTTGGAGTTTGTTTGATGATTTATTTTGTGCTGAATAAACTTGGTTGTCATTATTGGGTGCCTAATAAACTTGTTTGGGCCTCTATCTGGAGGCTCATTGTTAGGGTCACATTTAAGGGTTTTAGATAGTTGTAATACTTTCTAGCTGATATTCTTCTTTTTGTGACTATGTGCTAACTGTACTAAAAGAAAATTTAGTAGGCCATTTACCTACTACTTAAAAAATAAAGATAATCTGCTCTGTGCTAACTGTACTAAAAGAAAAATAAAATTAATAAATTTCAGGTAAGAATTCATTCCAGAGGCGATGCTTGCATGCACTAGGAAGTACCTCAAACCCATACGAACAAGCTATATCTATTATAGGGCGATCACTTGCTAAATTTGATGATGATAACCTTATACCATGCTTTGGATTTGGCGATGGTTAGTTTCTTATTTCTTTTTCCCTGAGGGCACTTTTGGAAACTAACAATGTTTTCAGGAATACAATCTGATACCCCCAAATATTTTTCGCAAGGGATGACATGGTATTTCACAATGTGTTTTCCAGACCCAAATGATTATTGCTGAAAGGGAACTCTGAAAAATATTATAATTTACATCGAAAGTGTTATTATTTGTTAGTACAATTGGAGAAGTTAAGTTATTGCTTTGGTTCATGACAGCATCAACTCATGATCAAGAGGTATTTAGCTTCTATGCTGACCACCGGCCATGTGATGGCTTTGAAGAGGCGCTTCAACGATATAGAGATCTTGTTCCAAATTTGCGATTAGCTGGTTTATTTTTTTATTTTTCATCATTTATTAATCATATAATACTTTTTCCCACAATAAATTATGCTCATTGGTTTTCTTTTTTAACAAACAAGTAGCTATATGGGCTCGTTGATAAGCTCGTCATAACCAGATGTGTTGACTGTGTCTTAATATGTGAATTGGGCTTTGGGCAACTATGATGTTTTGCTACTATTTGACCCATGAAAAAAAAGGCCCATAAAGTGCCTCAAAAGTTAGGATGGATAAATATCCTATTAGAGCTCTCACTGTTAACTGAAACTTAAGTTGGTCCTCGATTTTGAAAATATGTTAAGATTAAAATTGAAGTTTCTGTTTTGAATTACTCTTCTTTTTTGACAGGCCCGACCTCCTTTGCACCAATAATCGAAACAGCCATAGGGATTGTGGATAACAGTGGTGGCCAATATCATGTCCTTCTCATAATAGCAGATGGACAGGTTTCACATTGGAGTATTTTTCATTTTTTACTAATGCATAGTTACCTATTTATGATTTACATTTGAAAAAATGAAATTATTTTATAGGTGACACGTAGTGTTGACATGGAACCGGGACAACTGAGCCCACAGGAGCGCGACACCATCAATGCCATTGTCAAAGCTAGGTGATCTACTTACTCTTTTTTTGTCTTTTTTTTCAGGAAAAAGATGGCAATTGTGACAAGCTGACTTGTGTTGTTTTGAATATTCAGCGAATACCCCTTGTCAATAGTTCTGGTTGGAGTTGGTGATGGACCATGGGATACCATGAAACAATTTGATGACAACATACCTTCTCGTAAATTTGATAATTTTCAGGTACTATTTTTTGTTTTACTGTTGCCAACCAGTACAAGTGATACACATCCTCTTAGCTCTTTCCACCTGCAGTGCTATATTAAAAGTTGGTTTTCTTTTTATTATTCCTTTTTTAGTTTGTGAATTTTACGGAGATAATGCTTAGAAACACACCGGCCAGTAAGAAAGAAGCAGAGTTTGCTCTAGCTGCTCTAATGGAAATCCCTTCTCAGTACAAGGCAACCATGGATCTTCAACTTCTAGGGTATTATTACCATTTCCTTTCTCTTTTATATTTTTTTAATCAAAGAACGAACATCTAAATTCCTGATGATTTCTTTTTAATTTAAATATTGTAGTAAGAGGAAAGGAGTACCTGAAAGATTTTATTTACCTCCACCAATAAGAAATCAAAGCCAAACATATGCTTCTCCAAAACCATCCCCAGGCGATAGTTATCAGTATTCAAATGCCACAAATTACAAGAGCAATGATGCTTCTCCGTCCTCTGGTCAATCCGATGATCGCCAGGTCAGCACTCCTTTTGTATTTTATATCGGCGCTTCACTTGTCGAAAGCTAAATAGTCGAATTCAAATTAGAAAAAAAAATGTAGTTGTCTAATTATCATGTAGTCAACTTCAGATGAGCTTGTGTAGTTGACTTCAATTGATGTTAATTCAAAATTGAAAAAAAATATAAACTTTGAATAAGTTCATATACTTCATACCAACTCTGGCATCACATTGAAATTTTTCAGTAGAAGCTTCATTTTTTTTTTAAAATTTACCGTCACAGGATTGTCCGATCTGCTGGGCCGAAGCAAAGAATCTTGCTTTTGGGTGCGGCCATCAGGTACTTTCAGACAAATTTTATATAAAAATGTATATTGTATCAGTTTTCCTTTACTTATAATTGCTTCATACTAATTTTTTTTTTCCAGACTTGTGCTGAATGTGGGAAGGAATTGAGAGTATGTCCAATTTGCCAGAGGCCGATAACAACTAGGATCAAATTATATTGAGGCTAATTTAAAGAAGATAGCTTATTTATTAGAATTATAGCATGATAGTTCTTTCGTTGGATTATGTACATAATACTTGTTTTATGCTAGCACCATGCATAATTGCCGCAACAATGAAGTTTGGTCTTTCATCTAGTTAATGACATATTAACGCCGTGAGAATCCAAATAAGTTGGATTGTTCATAAACATTGTCATATTTTGGGATGTGCTACCAAAAAATGAAGACATAATAACTGTCAACGAAAAGTGGTGATGTCGGAGAAGGGATTGTTTTTTGTGTTTCCAGTTATTGAAAAGGTGCACTTGTAGCATTTTTTTTGTTTTGTTTACACACACATCCGTAAATCCGTAATTTAGTTCGAAGTTTTGTACAGTCTGCAGAATCTGTGTATCTTGAGAAATTTTGTACAGTCTGAATGTGACAATAAACCCATGTGAGCCTGTGAATTTGGGAATTTATTTTCTACACGCGACAAGGTTTCAACGGTTGGCACATTCAATGTGATCTTTGAGGTAGACAGGTGGTGCTGGACAAATTTGAACAAGTTTACAAAAATGTTGACTCGGGCTGGGACTGAATCCGTGAACTCGGGCTGTTTGCTTCAGATCGGAGGGTGTATGGGACGTGGTGACTTGCATTCCTCGTCAACCCATAATGTTATTTCATACTTCAAGCTTATTTAGTCAAGAGTCTTCAGGAAGAAATCGTTGGTGTCACTAATTAAACCAAAGATAGCTGAAAGGAGACAGGGAGTGGCGCACTCGTCCAAGATTTCGGATCCGCGAATGATCTTCATACGAGTCAAAGTTGTGGGAAACGTGGACAACTGTTGATGCAGAAAACAAACAGTGCCGTTGTGCCGTCACCCCAATTATCTGCAGTTAGAGTGGACAAAACGTGCCGTGCCGTGACTAACACGTTGTGACTTTGGTCTCGTGCTGTGCCGTGATCAAGTGAACAGTCACACGTGCCATGCCATGCCGTGACTAAAATGTGGAGGGGTGGTAACGGCACGCGAACGGTCACGTCACGCCAGTCACGCCGTGACTCCCGTGCCGTGACTATTTGCATACCGTATCCAAACGTAACTGGTCACGTTTCTCACATTTAACTATTTTTTCATAATTTAAGTTAGTTTATTCAAGATTCATCATTTTATCAAAACTTAACGGTCCTAATTACACGTGACTCGCGTGACCACGTGCCGTAACCAGATATTTTGCGTGACGTGCCGTGCCGTGTCAAATTTTCAAAAGATGGTCACGGCACGCGACACGCGAGTCATGGCACGCAAACAGTCACACGTGCCGTGCCATTCCGTGTCGTAACTATTCCGTTCTGTGACGAAACTGGTTCTGCCGTGTCATTTTTTCCACTCTATCTGCAGTCAAGTTCGAAAACAATCACAGATAGGAAAATGTCCAACAGAAACGTGTCTGTAGATAACGGGTTCGGATCCTCTGAGTTAACTTTAGAGCTTAGCTCTAGACCGTCTAATTAGAATTCAGACCAATTCAGCTTATGTCCTATAATACACATGATTCTTTAATATTCGTGTATATTTTAATTGAATGGTCCGGACCTAAATTCAGAAGTTGAGTCAACTGAGAGGATATGAATTCGGGGGACAACTGACCATGTATTTCATATATTGCTCCCTCTAACGACAGCCATTTTCCATAATCCGTCCGAAGACCATCAGTAGCGGATAGGGCTGCTCATGAGCCGAGTTGAGTCTGAGTCGAGGGTAATTTGAATTCAACTCACAAACTCATGAGCTGAGTTGAGTCCGAGTCGCTAATTCAGTTTTGAGTCACAAAATCTAATTTGGAATCAACTCTCGAGCAACTCGAGTCAATGTGAGTCGACTCATGACTCATAATATAGTACATAGTGAGATAATTTAATTTAATTTTAGCAAAAAAAAAAAAAGTACATTGTTTATCAAAATAATACACAACTAAAAACAATACATAATGAAACAATGGCTAATACATAATTAAACATTACGAAAATACCAAAATAGTACATAATTAAAAAAACAGATAAAGTCTAACAAACAGTACATAGTCTAATAAATTAACAAAACAAAAGAAACAGTACACAGTTTACCATATTATCAAATATTATAAAGTCTAACAAAACATTACAAGATAACTTAGGGTTTGGCGTGAGTCCAACTGAGTTGTAGGTAACTTGGAATCAACTCATAAATTAACTGAGTTAATAAACTCGAGTCAGTTTCAACTTGAGTTATTAGCGAGTTGAATTCGAATTGATTCCGAACTGAGTTTTGAGTCGTGAGCTTTTTGTGCACCCCTAGTAGCGGAGTTATATTGAATTAAGAGAAGACAGCTAACTGTTTATTTTTGAATTATGAAAATCAAATATAGATTTATATATAATCGGACTATTGCCTACTTATGGAGAAAATTTTGCTTATCTCCAAATAACCCACGAATTAAATCAGCATCCTGATTATCAGTAAAAAAAATTGTCTACTCTTAATAATTTTTTTGACTACGCTCTAGAGACCACTCGAACTTTTTTTTTTTTTTTTTTTTGTAATATTGCATTCTAAGTTGCATTAAACAAAATAAATTATCATTATACTAAACAAAAATTTACAAGAAGAGAAAAGACGACAAGACATGATTATATATAGATATAGGAGTAGAACTAGGGTGCTCCTAAGAGAATCAAGCTTCTTTGTACTCTTAATTCTAAAATCTATCGGATTAACTTCGAACGACGAATTCAAATTGTTGAAATCCTTCTACCTTATGAGTGATGCGTCTACATGTAAAAATTTTAAAGTTTTGAATTAATTTAGTATAAAGTCAAGTGGTCAAAAATTAGAAGGTTTCTAAATTAATTTTAATGCATTCATTTTTTGGAAGCCTTTTGACCACTTGACTTTATACAAATTAATTCAAAACTTTAAAATTTTCACATGTAGACGCATCACTCGTAAGGTAGAAGGATTTCAATGGTTTGGATTCGTTGTTCGAAGTTAATCCAATAGATTTTAGAGTTAATAGTACAAAGGAGCTTGGTACAAAAGGGATTGGTACTCGAATGTGGTCACGTCACCCAAATGATCAAGTCACGCAAGTCATGTCACGTAATCGACACAAGTGACATGACGTTCCGTAACGTGACTAGTCATGCCGTAACAAATTTTCCTCTTTAATGTGAACTAGCTTCATACTAGGTCCCAGCTTGAAAAGGCCTATATACCTATATATGTATACATGTGAACTGACTTCATTATTTTTGTTTTTTTGTTATTCGTACGGATTCAACACCGTAATGATGACTTTGTATTAAAATTTAATTTTTATATTAAATTCGTAGACATGAGTAAAAAAAAAAAGAATTTTTTTAAAAAGAATTGTTTTTTTAAAAAAAAGTAACCAAATAAGTACTATTTGTTCGAAAGTTATGAAAATAGACTCCACCAATCCACAAAATCGGTGTAGCATAAAACAACCTTCCTCCACCGATTATGTGGATTGGTGGAGCTATTTTTCCACCCGGCTAAAACTACGTCACAAAAAATCTCACACATAGGCCTCCACTGATCCAGTGTGGATCGGTGCAGCTCATATGTAAATTTTCAAAAAATAAAATACGTTGGGATCCAATATCCATTGTGACTGGTGCCGAACGATGTCAATTTTTGTTGTGTATAAATTAACAAATATAAACTGTTACTGTTTTAAATTCATATCAATTATTTCAATAGTATAATCCGTTAATTTTGTTAACACTTGAATTAACGTATTTTATTTTTTGAACAAATAAAATACGTGGGGGATCCAATAGCCATGCCGTAATAAATTTTATTCTCTAATGTGAACTAGCTTCATACTAGGTCCCAGCTTGAAAAGGCCTATATGCCTATATATGTATACATGTGAACTTACTTCATTATTTTTGTTTTTTTGTTATTTTTACGGATTCAACACCGTAATGATGACTTTGTATTACAATTTAATTTTTATAATAAATTTGTAGACATGAGTAAAAAAAATTTAATTTTTGAACAAATAAAATACATGGGGATCCAATAGTTATGCCGTAACAATTTTTCTTCTATAATGTGAACTAGCTTCATACTAGGTCCCAGCTTGAAAAGGCCTATATGCCTATATATGTATACATGTGAACTGACTTCATTATTTTTGTTTTTTTGCTATTCTTACGGATTCAACACCATAACACCATAATGATGACTTTGTATTAAAATTTAATTTTTATATTAAATTTGTAGACTAAAAAAAAAAGAATTTTTTTAAATAGAATTGTTTTTTAAATAAAAGTAACCAAATAAGTACTCTTTGTTCGAAAGCTATGAAAATAGACTCCATCCGATCCACATAATCGGTGTAGCATTAAACAACCTTCCTCCACCGATTATGTGGATCGGTGGAGCTATTTTTCCACCCGGCTAAAACTACATCACAAAAAATCTCACACATAGGCCTCCACCAATCCAGTGTGGATCGGGGGAGCTCATATGTAAATTTTCAAAAAATAAAATACGTGGGGATCCAATATCCATTGTGACTGGTGCCGAACGATGTCAATTTTTGTCGTGTATAAATTAACAAATATAAATTGTTACCATTTTAAACTCATATCAATTATTTCGATAGTATAATCCGTTCATTTTGTTAACACTTGAATTAACGTATTTTATTTTTTGAAAATTTACATATGAGCTACACCGATCCACTGGATCGGTGGAGGCCTATGTGTGAGATTTTTTGTGGAACAGTTTTAGCCGAGTGGAAAGGTGGAGCAAAACTGTTTTATGCTACATCAATCATGTGGATCGGTGGAGGCTATTTTCATAACTTTCAGACAAAAAGTACTTATTTGGTTAATTTTTTTCAAATAAGTTTCATTTAAAAAAAAAGAATAAAAAAAACTAAGTATGTTTGTAAAAAGTACTACGTAAATCTTCCCCTTCAAAGATTTTAAAACTATATCTAGCTGTATTTATTGAACTCATTGAGATAGATATACAAATTTAAAAACACACTCCCAATAATGCGTCTCAATTCATACATATATTATAATTTAGAAATACGAATTTAATGTGAACTAAACAATAAATGATTCCTGCAAACTAAGCCTAGATTAACACTTTTTCTTCAATGATAAGTTGATTTCAGATTCCAGAATTTTAATTTATGCTATCATGTATGTGATCTGTTGATACAAATTAATGCTATTGTTAGAGCAAATTTATTGGTATTTCATAATTCTATACATGTATACATATATAGTCACATAGGCCTTCAAGCTGGCACCTAGTATGAAGTCAGTTCAAATGACACTTATTTAATCATATATGACTTTCACTTTAAGAAAGATTAGTTTGACTAAAAATCAATGAGGGCATTATAAAAAAAACTACCGTGGAAAGAGAGATATAAAGCTATAAAGTAACGATCCGTAATAATTAAATGAATAAAAACAAAATATAATGATGATTTTTCATTAAAAAAATAATTTTATACGAAAAAGCGTAAAACGAGTTAAAAAAAAAAGACCAGCCATTTAATTAGATGGTAGATTCTTAACTGTGGCTGTAATTTTGATGGGCGGAATTGTCTTTCTGTGTCTGCCTATCAAAATAGCAAACATGACATTTTTCGAAATTATAAAAAATATTGATTTTTTATTTATTATTTTTTTAATATGGCATAAATAAAAAATTTGGATGGATTGACCCTCGGCTTTAAAGAAGGTAAAAAGTAGGTCAGTGGTTGACTTGCCAATGCACCATGTGTTTGCAGGGGTGTCATACATATCGTATTCAAAATTACGGATAAGGATAATATTTTTCTTTTTGTTAGCTTGTCAGATACGGATAAGGATAATGATTTTTTCCGTTATCTTACTCGTTATCGTATAAGATAATTTTAAAAAAACAATTATATATATATATATATATTTTGTACAAAGTTTTGTATTTTATTAAATTTTCGTAATACAAACTAGTTATATTCATTATTATCATTTTTTTTAAAATATCTTATTAAAAACACAAATCAAGATATTAATTACATTTTTTTATTTATTTATGTGATCCGTATTGTATTTAAAAAGACAAATAAAAATAAAAAACAATTATATTATCATTACGAGTTCGAATATAAAAATACCTCCACTCTACCTGTACTTCGGCACACCCTCATGTATTTGCCTTGATAATTATTGGCAGTATTTGCCAAGGCCGAAAGATATCGGAAATAAATCTCGTGATGTCATAAGCTCCATTATTGAGCCATATAATTGATTAACCGATCCATCACAGGTTCCAATCCACTATGTTGTACATCGTTTGATGTGACCCTATATTCCATGAGGCTGACATTGTAGCAACTAATACGTCAAAATTGAGTAACTAAACATAGAGGAATTTCACGTATACACTAAAAAACTTCAAAATTGCGTATTTTCCTCCTCAAGAATTCATAATATCATATTTATTCTTGTAAAATTTAAAAACTCACAAAATGATTCAATTTATTGACTTTTCTATTAAAACTCATTTTAAATTTACAAGTAACCATTTTACCCTTTATTCAAAAAATAAAAAAATGTAACATGTTTAAGAAAAAAATATTTAGTCTTATAATTTGTCGTTTTTTAAAACAAATAATTTATTTTCTCACTTCTAACGGACACACAAATATATGTCTAAATTTCATAGTGTCTGTAGCACAAGTAGATAAATATACCATTTGTTCTTTGAAACCAAAAAGTTAGAATACAAAACATTTTACTTACACAAATTATATGTTTTTTTTTTAATTTTTTAATAAATGATAATATAGGTAATTTCTAAATTTAATATAAGTTTCAATAAAAAAAAGTCAATAAATTGGATAAAAATGCGACTTTTCAAATTTAGAAGGGTAAATATGATATTATGCAAGGGAAAAATATGTAAATTCTAAATTTTAAAAAAATATATACATGAAATTTCGTCCTTTCTAATAAAAAAAGTTAGTTTAAGTTTTTACATGAATTCTAAACTTAGAGTATGTTCCGGGGGGAGGTGGAAGGGTGACCGGATCATGTTTACTTGCTTCATAACGTTTAATTTTTTTTAGGGATAGATGAGGGACGAAAAAAAAATGAGAAGTTGAATTCTATATACAAACTATTCAAAATTTATAACTTCCAAATCAGAAGAGATTAACCGTGTATGCTGTCCTCTCCCTTTCCTTTTCCTCCCTTCTTCCTTTATAGCACAACCTTTCTAAAATAATATTTCTGCAATTCAGGTTACATCCACTTCTTTTCTTTTCTATCCTTCTTTATCTCTTTGTCTTTTCTTTTTCTTTTTCTTTTTTAGAAAATAGGCGAAGTGTCAGTTTCGGCTTTTAATCTAGCAGGTTTGTACCGTTGAGTGTGAACATGAAATTGCAAGAAAAAATACCATCCGGCCAGTAGATGACCTCCAGTTGGTCCTGTACACGGGACCTGACACGCAGGGGACAACTAGCTGCCGTTTCAGAGGGCGAGGAGTAGTTCTTTGCAATTGTTCAGTTGTTAAACAGTAGCTGCCTCAAAAAAACATTACATTTAAGTTTTTTTGGTTAATAACCCGTAGGTATTTCATTAATCAAGACAAAAACCAATTATATCCATCTATTCGTACTAGTACATTAATATACATAAAGCAGCCGTACTAGTACTTAAAATATTACAAAAGAACTCCCTTCTATAAAGTTAGACAAGAAAAAACATAAAAATAAAACCGTGCTCTAATAACAAAAAAAATGAGTCCTCCGGTTGTCGTGCTCAGATTAGTAGATAGTGAGTATGTATTATTTTTTGTGCTCGTGCTCAGATTGATAGTTAGTGAGCTAGCAAAGTTTCCTGTCATTAGCACAAATAGTGCTGTTGTTGGATCATAGTGAACGAGGGGGATCTAGAGAGGTCTTGGTGCTCAGATTGGGTTTGTGCCTGATTTATTCAGTTTTAAACACAACAAGACATGGAAAAGAAGAAGAAAAGAAAGAAGAAAAATGAAGAAGGGAGGAGGAAAAAGGACAACATCAGCACATCATTATCGTCATCAACCACAACACGTAGTACCTTATTTATATTTATATATAGTAGACTACGGAAGAGGTGGAGCAAATTCACAACACCTCCATTCAAACCCGAAGAGTCGAGATGGAGCAAAGAGCAATGATCAGATTCGTCAGACAGAAGCACCTACTCAATGGAAGTGAGGTGAGATAGACTGAAGAGCGGTGACCAGATTCGTTAGACAGAAGCACCTGATTAGTTAGAGTAACGCGAAACAACGAGCGGTGACTAGATCCATTAGACGAAAACATTAGCTCGAATTAGGGGTGCAAACGGATCGGATAGTGGTAAAACCATATCCGTATCCGTATTTTTTTTCGGATACAGATACGGATATTAATCGGATACGGATATGGATCGGATATTAAACGGATACGAATACGGATTGGACATTATCAGATACGAATACGAATACGGATATAATTTGGATTTCTAATTCAAAAATATATATAACTAATTTGTTATGCAATTGCAAAATATAAAACAATAAATTGAATTAAGAAAATAATAACAGTAGAATCTGCAAAATTTGTATTACTAAATTTGACTATGTTTAATGATTACAACAAGTTTGACTATATGTGTCGGTAGAAAATAACATATCTTTAATGGTTATAGCAAGCTTGACTAATTATTTTACTGGACACTTAGACAAAACAGTAATAGCAAATAATAACCATACCTTTAAGAAGTCGGAAGTAATAGCAATTTAAATCCGACAAACAGCTAAAACCAAAAAAGTCGGAAAGACAAAACAAAAAAAGGGTTATCCGAATGACTGAAATATGCGGATCCGTATCCGTATCCGTATTCGCTTATTATATTAAAACCGAATCCGTATCCGTATCTGCATATTTGGTATCCGTATCCGTATCCACAAATTATCTGTATCCGACTATCCGAATCCGAAAAATCCGGATATGGTCGGATAATATCCGACCCGTTTGCACTCCTGACTCGAATAGAGTGAGGCGACATGGACCAGGTGAAAGAGGAGGGGGCAGGGCGGAGGAATCTCGCCTGGCGGAGTTTTCTGGGGAGAGAGCAGACTTTCCTATGTCTCTAAAGCTTTTAATACATTTAAGTTTTTGTTATTAATAGCTATGTAGTTCAGTAGTGTGACTCTTTAAGCTTTTTTGGTGTTTTTGTTATTAATAGCTATGTGATACCGTTCTGGTTTGGTGTTCTTTTGAAATGTTTGGTATGTCTGAACTGGTTTCATGTTAATGAAACGGGTTGTTAAGTCTTTTTAAAAAAAAAATCACAATAAAACTATTTTGACACTAATCTGAAATAACTATTGTCTATCTATTTTTCTATTCATGTACTAATTCTTGCATAATCCAAACATAGAGTAAATAGAATCTGGTCAAATTCTGTTCGTTCAATATTATCTACTTACGGTATTCTTCTGATGGTTGTAATCTTAACCGTTGATAACATTTTAGCTCCAAACGCAGAGTAATTAGTATTGCATGGCATTTTTTTATAACTTTTCATGGGAGAAATATAATAATATTCTTTCTCATAGGAAGCAACAATGAAAAGAAGTCAAAATTACTCATAGAATTAATGCGTTTAGATACTGTGCTGTACGAAAAAATTGCAAGAAAAAAAATAGACGACTGTACGAAATATGAAAAAGAAGGCCTTACAAACAAAATATGCCTTTCAATTGAAAATGATAGATTCCTCCATGAAACTTGGAAAATAAAAACGATCCTATTCCGTTGATTATTCTGTCTGGTATTTGTTGTCTGCTCGGCTTCTCGAAGTTACACCAGATCTAGGAAATATAAATATAAAACCTGAATGGTCAAATATCAATCCTCACCTAAGTTCAACGTTTATAGGTAAAATATTACAAGTACATATAAAATTATAGCAAAAAAACAACAACGATATCATAGAAAGCACTATTTATAAATAAGAGTCTCTTATGTGCTATTTGAACTGTGTAGATATTGTCTGTACAAGAAAGAGACATTTTCCATTTTCCTTCTAAAATGTTTTCATTTAATAATGACTTGAAAAAAAAAAAAAATTCCTGTTCCAGCCTTGATCATGTTAACCTTGCAACATACCGTAATTTTAGCTTTGTCATTCTATGCTGGATCTTTAAAAAAAAAATTGACCGTCTTTCTCTCTATCGATTCCAATGTAAATATGTCTATATAGATAGAGTGGATGGAAGCTCATTTGATACTTAGTAACTTATCATTTATAATTCCAAAAATTATATTTGTATGAAGAAAATACTAATATGGTTCTCTCTCTCATGCATTTCTCACTATATATGTTGTATTGGAGGGATGAGCTCATCCACAGGTGAAATATTTGACTTTGCACTTAAGGATTTATGTGTTCGGTTGTCACGAGATTATGTAGGATGTAATTTTACAAATACGAGATTCAGAAAAAAAAAAAAAATAGTGGGTAAAAAAAATATTTTTTTTTGACTTGAAGACAAAAATAATTAGAAGTTAAAACTACTCAGATTTAAAATTTAAATTTTGCAGATAGAGATTTAAGTGCTTACAAATATCATTGTTAAATGTTATAAATAGAGCTTTAAATGTTTAGATATGAGTGCTGGAAATAAAAGTTAGATATTAAATACTTGAGGGGCGTGCTCAGAAATTTATTTGAGGAGCAAGCTCCTTTTTTTCACGAAGTATTTAATTAAAGACTTTTGTGTTGAAAAGCTAATGGTCAATGGATATTTATATTTGATTTCCATAAAAGTTGAAAAGTCATATGATCATATCCCATTATTCATTGTGAAATTCATATAGTATGTTTCTTTTCGAGAAAAAAATAAGGACCACGCAACCAATCAAACTTCTGCTTAGAAAAATACCTGTACATGGTTATATTATTATTACTTTAATTATTAAAGTACCTTAATTTGTCCTTTGAGTATCTTATGAAAAAATTATACTGATTTCTCTGAAGAGAATCAAATTACGAATCTATGATGAGAGAAATACTGAGATCTGATATATAGAGAGAAGAAAACATAAATTTTATTTCTTGAATTGTATCTTTGTTACATCATATAGAACAGTATTTACAGAGAATGAATCCTATACGGAAGCTAACATAATCAGAGTCATAATCTGATTTCTCTTTCTAACAGCTAACTGAATCGTTGACTGACCATCTCATGTTAGCTGTTGCCTTCTTGTCCAGTAGAATCACAAGATGTATCCAGAATAGGTCTATTAATCTACATTGAAACTTGAAAGCGACTCTTACCAACAAGGAAATTTGTTTGTTACGGTGCTAGTCACATCACGTTACGTTATATCACGTCACGTGTGTTGATTATGTGACATGATTCACGTGTAGCATGATGTGATCATTCGTGTGACGTAACCGCATTCGAGTAAAAATTATACATCACGTCACGTTACGTCAAGGTATGAAACATATAGTATTTAACTTTTTTGGTATGTACAGAGTATTCAGATTTTTCTTTTAGTGTAGGTTTAGCGATACTAGTACTCATGTAGTACTGATTTGTATTTTCTCTAGTTTAGTCTAATAAATATTTATAATTTGAATTTTTTAAAGTAATTTCTGATGCCCAATATCATTTTCTCAAAAAATAAAATCTTTGCAACATTATTTACTTATTTTAGAATTTTTCATATATTTTTTTATTTTTTTCTAAACTTTCAGCAATTTAAATTAAAATATAAAAAAAATTGACATGATTAATTTATTTCACGTCATGTATGGTCACAGCGTGACTACGCTTGACGTGACCATTCGCATGACGTGACCATCCGCCACTATTTTAGTCACATCACGTAAAAAAAAAAGTTTATCACGTCACGTGACCAAACACGGCGTGTCACGTATTTTCTTCTCTACTCTTACTGCTGCATCCATTGAGAAACATCAGACCAGTATTGCACCGGAAATAAATCTGCTGCGATTCCAAAGGATCACATGATTCTGTAATTCCAATTCCAACTGTTCATATATTTTGAGATTCGTGCACAAAAGCTAATTTCTTTTGAGATCCAATAAATGAACCATTGAGAGTCATTCAAAAGCTAGACTAAGTTCGTTCCAAGTCATCTCTTCTTGGGTCAACCCGTGTAGAAAGGGTCAATCAAAAAATGACTACATCAATGATTTAAAGTAAAAAAAAAACAAGAAAGGGACTGCATTAATTACTTGCTTTGAACTTTCTTATACAACAAACGGTCGTGATGTATTCCTCTATAAATAAAATCAATCTCGATTTCAGTGTCAGTAGCATTCTCTAATCATCTCCCCCATTTAACTTTGCAAGGAATAAAGGCCCTTACTTCTTTCTGAAAGAAGATACCTCATGAAGGTATGTTTAAATTCATTCTAGTTTGAATATATAAAAATAGTGTTTTTTCCTGTTGTTGGTTCCGCTTTTGCGAGGATTCTGTTTTGATGTGGCCTCTGCATGTAGCATCTGCTGTGATTTTGCATGTACTTTGCGTGGTGTACAAATAGCTTATTTTATCATATATGTTATGTCTTTTGCAAAGAGAACAAAAAAAGAATGTTCATCGATACGGTCTCAATTGTCAAGCCAATTGATGTTGCACGTTACAACAAACCGACATCACCATTAATTACATAAGTATATATTTTGGCAGATTCTTAGTAGGGTCATATATAAATATATATCTTTCAATAATACTATTATGATCGTCATGTATTATTGCTCTAAAAAGAAATTTACACACAGTGCTTCAATGTAAAATTTTATTTTGCAAGTTTGGTTGCCGATCAGGTATGTATTTATTATGTACTTCAAATTACAAAAAAGATAGCTACATGCATGACAATTATTCAATTAATTAAGACATGAAAGCATTTGCATTAAAATTGACAACAAAAGCTTAACGACTCCATATGAATTATCCTAATTGGCCCCACTTTAATTACTGATCAATTTGAGGTGAAAATATCCCAAAAAAAAAATGAAATGGAATTAAGTTTCTTTCAATAATTAATGTAATTGTTGTTTTGTTTCAGAGCAAAATAGTTATTGAGGTGCAAATGCGCTGCGACAAGTGCCGGTCCAAAGCAATGAAAATAGCCGCTTCAACATACGGTATGTCAAAAACATAACTAACATATACATATCTTTTAAACTGATGTAAACAACTCTTATAACTTTCTTGATTTCAATAATTGAACAGGAGTAGAATCAGTAGCCCTACAAGGAGATGATAGGAAGCGCTTGGTTGTTACTGGTGATGGTGTGGATTCAGTAAACTTAACGAAAACTTTGAGGAAAAAGATTGGCGGAGCAGTCATAGTAGAGCAAGGTGAGGCCAAGAAAAAGGACGAAGAGAAGAAAAAGGTGGAAGAAAATAAGATTCAGTGGTGGCCTCAGCCAGTTATTGTTTATGATCACCTGGAAAGCAACCCAAATCCATGCTCTATCATATAAGGAAGAGTCCTTGCTCAATTTAGAAGAAAAAAAATATGTTTCTTGAGTGTTCAAGTACATTTAAAGATTCTAAATATTACAGTTTGTGGAGCATGGGTACTTTTTTTTTTTTCTTATTTTGTGTGTTTCTTGAATGCCAAGAGTGATAACAATAGAGAGAGTATCAAATACATATATTTGCTTATATGTTTACATTAATTAGGGTATATCAGTAAATGTGCTAAATTGACTCTTCCCGGGTCGTTGCTTTTTCTGGCTGTTATTAATTTATTGACTAGTTGGAAAAATCAAGGTCTTTTTGGTAAAGACTTTGTCGTTTTGGAATAAACTAATACCTGCATTGTACTTTTGATTTTTATGCGGATCCTGCTTTTTAAAGAAAATTGATGCTGCTTTAAGCATTTTCTTTAAAAAAATTTGGTGAAATTGGCCAAGTGGTTCAATTGAGAACCATTAGCAAAGATGCTTTCTGTTAACGGAAAAACAGTACCAGGGACATATTTAATTAGATTGTTGAGCTTTTAAAACAGGCGCACAAAATCTGATCGTTACAGGGGAAATTAAGTATGGTTTCATTTCATATGGTATGGAAAACACGATCAGGGCTCTTTATTCCACCCCGGTTCAAATTCTCATCTATTCATACAAAAACAAGCAGAAAACATCAAATTAATATTCCATTACGTTACTGAGCCGTGTCAGCAAGAACTAAAAAAATTCATACTGTAAAATCAGATGGAAGATAGGCGACATTGGGTTTCAAACAGGGTCTCCATTTCTCAGAGAGGAGAAAACTTTGACATTTGTGGCACACTAACCTCTTGTCAAATTCTTCCTTTTTCTAGTACATATCCGAAAAAAAAATTGTAAGGTAGTATCTAATTGAATGGGACGGTTTATCCAGTGCCACAAAAGAACCATGGAACAGATAAGCTTGATTTGCATGCTTTTGCTAGAATAATCAGTACTTTTTCTCTTAGAAAGTCAACTCAAATTTCAGAAAAATAAATTTAGCTCCACAGGACCACAATAGTATTTTCTGTGAGGATAATTCAGTTATTTCCTTTAAGTTTTCGTTTGTGTCAGCTTTATAAAAAAAAATGCGGGCATGTTGGTCACATGGACAATCGCTGCACTAACCCATCTGACTCGATGTAAAATACCGAATCTATTCTTCTCCTCCTCTCTTGTGCTTCACATTTCCTCTTTTTGCAGAACTAAAGCAAGCTGGTACACAGAATGTATTAATTAATATTTGTCAATCAAACTAATTAGCACAATGGCTCACTGTTGAGGAATAAAATAAATTAGAAGGGTAAAATTGTAATTTTTGAATATTTAGAAATGTACCGTTGGACTCTAACGGTAGAATGAGAAAGGAGACTATAAATGGCCACTGTACAACATTTGTAATAACTAATGAAGAAATAGAAACAGAAATTAGAAATACTCAAATCTGTCTCTAGAAAAATAACCTGGTATCAGAGCTATCGAGTTTCTGAGATCAAAAAATTCGAACAATCAACTCCATAGCAAAAAAAAAAAGAAGGAAAAATGTCTCAAGATGGGCAACAAGAGGGTCCCAATAATTCCTCAAAAATCACCAATACCTTGCTCAATGGCAGAAATTATCTGACCTGGGCAAGGGCTGCATCAAGAGCGCTCAGCGGGCGAGAGATGCGGGAATATATCACAGGAGAAAACAAAGAGCCGAAACCCGCAAATTCGAGTTTGCTGACTGAACCAGAAAAAAAGGCAGCAAGAAAATGGCGAACTCAAAACGACAAAATCATAACATGGCTTACAAACTCCATGGAGCCATCTGTTGCTGACCTCTTTTCTCTTGCTGACACAGCGTTTGAGCTATGGCAAGCTGTCAAAGGCATGTACGGTCAAGAAAATAACTACTCTCGAATTTATCAACTCAAACAAGAAATCCAGCAAGAGAAACAAGGCGAGAGGAAATATATAGAGTACCTAGGTGCTCTTCAAAAGAAGAAAGATGAGCTCCGGTCATATCGGCCGCAAACTGCTGACTTGGAGGTAATCAGAAAACGCGAGGAAGAGGATGACATTTTTGAGTTCCTAGCAGGTTTAAATTCGAGTTACGAGGCCGTACGAGCTCAGATCATGAATACAATCCCTCTCCCTTCTTATACTCAAATCAAAAACATGATCCAACAAGAAGAAAGTAGAAGAGAAACTATGGGTTGCTCGCAAGTCACTATTGATGAAGGACGTGAGAACCATGGTTTCGCAGTGGCCAAGAGATCTAATTTTCCAAATTTCGGCCAAACCTCGGAGAAAGGGGGAGTCACCGAAAAATGCGATCATTGTAAGAAAGAGGGGCATGGAAAGAGCAAGTGTTGGTTTCTACATCCCGAATTGAGGTCGAAATGGTGGGGCAATGGTGGAAAAGGTGGTAAAGGGAGAAACCCTAAAGGAGAGAAGGAAGCAGCGAAATCGTTCGGGGCGGCTCTGTCTCAGGAAGGAGACAGCGAACGATTCGTGCTACAGGGTCCGCTCCAGCCACAAAATGGCTTAATGGGTCCGCTTCAGCCACAAAATAGCTTACCGGGTCCGCATGGCTTACCGGGTCCACCTCGGACTAATGGGTCCGCCCCTGTTTTATACTCTATTGGGTCCGCTGCAGCCCCATTAATGGGTCCGCCCCAGTCAGCAAGCAGATCCGCAGGAGGCCCCTCTACCCGATCCGAACTGGCTGCTTTGTTTTCCCAATTGAGTGGGCTTCTAAACAGGCCCAATGCAGGTTCTATTATATCACAAAATTTATTAGAAGATCCAAATAATGATGTTAGTTTAAGCCCAAAACCAATGAAGTATATAATACCAAATAAAAGGATTGATGAAGGCCCAAACAGATCTGAACCCGAAATTTGTGAATCAAAAACAGAAAAATACACACTTTTAGGAAATTTAAACAAAAATTACTCCCAAAATAATTTAGATTGGATTTTAGACTCCGGTGCAACCAACCACATGACCGGAAATAAAGACTTACTACAAAATTATAAAAATGTAAAAAGTGGAGAATTTGTTTATGTTGCTAATGGTGAAAAAATGGAAATTTGTGGTTATGGCTCTATTATTGTTTTTTTAAAAGAAATTAAAGATGTTATGCATGTAAAAAATTGCACTACCAATTTATTATCTATGGGCAAACTTTCAAAAGAACTAAATTGTGAAATTATTTTTTCATCCCGAAATGTATTATTTCAGGATATAATTTCCAAGAGGATGATTGGTGAAGGTGTTTTCAAAAATGGATTATATTTTTTGTATAGCCAAAAATATAATTTCAATATTCAAGAGCAAGACATGGGACACTTATGGCATAGAAGAATTGGGCATCCTTCCGATAGAACTTTAAAATGTATTTTTGATTTTTCTAATTTGAATTGTAGTAATTGTGAAGTATGCAAACTAGCTAAGCATACTAGACTCCCTTTTGTAAGTTCAAACTCTAAGAGTAATCATATATTTGAACTTGTGCATTCCGATGTTTGGGGACCCGCTCCCATAAATTCTTATAATGATTTCAAATATTTTGTCACATTTATAGATGATTTCTCACGACTAACATACTTATACTTATTAAAAAATAAAAGTGAAGTTTTTTCTCATTTCCAAGATTTTTCAAATTTAATTGAAAATCAATACAATACTAGAATTAAAATTCTTAGAACCGATAATGGAACGGAATTTGTAAATCAAAATTTTTCAAGCTTTTTGAAACAAAAGGGAATTTTACATCAAACAACTTGTGTTTATACTCCACAACAAAACGGAATTGCCGAAAGAAAAAATCGCCACTTACTCGAAATGACAAGAGCACTTATGTTTCAAACCAATGTTCCAAAAATCTATTGGTCGGATGCCGTTCTCACCGCAACCTATTTGATAAATAGATTACCAAGTATTGTTTTAAAAAATAAGAGCCCATTAGAAATTGTTTATCAAAGAAAATTAATTTTTAATCACTTAAGAATTTTTGGATGTACATGTTATGTACACCAAAATAAAAGAGATAAACTAGATCCTACTTCTATAAAAGCTATTTTTTTAGGATATTCATCTCATAAAAAGGGTTATAAATGCTATGACCCTATAAACAAAAAACTTTATATTTCTAGAGATGTATCGTTTTTCGAAAATGAGCCATATTTTAAAAATGAAAAGGGAATTGATAATCAAATTCTCACCAATGACTTTGTCGTTCCCATGTCTACTAATGAAATTATCGAGCCAAGAATTGTAGGAAATGATGAAGAAGAAGAAGAAAATAGCAATACTCCTCCAAGTGAAACCGGGGAAGAAGAAGGCGAAAGCATTGAAGAAGAAAATATTATAGAAGAAAATATTGAAGAAGAACCTAGGAGAAGGTCATCTCGGCAGAGACAACCATCCACAAGGTTACGAGATTACGTAACCAACAAGGTTCAATATCCTATTGAAAATTTTATTTCATATGAAAATATCTCAAAGCATCATCATGCATTTCTTAGTTCAATTTCCAAAATGGAAGAACCAAGAAATTTTGAAGAAGCCGTTAACCAATCGGTATGGTATAAGGCTATGGAAGAAGAGCTCCAAGCCTTAGAAAAAAATAACACATGGACCATTGAACCACTACCAAAAAATAAAAAACCCGTTGGATGCAAATGGGTTTATAAAATAAAATATCAAAGCGATGGATCCATAGAACGGTATAAGGCCCGGCTAGTTGCCAAAGGGTATACCCAAACATATGGTATTGATTACCAAGAGACCTTTGCTCCCGTAGCAAAGATGAATACCATAAGAATTTTGCTTTCAATAGCGATAAATAATAGATGGAACTTATGCCAAATGGATGTTAAAAATGCGTTTCTTCAAGGAACACTTGAAGAAGAGGTTTATATGACTCTTCCACCGGGTCATATAAAAGAAAAAAATACTAATCTTGCTTGTAGGTTAAATAAGTCAATTTATGGACTTAAACAATCGCCAAGGGCATGGTATGGAAAGCTCTCTCAATATTTAATTTCTCTCGGTTTTAAAATAAGCCAATCCGATACATCACTATTTTCAAAATATGAAAATAATGATGCAACCATCGTTCTTGTTTATGTTGATGATATAATCATTACCGGAAATAATTGTGAAAAAATTGACAATGTTAAAAAACACTTAAAAGAAAAATTTGAAATAAAGGACCTTGGTAAACTTAAATATTTTTTAGGAATTGAAATAGCCCACTCCATCAAGGGGTTATTTATCTCACAAAGAAAATATACTATTGACCTTCTAAAAGAAACGGGAAAATTAGGATCCAAACCGGCCTCAACACCAATTGATAGCAATTGTAAATTAAATCCCGAAGAAGGGGAACCGTTGGAAGATATCAACCAATTCCAACGGCTTGTGGGTAAATTAATTTATCTAACTGTAACTAGGCCGGATATATCATTTGCCGTAAGCCAAATTAGTAGATTTATGCACTCACCAAGAAAACCTCATTTAAATGCAATTGATAGAATTTTGAGATACTTAAAAAGTTCACCCGGAAAAGGTATATGGATGAAAAATAATAATTCTAATGAAGTGTGTGGCTATTCCGATGCAGACTGGGCCGGAAGCTTTGATAGAAAATCAACAACCGGCTATTGCACGTTTGTAGGCGGAAATTTAGTCACATGGAAAAGCAAGAAGCAAAGTGTCGTGGCACGATCAAGTGCGGAAGCAGAGTATCGTGCAATGGCATCCACCGCAAGTGAACTCACATGGATTAAACAATTGCTTGAAGAATTGAACTTCAAAATTGACAAGCCAATGAAAATGTTTTGTGATAACAATGCGGCAAGGCACATTGCATCAAATGCCGTATTTCATGAAAGAACAAAACATATTGAAATTGATTGCCACTTCATAAGAGAAAAGGTGCAAGCAAAAGAGATCGAAACCCCTTATGTGAAGAGTCAAGACCAATTAGCCGATATCTTCACTAAGGGACTAATTCCAAGAATATTCGAAGACATAACGAGCAAGCTAGGATTAATTGATATTTATAATCCTAGCTTGAGGGGGAGTGTTGAGGAATAAAATAAATTAGAAGGGTAAAATTGTAATTTTTGAATATTTAGAAATGTACCGTTGGACTCTAACGGTAGAATGAGAAAGGAGACTATAAATGGCCACTGTACAACATTTGTAATAACTAATGAAGAAATAGAAACAGAAATTAGAAATACTCAAATCTGTCTCTAGAAAAATAACACTCACATGGTTAACTGTCTCAGTCTCTCAGGGACTAACTAACTTATTTTCTATTTTGAAAAGATGAAGGACAAAACACTAAATTTTAATTTTTCCTTTTCCTTTCTTTTCCAAAGTATTCCAAGTTTATGGGGTTATAGCTGTAAGTCCATACATGTAAGAATAACAATGGACCTAAGCATGGCAAGCCTAGCATATGTTTTTTTTTTTTTTTTTTGAGTAAAGTTGGAGATCAAACCATCTAACTATTTAATACTCTTGTTATTATAACAAATGATTTCTCCTATTTGGATTTCGAACCCATGACCTCCCACATAGAGACTATATGCCTTTATCACTAGACCGAAGGCCGGTTCTCAGCCTAGGATTTGTTTCAAAACTAGAAAGTTAAATTTCATGATTTAATAGTTGATTTTTTGTAAAAACTAGAAGCCCATGATGTGGACAAGGGTGGACCTTGAGAACGGAGTGGGTCCGATGCCCATCGGACCTACTTTTAGGTTCAACGAGCTCCATGACCGTCCGATATATCTTAATATCTGTGCACACGAAAATCAAAGCAGACAAACATGGAATTTAAAGCATTGGGCACAAATCTTAAAGCATATTGAACGGTGATTGAACCCATCAAACCAAAGTAGGTCCAATACCCATCGGACCTACCGGACCTTTTGGTGTGAGAGGAATAGGAGGATTTTGCGGCGGAGAATAAACCGGTGCAGCGATTGATACTGGATCTGGATGCCCATGATACGATACAACGTTGGCACCAAAATCTTTAATCAGAGAAGATGTATAGACAACAGAAACTTTCTTTTCATGTTTTGTTTATTATTGCAAATCTTATGTAATCTGTAAGAATCTAGATTGAGAAATAGCGTAGGGGTAACTGTAAATATTTAAAAACTTTTTCATTTTTTTAATACAACTGTTGTTGAGCTGGTTGCTCACTGATATTTTAACAAAAAAGTAGTTAAGTTTTTATGCCTATGCTTTCTAGAAACCTGGAGCCGCCATTGCGTTCGAGTCTTCTGTACAGGCTTGATGCACTACAGAAACAAAATCCAACGGTCTAGTGTAGTTGGCCCCAATTTTTAGGATTGAAATGCTAGATATTTGCCTTTTTTAGTCCCTCCGTCCATACATGTACCCAGAAATAATACCTCTTACATATATACCGCAAACCAGCTGGTTTACTTTTCTCCTTTCCCTGAAAGAAAAAAAAATATGTATGGAAAAGCTCAAAAAAAAAAAAAATTCCTTTTTGATCTTGCCTTGGCTATATCATGGTTGAATGTTGATGCTTGAATGCATTTTGATTCGATATTTAGTCAATACGGAGGGAACATCGAATTGAGCATGAGAGGGCTCAATGACAAATTAATAGGCTCACCAGCCCAAGAGGTTCCAAAAGCCTTTCTTAGTAGGCCAACGTGCTGTTCATTTGTGGTAGAACTTCTACAAGTAAAATAACTAAAGGTAAAAAATTTAAGAAATTGAAATTTTATACCAGTGAAATTCGAAAGGGAAAAAACCTGAAAGGAAGATGTGTTTGGAGAAATTAGGTCTGCATGACTCCTCCAAATGCCAAATAGGAAGGCGTGTCAGCATAACTTGACAAGCTTCTTACATGGCATTCAGGGAGCCAGGCAAACCACATAAGATCGCCATATTTGCAACATAGATACCTAAAAAATGCAAACAATAAAATACAATCATAAACAATTGTGTGTCAGTTTTCATATTGAAAATAGTAATATAGAGAGAGAGTGCATAGATAGTACCTTAGACTTGAGCAGTAGTGAACAATACCAGACATGTTTAATTTAGAAGGCGGAACCAAACTTCATGTTAGATATCTCTCTTGATAAGTTATGGCATATAAATTGTTCCAACTCAAGTAGAAGAAGAGGACAGAAACGGAAATTGGCATGTGAGGCTGTGAGGCTGTGAGCTGACAGGGGAGGCACAACTGCACAAGCAGACTAGATCTGCCAATGAATTTGCACCATAACTGCATGTGATCTTTCTTGGCAAATGATAGATAGAAATAGAATACCTCCAAAGAAGCAAGCTGGGTTCTGGCCAGCATGGTAATTTTGGAGTTTTCTGTTAATTCTTTTCTCCTTATATACTTTTGAATTTTGATTGTGGGGTAGTTGCCATCTGTACATTGGTACTATTACAATTATTACTATTTAATTAAACTGTTTCTTTTGTTTGTGAACACATGCAAAACTAGCCTTTCTCTTTTTATTTTCCTAGCTCTACAGCTACCAAATACTGAGGATATCATCCTTGTCAGTTAAAATATAATTTTAAACACTCAAAAAGTAATGAAATTGAAGATTTATAAACTTTGAATAGCCCAAAAGTTCTTCTAAAGCTTCATTGCAAATTACAAGGATTAATGGATAACAGAATGCTGATTGAGGTTATTAGAGCTTTAATGCACCCGAACCATTTTAATATATACTTCACAGCACGACATGTACTCACATAAAGAATGTGGAAGCAAATCTGCTGCGATTCTAAAGGATTGTATGATCCCGCGATTCCAATCTCAACTATTCATTTATTGAAATGTAGCAATCTCAAAAGAAGTTAGTTTTTTAGTACGAATCTCAAAACATATGAACAGTTGTGATTGAAATCACAGGGACCTTTGGAGTCGCAGCAGATTTATTTCCTTAGCACGAGGATATCACATCATGGATAGAGAAACATGATTATATCTAATAAATCTTAATCAAACGGTTAATTTGAAAAAAAATGGAAAAAAAAGTAGCACTTTCACGTCACTTGTGACTTGTGATCAGGTATATATGAGTCGTATGACTACACATCAAGACCATAGAATAGTATGATTGTCCTTTACATGACTACACATCATGACCATAGAATAGTATAGTTGTCCTTTACTATTTTTATTACGTCACATCAAATTAAGTAAAAAAAATTATCACGTCACATTTTTATTTCACTCTCTCTTTTCCAATTCCATCAAATTATGGCGAAAGTCTTGAAAAACTTAGATCAATCAAATTGATAAAATGATCAAGGCTTAATAATAGTCTGGAAGCACAGAAGGGATTATTTATTTACTTCTCAATTTAATTGGGCTTCAGAGTTCAGACCTCTCTTTTGGGCTGACAATGGGCCCGCTGCAAAGTTTCTTTTACTTTTTTTTTTATTAACGCCTTAAGGCACGCTGTCAAAGATGAAAGAAAGGTCTTAAAACGTAATGTTAGCGGCCGAAATTTTTTTTTTGATGGCACCTTGGAAAATTGGATTTAAATGAATAACATTCGGACTAAGGTTTTGTCAAATTTGACACTCTCGCAGACTCAATCCGCGCACCCAAAATGGTAGGTGCGCGGACCCAGGTGCACGGATCCAGTAGGCGGACCCATGGGTTCGCTGACTCAGTGCGCGCACTCCTTAGTTCTCGGTAGATTTAAGGAATTCGGATCACCCCACTCAAGCAAATTGAAACGGAAAGCTCAGGATTGTTCTTTTAATTTGAAATGAATCTCAAAGCACAAATAATACTGATCTTCTGCACCATCCCGATTTCTTTTAATTTGATAATCTGGACTGTTCGTTTCAATTAGATACATTAAAAGAATAAAGAGATGAAAAGTCAACCTAGTGTTGTTGGTCGAAGAGCAATACGTATTCCAACAATTAGAAGACTCCGAGGAATCTTATATAGAAGAAGACGAGGAGAAAGAAGGCAAGTCATATTTTCAGAATTTCAACAACTTTCAAAAATCTTAATTAGCTTAACTCTGAAATCTCTTACTTATATGTTTGTTTTTTATTGTTTCCTATTTGATTTATATATAGAAATCTAAAGAGGTCCAAGTCAAGTCAAGCCAGAAACTGAAGGATAAAAAGTGGACATTATACACTGAGGTATAATTGAATTTGTTTTGATACTAACTACAGGCTATGATTTGTGTCTGTTTGCTGGTGTAGCATCAAGTTCTGTTGAGTTTCTGAACACAAGTGCAAATAAATTGTAATTTAGGATATTCAGACTGAATTACTGAAATTATATATCTGAGAAATTCCAGATTATTAATTCCTTTATATTGTTGGCTCGCTCTAGATAGCGGATAGGAATTACTTATATAAATTAATGGTCTTAAGTAATTAAAATGAGAATTGGAATTAATCTTTATATATATACCAAAACTAAAGAAGGAAATTTGTCACGGTGTGACTAGTCACGTCACGGAACGTCACGTCATGTTAACGTCACGTCACGTCACGTTAACGTCACGTCACGTGTGTCGATTACGTGACGTAACTCGCGTGTCGCGTGACGTGACCTATTCCAGTGAAAAATACACGTCACGGTATGAAACATAGAGTATCCCACTTTTTTTGTATGTATAGAGTATTCAGATTTTTATTTTCTTTAGTTTAGTTTAATGAATGTTTGTAATTTAAATTTTTAAAATAATGTCAGATGTAATCTTTCCTAAAAAAATAATATTTACAACATTATTTGCTTGTTTTAGAATTTTTCATATTTTTTTTTTCTAAATTTTCAACAATTTTAATTAAGATATAAAAAAAATTGACATGACTAATTTACGTCATAACATGTCACGTCACGTGTGATCACGTCACGTGTGATCACATCACGGTGTGATTACGCTTGACGTGACCATCCTCCACCATTTTAGTCACGTCACGTGAAAAAAAAAATTGATCACGTCACGTAACCAAATCACGGTGTGTTTGACACGTCACGTCACGGCATATCATGTATTTCCTTCTCTAAGTCCATATCCATACTTTTGTTTGAATTGAGTACAATAACTCAATTACAAACTGTCCCCCTCAAAATAGGTTATTATTTGGTGTTTTCAAGTTTGCTATAGCAATTGCGTTATTACAGGGTATCTGATTCACAAAGCAACCTAAAGACAGGTTTAAAACAAAAACATCTATTTAATTAGTACCACCACCCCTAGTAGGTATTTAAGCCGTTTGCCAATTTAGAAACGAAAAGGGTCTCGTATACTTTGCATAGGTAAGCATGCTGGTAAAAGTACAAGGGCATCTTCATTAATCTGTTTGACAAGTTTGTTTAAGAGTTGCCATTAATTTGTTTATTTTCTTGCCGCTTTTCAATCTTTTCATAATGCAATTTTAACAGTGTTTGACATCATCTCATATCTGTAGGATTATTCTGAGGTAGTAGATATACAACAATCACAGGAGAGACGACAAGTCACTCAGAGAGGGGCAAAATTCAAAGCCCTTACTGATAAAAAAAAATTACTAGAGGAGAGACAAGATACACAATTGAGTAAGAGTAGAGAAATGAAGAAAAAACATCGGGAGATGAATCCGCAAAAGGCATTCTGTGTAGGTCAATGTCTTTTGTTTTCAAGGAGGATTTTTTGAAAAAAATTCAGAGTAAATCTCGAAGGAGGCAAAGGGTTTGGGTCTTCCCACCTACTAATGACATGTAGTAAGATAGCCGGAAATCTAGCAGTAAGTAGGACAAAATGGAGTAGAGTACAGTTTTTAGAAATTTTTGTTTGTTTAAAAATAAGTTCTGCTACATTTTCTAAACTAATCACTTATTACAAAAAATTAATGTTGCAATACTATGTTTTGTTTCGATACTGTAATTTTCAGAATTTAGTAGTCTTTATATCTATATTAAATGTTTAAAACTAAGGTCAAACTTAAATCAAAATAGTTATCAGTGGAATTTAATTTAATAGTATGGTATTCAAACTTATAATATTTGTCTGAATTTTTTAGTGTGAACCCAATAATATTATTATCATTGGGTCAATTAATAGTTTTCGTGTATACTATATTTGATCCCTCTAGTATCTCAAGTGATAATAAAAAAAATGAGACTATTGCTATCATTGAACCAATCGGTAAATTTCGTAATATATATTCCAAGTTAATGTTTACAATACCATTTGAATGCATTCTTAATATTCATCAATAAATATAGAAAGTATTTCATACATGTTGTGTCTACAGTGACCATAAACGTGTGATCTAACTCACGAAGACGGCGGGGGGGGGGGGGGGGGGGGGGGGGGGGGGGGGGGGGGGGGTGTCCCATGGGTATTGGAACAAAATCGGATTGATGCTCGATCAAAGCTGTCCAATTTGCATTAAGATTCGTACATATTGTTTCAAAATCATGCAAATCAATTTAATGTCAATCTTCAAAACAAATCGGATGATTCTGTATAAGACCGATTTTAATCTAATATCTATTGGACACCCCTGTTCCATGATGAGTGTGAAGCCTCCAATTAATATTTATCAGATCATGTTATCGGATGGCTCTTTTCTTTGTATAGTATAAATTTGCTTGCTGTGCCTAAAATATAATATAGCTCTTTTCTTTCTGAAGTATAATACAGCTCTCAAAGTAACACAATTTTTTTTTATGTTATTTGTTGAAATACTGCACGGTTATTCTTGCTGTTTAATATTGCACGTGTTCAGTATTTTAGAAAAATATTTATTTATATCCAAAATTGTCTGAATACTATTTTTTTTCAGCATGTATTTATTTTTCCGGACGAAGCCCAGAGAATATTATATCAAATCTCATAGCATTGTCAATCGAATTAAAGCTTATGATCATTGGCAGTTTCTTTCACGATTGAGAATGTCCTTGGAGAATTTTTTATCTATAGAAATTAGTAAAAAATAAGAAAGAGAAATAAAAAGAGTATCCTAGTTGTTATATTCATAAAAAGATTGGAGATATTGATTCCGATCTAAAATTTGAATCGGAATCAATAATAACAATTTAAAAAATAGAGAAGTGAACTTTTCAACATCGCCGGACTAGGAAAAATGGCGACTAAAGAAGAGCAACTCCAGGCGATAAAAGAGGCGATAAAAGAGGCGATCAAGGAAGGCAAAAAGGTGATACTACCAGATTTCTCTCCAGCACCAACTAAAGGGAGGGAGTTGACTAGGGAAGCTCTTAAAGAACAGGGGAAAGCTGGGGAGGCCATTAAGACTCCTATTAATGACAATGAAGGCTGGCAACAGGTGCAGTACAAGAAAAGGAGATATCTCTCAAATCAACCACGTAGTGGTTACAAGCAACAGGAAAACCAAACGGAGCGTACTAAATGGGGCATGGGGAAAAAGCACAATCCTGCTAGGGCCGGATTTTCCTCAGACGAAGTCCAAAGAATGTATCAGATTGCATTCAAGGAGAGGCGATGCCTCAAATGTCTCTCCAAGGGACACAAAAGGGCTCAATGCAGAGACCCGGTACGATGTTTTAAATGCAAAGCTTCTGGTCATCACTCAGGTAGATGCAAGGTATTTACTGCCAAACCAGAGAGACCAAATATAAAGCAAGGGCAACCCTCTTATTATCCTCCATCATCTCCACCAAAGCAAACCAGAACTTATGCTCAAATAGTTACATCCCAACAAGAAAAAGAAAGAGACACAGTTTTGGAGGAGGCAGGTAAGGAAAAATGGACCCTGAACCCTTCTTCCACGAGAGGCCCGATATGACTCAGGTCTTTACACCGGCAAGGGAGCGACTGAGGCCACAGAACGAATTTCTCGACAGTACAGCGATGATTATCATGGTTCAGGGAGCCCCTACACCGGACTTGCCTAGAGAGATGGCAAGAACGCTTGCTAGGCGCTTTGGGTGGCAGTGGCAACATTATCGGGTAAGTCCAGCCTTTGAGGCACCTTTTCTGGTAATTTGTCCAGGTCCAAATATCAAAGATGCCATTGTACAAGGGGGGTGTATACTGTCAGACCGGGGGTGCAGTTCAGGGTAGTAGAATGGGGTATTGACCTTAACATGGCTTATGACCCCCCGTCATATGAAGCTTGGGTTAGATTGACAGGCCTTCCATACCAAGCATGGAATGCCATAGACATCAAAAAGGCCACAACAGAACTGGGGCATATAACGGAAATTCTCCCTTATGGAAGGGAGGCTGGTCATTTTAGGCATATCACAGTAAGAATTGCATGTGAGGAGCCAAGGGAGATACCAAAACATTTCAAATATCACGAGGGTGATCTAGCAACTATTGTCAGAGTGAGATTGCTGAGATGGAGGCACTATGAATATGCACCGTTCCCTCCCAACCCACCATGGCCGGAACAGGACAACCCAAACCATCAACAGCCCCCACCACAAGACGAACCACCGCAGCCTCCCCAATCGGGCACAACATCCCCGTCTGAACAAATGGGAAGCCCCAGTAGTGGCGCATCCAATAGTGTTCAAGGGCCAAAAAGGAGAGGTTTCAAGATACTGGTAAAAAAAACATGGGGAACATTGGCCAAAAGAGTCAACGTGACACCAAAGGTAACACGCATGGATGGGCAACTGGCCACTTTTAATCTCACAATAGGAACAGATGTAATTCAAAAGCTAGCTCAAGGCAAAGTCAGCCAGGGTTTAGCAAAACGGCTCATCCAGCTAGCAAAAAGCCTCTCTGAAGCAACAAAGGACAAGGGTCAGAGCATGTTCTCTGCACAAGTCTCTATGCCAGGCCTATGGAAGGAGCACCAAGGTCAGTTTCCGTTAGAAGAGGTACAGTCCCAGATGGACAGTGCATTTAATGAAGGTACGACACAGGACATGATGTTTGAAATGTCGCAAAGTGAACAGGCTGGAGGAGAAGGCCTTTCTTTTTCTCCTTCTCACCAAAACACTCCTCACTTGATGGGCCTAACTGAAGCCCAACAGGGGGCCAATGAGGAAGAATCTCTAACCCACCCACCGGGCTTTCCAGAGCCCATATACAGACAACAAAAGAAAAGAGAAAAGGTCAAAAAAGGAAAAGGGCTCAAAATCAGCAGGCCGGCCAATATTCGCCGAAGTGCCAGACTTGAAGAAAAGAAGAGAACAGCTATCTCCTCTGCTAGCTCACAAATGGGGGAAAAATCAGCACAGCCAAAAAAGATGCAGATTGATTTTGCGGGGAGAAAAGAGGATATCAAGGAAGATCTTGCAATCGCAATCATAGAGGCGACAGGGGTAAACATCTCCCACCTTGTCAAGCAAGCTTTCAAAGAAGCCAAGATTAGAGATGAAGGGCATGAGATTGAGCAAGAAAATGGGGAAGGCACAATGCAAGGCGAAGGGCAGCAAGCTGGGCAAGCACCAAACTGGGGAGTAGTGCAAGGGACGGCGACAGAGCAAGAGCAAGGGCATGAGGCCGAACAAGGTGTAGGGGATGGACTGAGCCACCCATGATTGTGATGAAGCAGCAAGAGACTCTTCAAGTCTTTAGTTTGTTTCCTCTTCTTATGTTTATTAGGTCTTCTGTGTTTCAGTTTTTTCTATTTTTTATGACTTTTGGAGATTTTAGCTGGCTTTTGTTTTTTATTAAGTATCAGATAGCTAGCCAGAGTTATCGAAAATTAGGGGCCGAAATGCTGAAAAATTTCCTGCTGAGAGACAATTTTTGTAGAGGAAAGACAGCAATTACTAGTAGTTTAAAGAATTCAGTAGGGAAGAAGGATGTAGGAGGTGTAAGGGTAAGAGGGAATTGTGTTAAGTTGTGGTGTAAAACTAGTTTTTATCAATGAATTCAGTTAAATCTATAAAATTTCTGTCATGGAATGTTAGAGGTTTAAATGAAAAAAATAAAAGAGCAAATATCAAAAAATTAATCTTGGATGAAAAGCCACAGATTGTTTGCTTGCAAGAAACAAAGTGGTCCTCGCTAAATGATAGCTTTGTAAGACAGACCATTGGGACAAGGCTGGATCAATACCTACAAATTTTTTCGCATGGTTCAGCAGGGGGGGTAATAGTGGCATGGAACTCAACCATGTTCACTAAAATAGGACAGCAAGTAGATGGATACTGCCTATCAGTTGACTTAGCCTCAAATTTGGATGACTCGATATTTAGAATAACGGGAATATATGGACCTTCAACCCAACCAGAAAAACCTGATTTTTACAGACAGCTGCGGGCAGCTAAGCCGGCAAATGACTTACCGTGGATGCTTTTTGGAGATTTTAATGTTACTTTAAACCCACAGGACAGATCAAACAATACCCAACACCAAACACAAATGACCCGATTCAAAACAGTGATTGATGGGCTGCAGCTATTGGATCTCAGATTGCAGGGAAGGTCTTATACTTGGTCAAGTGTTAGAAATGTTCCTGTTTTTGCGCGACTGGACAGATTCTTAATATCCACTACATGGTCATCCCTTTTCCCAAACACAACCCAAACAGCTCTACCAAACACAGCCTCTGACCATTGCCCAATAATTTGCCAAGCCCAAACAAAATTCCCAAGCTCCAACATTTTTAGGTTAGAAAACTCATGGCTCAAAATTCCGAGTTTTGCTCAGATGGTGGCTCGAGTATGGGCGCAGTTTGCCACGGCTCAAAATCCGTACCAGTTACGAGAAAAACTGGGGGCATTAAGAAAAGAAATTAGTGCTTGGAGGAAAGAATACACACTCAGCAGTCAACTGCAAACTTCTTTATGCAAAGATGGCTTGCACTGGCTAGCGCAGCAGGCAGAACAGAGGAGGTTGACTCAGGTAGAGCAACTCTTGGAACAACATCTCAAGGAAAGGTACTCAGAAATCTGTCAAGAAGAAGAAGAAAAGTGGCACCAAAGGGCGAAGTGGTCTTGGGTAAAAAAGGGCGACAAAAATACAAGATATTTCCACTTGTTGGCGACAAAAAGAAAAAGAGTAAATTGGATTGATGTTTTGCAAGAAGATGGAGTGCAACTCACTCAACACAAGCACAAGGCAGCAGCTCTGCATAAGTACTTCTCAAAGCTTATGGGAGCAAGGCACGAGCCAACCACAACAGTTCATATGGACATATTATTCCAACCTCAACCAACAAAAACACAGGGTCTGGGAGAAAGAATAACGACTGAGGAGTTACACCAAGTTATAAGGGGTCTCAAAAACAATAAAGCCCCGGGTCCAGACGGCTTGACCGGAGAATTCTACAAGCACTTCCAGCAAATGATGACACCAGATCTGCTTACTGTTTACAACTACCTTCTCACAGATGAGCAGGCCACTATGTACCCCTTAAGTGACTCTTACATTGTATTGCTGCCAAAAAAGGAGGGGGCAAATCAACCCACTGAGTTCAGGCCGATCAGTTTGATAAACTCGATTCAAAAAATCTTCTCAAAAATTTTGGCAAATCGGCTTAGGGAGGTAATTGGTGACTTTGTAGGGCAAGCTCAGACGGGCTTTCTAAAAGGGAGACATATTAGTGAAGGATTTTTGTATGCACAAGAGGTGGTCACGCTCGCATCAAGACAGAGAGAACAAATAGGCATTTTTAAAGCTGATGTGTTTAAGGCTTTTGATACCCTATCATGGGAGTTTTTGCAGCAGGTGCTTACGGCAAAAGGTTTCACACGACAGTGGATATCGGTAGTAAGAAGGGCAGTTTTGGAAGGAACAACAAAGGTACTTATCAACTCGGTGGCAGGAAAAGACATTCACCTCAGAAGAGGTGTCAGGCAAGGGGACCCAATGGCGCCGTATCTCTTCATACTTGCAATGGACTTTTTAACTGCTTGGTTCCAACAACTGACACAAAGGGGCTTATTCTCACAACCTTTTCCACAGTGCAGACAGTGCTTATTATATGCAGATGATACCCTTATCTTCATACAGCCGCAAATACAACAACTTCGACTACTCAAGGTGGTGCTGCACATATTTGGAGATATATCAGGTCTTCAAATTAACATGCAAAAGTCGGAATTCCTCATGACTGCTGCATCTCATCAAGACAGTTTAGAGCTGATATTATTGGATGCAAACCTGCTCAGTTCCCTCTCAAATACCGAGGGATGCCACTGTCAAATAAAAAACTCACAAAAACACATTACCTCCCACTACTGAATAGGATGCAAAAGAAATTGTCCACATGGAAGGCTGCAACACTCTCTATTGGGGGAAGGGTGACGCTCATCAATTCGACCCTAACAGCAATGCCTCTTTACATCATGTCATCCTTTTTGCTCCCAAAATGGGTAATTAAGAAGATAGACAGGATAAGAAGGGCCTTTCTCTGGCATGGACACAAGTCTCACAATCCTGCGGCAAGATACATGAGTCTGGTTGCTTGGGAGGAGGTTGTCAAGTCAAAGGAGCAGGGAGGATTGGGGATCAAGGATATGGCAATAATGAATAAGGCACTAATGGCAAAGATATTGTGGAAATTCATGCAACCGGACAGGCCGTGGTGGATGCATATATTACCTCAATCTCATTGGCCATGGGAGGTGCAATTGCCAACTACGCTATGGAAAACAATGGCATGCTTCAGAAATTACATGCATATTTCTATCTCTTATGTGGTGGGAAATGGAGAGAACATCAGATTCTGGAAAGACAAATGGCTAGATAACATACTAAAATATGAATATCCAAACCTGTATCTCCAATCCTCTACAACAAATAGCACAGTGAGTCAGGTGATGTGTCAAGGGGTATGGGAATTGGGTCTGGATACGGCTCTGACAGAAGAAGCACAGAGTGAAAAAGAGCAGCTCATGAGTCACCTGCGGTACATTATATTAGATATACAACGCAAAGATACGGTGCTCTGGAACTGGACACCTAGCAAAAATTACTCGGTCAGCTCTTTTTACAGGGGAATTACTCAACACCCGAAGATCATGGATGTCGGGGCGACAGTTTGGAAAATTAAAGCACCACCTCGAGTTCTGATCTATACCTGGATCATGCTCAGAAACAGAATATTAACGGTCGACAACTTGGTAAAAAAGGGATGGCAAATTCCAAACAGATGTTCATTGTGCAAAAGGGATGCAGAATCGGTCAACCATCTATTCAGACACTGTGTATACACGAAGCAAATCATTGCCGAAATTGCAAGATTCCTATGCTTGCCGGTATGTATCTATTTCCAGCAGGGCAAATATAGGGAGGCAATTCTACACTCACCGCACATGCAAATCAGGAAAATACAGATCACGGTTTGCTTTGTGATATGGAGGGAGAGATGTAGAAGGATCTTCCGAGATGAAGAGAAAGAAGCAAGGATGCTGGTACGGGAGATAGCGGCTGATTTTGCAAGCTGGTTCTCATGAGAAAAATTTTCTCAGATCATATCCAGAGGCAGCAAAATAATAAAAGAAAACCAAGAAGGAGGCCACTGGTTGCATATTACATAATTAGCATAGATTACGTTTATACAATTTCAATTATTAGCCATTTTGTAATTTATCTTTGAACTCTTTACTTTTCAAAAACCATATGGTCACTCTGATTAACAGATGATATATGGACTTCTATGTAAAACTGACACTACTTGTGTCCGATCAATGGAACTTGAGGGCTTGACCCTCATTTTTCTCTCAAAAAAAAAAAAATAGAGAAGTAAAAAATAATGCAATAGTGTGTCTTGAAGTGGAGAAGTAAAAAATCAATTTTTTTTGGATCATTATCATTGATTTCTATTCAAACTTTAAATCGGAATCAATGTCTCTGATTATTTCTCTTTCTTATTTTTTACTTATATCTATAGATAAAAAATTATCCTTTCCTTGCCCCTTTGACGGTGTTTTTCTAATGCAGAAATGAAGAACACATGGAGACCGGAGACAATCGCCAATTGTTTGGAACATATTCTGCTGTTTCACAACTCAAATATTATGTAGAATCTAATATTATCTAATAAAGATTATAGATCCTCTTTTTAAATTAAGTGAGAATCACCATATTGAATATTTTTCTCATTTTCGCTCTTCTCTAGACCGTATAAAATGGCTTTTTTTTTTTTTTTTTGGAAAGACTTGGTAGCGGCATAAAATGACTTGTTAATAACGTAAATTAATAGAGAATAGAAAGGATATAAATTAACATTGAATTATTCAGCGTTTCTAGTCCGCAAAAAAAAACGTTAAATTGTAGGAACAAGGAATAATTTAACATTTATAGTATAAACCGATATAGATTAAAAAAAAAATTTATTCACTGCTTTGTGCATTTAAGCACCTGAACCGTGACTCAAAATATGTCAAGATTTTTAATCAGAACCTTGTGTTTGATATGGCATTCTTCATACCCGAAGCAGCCAAGCAGGGAAGTTTTATTGAAAGTAGTTTCCTTTTATTAAAGAACACATCAGAGAAGCGGAGAAACCAGCTGGCTCAAAGGATAAGATTTTTCCTTTTCCTTGTTTATGTTATTCAAATATTTGTAACTGAATGCTAAAGAATGTATGAGTGGAATGGTGCTGGAATAGACTGTCAGAGTATACTGTTAAAGCTGACAGAAGAAAATCCAGTTAATGTAAATTTACTTGTTTGAATGTTGTTCTAGTGTTAAATTATCAGTATATCAGAGTTTGATTTATTTCTGGGAATTGACCTGTAAATTAAGCTTCTATTGTAGATATTATTGATTTATTCAGATTTTTGTATAGTTAAATGAACTTTTCTGGGTAATTTCATTAGCAATTGAGAGTAGTTCCGATGCCCATCGGACCTACCTTTTTGGATGGATGAAATAGCCATCAGATCTGCATCAAGATTCGTGCGAACTCATTAAAATCCGTGCAAGTAGTTTTCAGTTTCCGTGCGCACAAATCTGAATGATAATTGTACGGTGTTAGAGCTAATTGAACCTAAAAGTAGGTCCGATGCCCATCGAACCTACTCCTATCTCTTTCATTAGAAAGCTCGACATCCCCATGGTTTTTTTCAAAATGAATATCATAACAGGGATATATACTATGCATGCTCAAATCACTTAATAATAGAAATTAAATTCCCCAAAACATGTCTAATTTCAACGCTCTTTTGCTGAAATTCGATCTAGGTTGACCATTGACTGTCTGACTGAGCTAAATTAAGCATGAAGACTCCATTAATGGGCAATTCCTTAATCAATAAGCCAAAATTATATGCTAAAAGCTGTGCTTCTACAAAGCAGCATCGAAGGAAGAGCCCTCGTACTTGCGTCTTTTTGTTATTGTTGTTTTTTCCCCCATATCAGAGACAAACTCTCCACAGTTTTACTTCGTCACTAATTAAACGGCCTGTTATTCTTTTTGGATCGGCGTCGGCCGTCGGGCAATGCATGTTCGTTTTCCTCTCTTTATTTTTCTTCCAAATGCTCCCAATTTTCTCTGGTTTCTTTAAGAATATTCTACTGTTAAAAACTTACAGCTAACCGTGAAGCGAATAGAGAACTAGCTTTTGGTCTAGTGGCAAAGACACATGGTCTCTATATGAGAGATCATGAGTTCGAAACTCAAATGAGAAAAATCTTTTGTTATAATAACAAAGGTATATAATAATTGGATGGCTTGACCTCCAACTTTACTAAAAAAAAAAAACCATGAAGGGGATAAAACCATAGTAACAAATCAATAGTTTGGGTTCGGTTCGGCGGGATTAAAAATTCGTGATTCGGGTATAATTCGGATATAATTCGGGAATGATTCGGTACAATAATGAACCAACAAAAAAAAATGATTTGTGCTTCACTAATGCGGATCCAACACTATTGTTTTCATGAAAACAGCGCCGCAGCAGTTTTATTTTTTGAAATCTATTCACTCAGCGGCGGGACGACCCAAAATTTGAAAATTAATTCAGCCGTTTTTTCACATTTTTATCGCGAATAATTCGTGACTCGCGTTTTATTCGCGAATAAAACATATTATACGTTTTTTTGCATTTTATTCGGAGTTCGGTTCGGAAACATAAAAAAACGAATAAAACGCGAATTATTCGCGAGTACTGCTACTATGGATAAAACTTAAATATCCCAGCGGGTTGGAATAACCCGTTATGTGAAGCAGCCTTAAATCCGTTGTCAAAGATTTACGCTTCGAGTGCGCATGGCAAGCGTGGGGCCAACGCACTTATGCCAGCCAATCTGCAAGGGACAGAGAGAAAGATGTTTGTCATGTTAGGTTTTGATCGGATGTGGTTTTGTTCCATGTGGTATCCTGTGTTGAATCTAATTAGTTAAAGTATCGTCAACAACACGAAAACTAATCAATCCAGTACGATTTTCTGTAAAACCCCTGAGGTTGACATAAATTGTTAAATATTGTAGCTAATTATTGTTTTGTCTACTTTAGATGGTTTGAAGTGATTTTTCTTATTAGAATGCTCGTAGAGTGGACAAAACGTGCCGTGCCGTACAGTTTCGTGACTAACACGCTGTGATTTTGGTCTCGTGCCGTGCCGTGCCGTGACCAAGTGAACAGTTACATGTGTCATGCCGTGCCGTGACTAAAATGTGGAGGGGTGGTCACGGCACGCGAACGGTCACGGCAAGCGAGTCACGCCGTGACTCCCGTGCCGTGACTATTCGCGTGCCGTGTTCAAAACGTAACTGGTCACGTTTCTCACATTTAACTAATTTTTCATAATTTAAGTTAGTTTATTCAAGATTCATCATTTGATCAAAGACTCAACGGTCCTAATTACACGTGACTCGCGTGACCACGTGCCGTGCCGTGACTAGATCTTTCACGTGACGTGCCGTGCCGTGTCAAATTTTCAAAAGATGGTCACGGCACGCGACACGCGAGTCACGGCACGCAAACAGTAACACGTGCCGTGCCGTTCCCCATTTTTCCACTCTAAATGCTCGTCCATTTTTTTTACAATTTTATTCTATTTTTTTCAATATTTTTTTTTACGAATTACTCTCAAATTTATAAGTGTGTTCATTTTACTATGAGAATGGTTCAAATGCTTTCATTTTTTGTGCATAAAACCTCTATTTTTAGAACTAAAATAATTTAAAAGTTAAATGTTAAAAGAAAACCGTTAGATATGATCTATATTATTTTTTCTATGCACACATAAAATATCGAGACATTTAAATTTTGTTTTGATTAATATCAAGAACTTGCAAAAATACACTGATGTGAATAAATTCTGAACATTAATTTTTCCACTTATTAATTCATATAAAACAAAAATCGAAAAATGATAATTTATATGTGCATGTAGAGAAAATAATATAGATCACACTTAATAATTTTATTTTGACATATAAATTAATGGATTTTTGTTATTTGAAAATTAGAAACTGGAGGCACAAAAATTAGAAGTATTTGAACCCTCTTATTTTACTATAAAAATAATTTATGTTGTTTGACTTTTAATATTTGATGATATAATATTTGAAAAATATATAATTGATGTTAATCACACCTTGAAATTGATCATCACCCAAAACAAATAATAAAGATCAGAAAACAGTTTTATTTACACTTTTAAAATAGTAAAAACATCTTCGTTTGTTTATAAGTAAACTTTTTTCTTCCGCATTGTTTAACCTACATAGTTTTTGTTACTGAGTTATGCTTCTAATTATAACAAAAACTAGCTATTAATTTTTAGTGGCTAAGGAATAAGGATACAAAATAACTTCAAAAATATGACTCTAATTTCAAAATCTTGGAGCTGTCATCTTTCAAATTTTTTAACTTATCATTACAATATTTCAAAAAAATTCAATGACACATCTTAAAACCTTAGTGGAGTTTGTAACTATATTTCCAGATACAAAATTTTAGACATAAATTTGTTAATTCGAGAACTAATTTCAAAATTATATAACATGGCTGGTTGATTTCTGACATCTACTTTACTATTGAAATATTATATATTTTTAACACTACATATTGTTTCTTGAAATAAAAAATTTAATATGAATAACTTATCTCTAGAAATATGCGGACATCTGAATTATCTGTAAATAAATGAGCCAATTACATGCTACAAATTTTTAATTTATAGAACGATGTCAAAATATTAAATTTATACTGTGAATATAAGTTCTAGTTTTTATGGATGCAGATTCTTATTTTTAAATGCCTAATATCTACTATGAATATTAAATGATATAATAATATTTTAAAATTTTTAGTTTTTTTCTAAAATATTTATGTTTAATTATACATGAAAGTTTGTGTTTAGTATACATTTATGGTCGATTTGAAGTTTGTACCCGAATCATTATTTGTCAACGGATTTTTATTTTTGATATGTTCAAATAAATTAAGTCATCATAAACAATTCACAAGTGAGGAACCAATAGTCATAAACACTTGAGATGATCTTATTGTGCTTCTAGAAGCAAATAATATATGTATGAAAAATATTATAAAGGAGATATGGAAGGGATTAATGTCCATTAAATGAGTATATCTTTGATAAATTTTTATCTATTGAATTTGAACCAACCTCAATATAAAATTCAATGTATCTGTCAGAAAATTTATAACCGTTGAACTATATAATAAAAACGCACATCGAATATAACTAAACAATAGACAAATTCTAAAGTGATATTACCAAATTACCTATTCATTCATCTATATAAACTCCTTTCCTCCTCAACTTATTCCTATAAAAAAAAAAAATAGATTAGAGTGAAAAAATATATTGGTGGTTGAGGAAAGGAAGTTGAAATTGATGGAAATTTTTAGTGTGAGGGTTTATGGAAACTAATTTTTTTATTTTCTCAATTATTTTAGAGAGTTGTTGCATTAGTTTCCTAGACCACTCATGCTGATGATTTCCATCAATTCATTCTTTTCCTTCATTCATCATTTTCTATTTCATACTATAAACTCGTTAAAGCATAATAGAGAATATATAGAGCTTAGGAAAATTATTTGTGGTGAGAAAAGTACAATAGCCTATAGAAACTAATTTAATTTCATTTAATTGTAGTTTGTTTTGGTTTTCGCAAAAAAAAGTTTCGACTCTAAAATAGTTTTTAAGGCTGTTTATAATGATAATTTACATTGCTTGTTTTCTTTTTATTTCTTTATCCACTATTTTTTTCATGGTTGTTTGATTGAATAGTAATAATTGATCTATTGTTTTACTACAATAGACTGTTATTGTTCAAGAGGGAACCGACGGCAATCAAAATTATGCATTTGATTCATTAATTTTTGCTTATTTTCAAGCAAATATATTGGATATGTCTTTTATTAGCCCATGCGAATGAATTTAATTGGAACTTTTTCTTCATCTATCGATTTGCATCCAACTTTTATAGTAATTTTAAGTTGTATGGAGTAATAGTTATTGAATTTTATGATTATGAGATAATCTTGTTTGGAAAGAAACAAAACTCAAATCTTAAGAAACCGTCTTCTTTAAAATATTAAGCAATAGTACTTTAATTAATGCGTGCATGCTGGAAACTTTTAATATGAAAAGTTTGAAATAAAAAAAAAAAACAATTTGTACAGCTTTTATCTTTGTTATTTATTTTTTATTTTTTTATCTTTTTATTTTAATCCGTGAAAATGTGTTTACAAAGTTGAAGTTATAAACTGTAATTTTGTAAAATACCCAACACAAAGCATCACAAGAAATAATTAAGAAATTAAAATTTGATATATACAATAATTTAAGTCCAAAATACGGTAAAATGAATTTAGGCTTAAGGTTGCATTTTAAATTATCTTATTTTAATTATTTTGAAGGTACTCTTACTTCTTCTTTTTTTTTAAATTTTAGTTTTCCTAGTCTTTTGCAGAGCTAGATGGCGGATTTTGGTCCAATTCAATTTTGTGTTGAATGATTTCCACATTTTGAAACTCCAGCTCCGAAAAAGAGATCACCTGCTCCCAGTGCGGCTGACACGTGGGTCTCCCCCCTCCCGAAAGCCTGAGTATTCATTGATTATTAACACTTGAGCGGATCTTTTCTTGCCTGAGGAAGCCAAATAATGTATGTAAATATGAGAAACATTACAATTAATGCAATCTTCTTGCGAAAAACGTTGCAATATAATCTTCGGATTAATTCTATGTTTATTTTAATTAAAGTATATATGGAAACATTAATGTCCTTTCTATGAGCATATTTATTTAAAAAAATATTCATTGAGGTTGTAAAAATTAATATTTAATTCAATGCCTTTGTCAGAAAATTGCAATTACAATTTAATCATTTAATAAAACCACACATTAAATTTAACAAAACAATGAATAAACCGTGAAGACATTACAAAACCATCAACATGAAATGTTGTTTTTTTTTTTTAAATATTGTTAGTTAGACCAAAGCAGTTGATTTTGAGTATTCTTCTCTCTCATTTTAATATTGTTATGTTAAACTTTACTAAATTGTCATAAACAATTCACACTTGAGGGACCAGTCGTCATATAAACTTGAGAGGATCTTATTGTGCTTCTAGAAGTAAAATAATATACTTATGAAAAATGTTATAAAACTGTATTTTGGTAAATTTTCCCTTTATTCCTATTAAGGAAAATATAGAAAGCATTAATGTCTATTGAAGAAATATATCGTTGGTAAAATTGTACCAACATTAATATATAACTCAATGTGTATGCCAATAAATTTATAATTGTCAAATCATTAAATTAAATCGCACATTAAAATAATTTGGAGGGAAAAACATTTTGGTGTTTGAGGAAAGAAATTGACGATTGATGAAATTTTTAGCATGAAAATCTACAGAAACTAACTCCAATAATTATATTAGTTTTCTAGATATCCATCATGCTCATGATATAAAACCCGGCATTTTTATTCATAACCAAAAAAAAATATAAAATATTATTAATAACCGGTCCACCAAAACAATTTCACCCATGACCAAACCGCCCCACCATTGGACGGTTTACACCCCCCCCAGACCGCCCCGCCATCTGGCGGTTTACCCCCCCCCCCCCCCCTAAACCGCCCCCCCAACCGGCGGTTTACCCCCCCCCCCCCCTAACCCGCCCCCCAATGGGGCGGTTTACCCCCCACCCAACCCGCCCCCCCAAGGGGCGGTTTACCCATTTTTCCTATATTTTAATGTTTTCTCTCTCCTGTCTCACCATAATTCGTCCAATACAAACTAATTGATCCATTCTGCTCTCAAACAGTGTTCCGATGCGATTTTGAGGTGATTTTGAGGCGATTTTGATCAACAGTGACCGAGGTATTTTTTTTTTAATTTAATTTTTTTAAAATTTTAGAAATTTTAGAAATAAACAAAAAATTTATATTGAACCAAAAATGTTGTTTTGAGACGAATTTATATGTTGTTTCAGAAATAAACCAAAAATGTTAATTGCACTATACTGGGGTGGAAAAATCACGAAAGGGGAGTTCGGATGCCAATACTCGAAAGATGCGAGTTACGGCTTCCAACTGAATGCCAATACTTCAATTTATGAAATAAAGGAAGCAATCTTGCAAAAAACCAGTTGGGACCGTGCCCGATTTACTGTAGAAATCAGTACCCGAATTAACAACCAACCGACAGGTGGCAAACCTTATTATGTAAAATATCCTATAGCAGACCAGGATATATGGACAGCTGTGTATGGTTTTTTTGAGTCCACTTCAATCCCGATAATGGACTTATTTTGCAAAAAAGTTTCGATTGAACCAGTTGGTGCCGGGGCTGGACCATCTACCCAGAACAACTTTGACATTGGGGCTGGATCTTCCACCCAGAACAATTTGGACATCGGGGCTGGACCTTGTGCAGAGCAGAACTTGGACACTAGGGCTGGACCTTATGTCGAGAATGAAAACCCAGGATATGACAATTATACCACTGATTATAGGTATGATCACAACCAGGATGTGACCTCACCCCCTCGTGAACCTGTGAGACGAGATAGGTATTTGCATGTACCTGAGCGCCGTGCTGCACCCCGGGCTGAAACTAGAAGACGGTCATGTGTTGGTCGGGTTGGATATCAATCAGTACCTGATCCATTACCTAGCTATAACCCCCCTGAACCTAGAAGACAGTCTGCAGTCGATCAAAATAATGTAGACATTAATATTGACGGTATAGATGAGATACCGAGGGAGGAAATAGAAACTGGTGATGATTGGGACGGGGATTGGGATTCAGACAGATTATCAGAGGGCGATGATGAGAATATTATGCCTCCTCCAATTGAATATAGATTTCCAATCAGTGGACGAAGGGACAAGCACCCGGTAAGGACATTCAATGACACTACTTCCTTTGAAGAAGCAGACATTTCTTATTTTGGGACACGCGTTGTATATAACGAAGAGATTAGCCCAGGCCAGCTTTACACCAACATAGAAGAACTGTCGAGGAAAGTTAAGCAGTTCCATTTAAATGGTAACTGGGAGTTTACAGTAGCCAAGCGAGAGAGGACCCGGTATGTTGCAATTTGTAAAGAGACAAAGTGCAAATGGAAGTTGTCTGCCGCGCCTAAAGGCAAGGGGGAGACATGGATAATTAAGGATGTCAAGGGACCACACACTTGCAAGTCTGCGTCAGAAAGGAAAGACCATACTGCGCTGACGGCATCAGTTATTGCCGATGTAATTATGGAAGACATTAAGGAAGAGCCTGCGATGAGCATTAAGGAGGTTGCTCGTGCGGTGAGAAAGATCTACCCATATATAACTCCACATTATAATAGATTGTGGAGAGGTCGGGAACTCGCAGTCTGCAGATGCTTCGGAACCTGGAAGGGGTCGTACAATCTCCTCGCACCATTACTTATTGCCATAACAAGTACAAATCCGGGAACCAGATTCCAGCAGTGGCATGTACCAACCGATACACCCGGTGAGGTACAATTCAAGGGCATAGCATGGGCTTTCGGTCCATGTATTGAAGCCTTTCGATATCTTAGACCTGTGATCAGCATCGATGCATGCTTCATGTCCGGCCGGTATGGTGGGGCTCTGCTTATAGCATGTGCATATGATGCTGAAAACCAGTTGTTGCCCATAGCCTTTGCCATTGTTCAACAGGAGGATGGTCCAAATTGGGGTTTTTTCATGTCCTTTGTGAGAAACGAGGTGGTAGGAAATAGGTTCATCTGCGTAATATCATACCAGCACTTGGGCATTAAACATGTACTTAATAGCCCCAACTATGGTTGGAACACGAATACCGGAGAGGCTGTGCACAGGTTCTGCATGCAACACATTTGTGAGAACCTGTGCAAGAATACCGGCGAGGGTGAGTGGCTTGCTGACAGGTTCAAAATTGGCTGTAAAAGAAAAAAACCACGACGGATGGAAGAAATGTTCAGAGAATTTGCAAGAGTATGTATGCATTTCTTTTTTCATAATTTTTTTAGACATTTGTACGACTTGTATAACTGACTTTTATTTATCTATTTTTTGTAGACATTTCCGGAGGCAAATGCCTATTTAGCGAAGGCAGGCAAGAGACGTCCGAAAGATCCGTTCGAGCCGTCAGCATATGAGAAGATATTTCAAGCATGTGATGGAGGTTGGAGATGGGGAATTATGACCACTAATGGGTCAGAGTCATTAAACAATGTCTTCAAACAGAGCCGTATGTTACCCGTGGTTTCACTGGTGGAGGACACATTCTACAAGTTAAATGCTTGGTTTGTTGAGAGGCATGCTAAAGCCACTGCCTTAGCGAGTAGGGACCAAACATTCTCAGATCGAGTTGAAGAGAAATTAAGCAAACACAGAGAAAAAGATTCTGTCATGCGCGTTGTACCGAATGGTACCACAGGTACGGAATATGAAGTGCAGGTTCAAAGTGAGATTATTCCACCGCGCATGAACCAAAATGGCATTATAGAAACTCAACAACGCGCATGCAAGTACAAAGTCATTTTAGGCGATAACAATCAAGTAACGTGCGAGTGCCAAGGCCCCCAGTTAGTTCGCATACCGTGTTCTCATGTTATGGCGGTTTGCCGAGAACGAAACTTTTCTGAGGACGTATTTGTTGATAACTATTACCGTACCGATTTCCTTCTGCACACCTGGACACCATCATTTCACAGCTACCCCAACCAGTACCAGTGGCCATACTACCTTGGGCCTACGGTGGTTCCCGATAAGAAATGGATCAGGAAGGGGAGGAGGAAACACAATCGGCGAACAATGCATATGGACAGGATGCAAGGTCGTCGAGTCGGACATGAGGCTCACCGTTCTACTACTGACAGACAGAGGGCAGGTATGTAGATGATCTGTGATAAACTTAAAATTGATTTGAAACTAAATTTAAATATTGATACTGAATGTTCAATGAAATGCATTGCAGAGGCCGTAAACGAAGCCAACGAAAGAGAGAATGCTAGGGTGGTTGCCAATGCCGGACCTTCTGGAAGCAGGCGACCCAGCCAGGGAAGCCAATCAGGGAGTAGTCAGGGCTCTACAACTGCTGATGTCGCGCCGTCATCCACTTCCAGAAACCTAAGAAGTAGACTTGGTCTGTTCAGCCACAGGAAGACTTAATTCAGCATATGTTGTATTTATATTTCTATCTTATATTCCAGACTTATTTGTTCAGTTACGCTATGAACTTATTTAATTAACTTATGTTGTGAACCATTTTCCGTATGTTAATTAACTTATTTAATTAATTTATGTTACAAAACCATAAACAGGTACAAACATACCATTATTGGTCCTCAACTTTTCTAATGATCGAACATAAATTATTGGAATTGACATTTCCTATATCTTCTCCATCGTCTAAAACTCACGCACGAAATTAAATCAAATACAAAGCACGACTAACATGGAAATAAACAGGGAGAGTGATAAAAGAAAAAAGAGAACACGAAATTGAACTCGCACCACAAATTATATTCTTCACGGAAATATATTGGAATTGTTAGAAATTGGAATTGTTAGAAATTGGAATTGTTATATTCTCTTCGGCGGAGAATGATGGGTGACGAGAGTAAGACCCATTTGCCATGGGGCCCGACCAGTACTCGAGCGGTAAGTAATAAAGATTACTTGTAGTATTAGTTTTTTCCATACAACTTATTTTCTAATTAATCGTTATGAACAGGTACTAACGGGGATCCGAGGAGTTGCACACAGCTTGGTGTGCATGGCGAAAAAAAGTTTTCGGGCGTTCGGGTGTACTATGCTGCATCACACTGCTCCGATCGTCGAGGATTCCCAGTTCGATGGACGCCTCATTGGCATGTTGCATGACGCTGGTGAGAACATCAACTGGCGTGAGATCAAGAAAGACTCACCAGCGCCGACCCAGCCAAATCAAGAACGGGAATTAGTATACGACGATGACCTACCACCACCCCCCGAAGGTATTATAAGTTAAATTATTTTACCATACACGTCAATTTTGTTTTACAAAGTGTGTTCTTAACAATTTCAACTGAAATGTTGCAGAAGACAACCCGGATTGGGCGTTCCACGATTGGGTGCTCGACAACAAAAAATGGCACGCCTACTACAATAAATTTAATGTGCCGGTGCAGCTTGGCGAGGTAAGCTGGTTCGTCTCTGTATAAATTAAATTTTCGTTATTTTCATAAAGAAAAACTAACATTATATAACTGCAGGATGGAAATCCTATGTGGTGTGCTGAACCCACTTTCACTGCAACAGACTTTGGCCTCACCGCCACCGGTGTAGAGGATGTCACCGGAGCCACACCATCGATGCCACCCCCCAGGCAGCACGACCACGAGGCTAGTGGCAGTGGGGCACAGCAACCCACTGATGCTTGGGAGACTGCTGCGTTCGGGACACAGCCCCCGAGCACATATACTGGGGACTGGGAGTTCGATCCATGGGAGACGAATCCATCACAGGGTACTCAGTATGATCCATTGCCCGATTCATACCGACGATCCACGGGCACAATGCAGGAGGACATGCATGCGGATTATTCTGATGACGAGGAGGACGTGCATGTGGATCTGACTCATAACGAGGATCCTCCACAGCCACGGAGGAGGCGTGTGCAGCGACAAAAGACCCGCACGCAGCCGCCGAGGGCGTGCGGGCCAGCTTCCAGACTGTCATTGTCCGGTCGTCGTCCTCATTGATAGTTTTTTATATTTCATATTGTAGACCTGACAGTAGTATTTTTATATTTCTGTTTCTATATTTTATGTTGATTAGACGTTATTTGCTGATTTTATTCACTTTGTTTTCGTTTCTATATTTTATGTTGATCAGATGTTATTTGATTATTTTGTTCACTTATGTTTTAAACTATTCACAAATCATAAAATCCATCGTATTAAAAATATAAACAAATACATAAATAAATCTATCGTATTAAATAAATAAAAAAAAAAATAGTAAACCGCCCCACTGGGGGGCGGGTTGGGGGGGGGGGGGGGTGTAAACCGCCCCACGGGGGGGTGGGTTGGGCATGGGTGGAAAACTTTCGGGAGTCGGGTTATTAATAATATTTTATATTTTTTTTAGTTATGAATAAAAATGCCGGATATAAAACTATAAAATATTTAAATGAACGGGGTGACTTCGCACCTAATTAAATGGATATTGCCTAAAGATGAGTACAGTTGCAAGTTTATGCAAGAATATCTAATATGTAATTACAAGACATACACTTTTGATTTTCAAGCTTCAGCTCCATATATACAATTTGTTATTTACGTTCTTCACTGAAGTTTCACATGGAAACGGCTTTAAATTATGGGCCATGTGACTCAATTATGAACGCTTTACAAGTTTCACAATCATCACAAATCGTCGTAGTATTCTTCTATCAAGTTATTATACAGTTATCTAGAATAGGAAGCATTTGGCAAAAAAATAAAAAATAAAAAAATATATAGAATAGGAAGCTGGGGTTCCCTTTATATATATATATATATATATATTCATAAATTATCCGTGCTAGGCTGCTAGCTAAGATTTTCTTTCTTGCTTTTCTTTCCTCTGTGCCTCAATTTTTTTCTGGAACTTTGGATATGAAAATTTGATAAGTTGCAAGTTAGGGGCTTATCCCCTATTGTCACACCCCCGATATGGAGGTGCGACAGACCTACCGCGTCCAATTTTCCATTTCAATTCACGTAACACAAGACATGGATCTTTTTATGCATTGCCAATAACATCCATTATTTTTACCCCATCCCAATTAATTTACAATAATTATCTGACCATTTATAGTGGATGATGCTAGATGAATTTTCTGCACCATGTCAGATAAAATAATCTCAAATCTCAATCTTTTAGGTGGCTCTGCTGTCAATTAAAATCCCAAAAGCGTTTCTCAATCTTCGTCTAATAAACCTGTAACCCACAAGGGGAAACGAGTGAGAAATAATAAATTATTTCTCAGTGCTGATTGCCACTCAGATTATTGGATTCGAAGGAAATCCATATTCAGAATGAAATCACCGCACGAGAAATTAACAGTTCATTTTAAAATGACGAATGCAAATGCTCAGTATCAGTATCCAAACGAACAATAACAATTATATAAATAAATTAGAACTCAATGAATATTATCAAAATAAATGGTTTGGGTCTAAATCTTTTAAATCATAAAGTCTGGTAACGTTTGGTTTCTTACCTTTACAATTTCTAGTCTGGTAACACTGACGGATACCATAACAAGTATCCATCGTGTTAGGGCTTATACTGTTCTATCCATCCTGACAATTTGTTAATGGAAATAATATAGAATCAATATCTTAATGCCTTCAGTATCAGAAAGGAAATCGTTGATAAGATAGTTCTAACTATTCTGACAATCGATTAGAAGAGACAATACGAAATCAATATCACAATACTGTCATTATCGGAAAGAAAATCATTGATAAAACAGTTACCACAGTTCATTAGTCTTACAGTCACATTTCATATTTATTCGATATCCCCTACCCAACCGGTACTGGGTTCAGTTGGGGCCAATCACCATATGCGCATAAGGGTCCTGGAGTAAAGTCTAGTAGCTAGCTAGACTTTACGATATAGTAATCATTTTTCTCCATTATATGGAGGTTCAAGGATTACAGTATTCAATATTTAATTAATTCAATCACTGTGGTCTCAATCAATCATTTGCAATAAGAACCAATCAATCGATAAACAATATCAACATGATAGTCAATAAACTCACCTGTAATTCAGTTTCAATTGGATTGGGCTATGCATATGATGCACCAGTTCAATCAATGCAGTCAATCAAATATTCAAAATGCACAGCGAGTTACGATTTAATTCCTAGTCATGAATCTCAGACTAATCCAATAACCTCGCACCTGATAAGGTAGGGTAAATAGAGCGATCAGTCATTGCATATGAATTATTCATGACGGTCCATTCAAGTCTTGCTCCAGAATATCGATACCTATGATAGAATAACCTTACTTGATTATTACTTACAAAATTATCGTTATAAAACAATCTACATATAATAGAAATAAATTCATGTGTGTTTTTATTATTCATTGTTAGCTAATGACATCATTTATTATTTATATCATTATTCTTTGATCATTATATCAATAAACTACTCTATGACTTTAATTCAATTTTCTTTGTCAGACTCATATTCCAATTGTTAACATTTCAGTTCAATCATCGAATTCAATTAAGTTCAATTAATTAAGCTTTAAATTCATTAGTGCAACTCATGTTCTTTTCTTTATTTATTTTCAATTCAATAAAAGGAAAACCCAATTCCATTTCAGTTACTAGAGAAATTTATAAGTGATTGTGCACTTAATTTGTCTAACCATTTGCAAACTTTAAATGAGATTAAAGAGGAACAACATAAGAGATATACTCAACCTGTATGAGATGATGAGAGAGAGCATCACACATAGTAGAAAACCCAACATCATAATTGATGCATATTCTTCTCAGAACGTTGAACCGACGAAAGAGATAAGAGGGTTTAGGAAAAATAACTAGGCAATGGAAGAGAGGCATAATAGAAATGGTAGAGAAACAAACATCTATTTTATTCACTTAGTCACCACGCTGGAGCATTAGTATTTTGCCACGCAAGAAGAGAGAGAGACAGAAAGATGGGAATAGATGCGGGTCCCATCCCAAAACAAATATTTCATTATTTTACAATCAACCCTCAAGAATTTAAATTTGTAAATTTGTCCCATATTAATTAAGAAAAACATATAAACGGTACCATGTATAATTTTTCTATTATATGAATCTCATAAAATTTTAATTCCTAATTTTCGAATGTCCACTACAAAATATTTTAGACATTTGAGTTAACAATCAAATATAATTTTAAATTATTGATTTGATAATAAATCACACCCAGATAACTTATTCTTCATTGCTAATCAGTTCAGAAAAAATATATTTATTCTTTAAATATTACTCATTCACTGAAAAATAAATTCAGACAATTCGTATATTATTTTATCAATTTGATATACACATTTTTGCATAGTGTTACACCTATCTTGTCATAATAAATAAATTTGGGGAAAAAGATGGGCAATAGATTGTTTCATTCCTGATTCTTTTCTGAGTGTGTCAGGTGGTGGGTTGCGCTTTCAGAACCAAACCATTGGAATCAAATTTATATACAAAACATCAAACACCGATTTTGTGCCTATAACTATCTTTATTTATTAATACATTCAAAGCTTTTAAAAAGCAATATTGATTATAATGCTTTGCCACTAAACAAGAATCTCTATTGAGCACAACCGGCCTCCTTCCCCTCTTGCTTTTCTGCGCCGTTTACCATGATGTTGTCTCTGTGGTTGTCTGGTTTCATTTAATTGGAATTGATACATTAATTAGTCTGTTTTAGATTATTGTCCCCAGAATATCTCCAATCTTTAAATGTATTCGTCGGCCATATAATGCCAATAAGTTTATCAAAATTGTTCTTCATATTTAGATTTTGCTTATACATATCATTTTTGTTTTAATTTATTGTACGTCATACCAATCTTCAATAAATATTTGATTAATCAATTTCAATAAGATGTAGGGGCGAATTTACACCCAAGTCAGGATGCTTAATTATCTCTATAATTTTTAAAAATATTATGTATATTGAAATTTTTTTTTTTTTTAGATAGTTCACCTCTCCTCCTAAAATACTACATGTGAGTTTGTAATTTAGTTGTTAATTAGTCCACTTTATCATCATAAAAATTAACTTGAGTTCAAATACATTATGTATTGTACATTTTAGCCTCTTAATCTAAATTTTCTAGTTTTATTTTCAATAAGATGTTTTCTTTTACATTTACATGTAATTACTATATATAATAGTGTATGGATAGCTACTGGCTGCTAGTTTATATATAGTCTAGACCCATTCAAAATTCAAACCAGAAAGAAAGAAGTCAAAGAACAATCCATGCAGTTATTCAGGGTGTGCTGGTACATTTTGTTTTTGCATTTTGTGCCGGTACACTTTACTTCATGGTTAAGAGTCACATATAAACCAAACAAATCCATTACACCACCCGCTTTATTCAAATTCTAGGCCTCTTGAGCGACTCGTAAAACAAACACTACACATGGCCCCATAATCCATTTTCTAAAAAAAGCTTCTTTACTCTTTACCTTCTTTAATTGCTGTCAACTTTAAATAAAACCAAGAGGGCTTGCTTCGCACCGTAGTCTTTCTTCTCCTCACTTCTTCTCTGATGCCTCCTTTCACCCCCTCCCCTCCACCATTACAGACGATGATACCACAAAGTATCCCATCTCCATACCGCTTCCAACCAATGAAACAAGCAACAAAACCAATCATGGGCCCACCTTCAGATCAGAGGGATTTTAGATCAAGGAAGCAATTGCTTCATCATCCTCATCACAGAACTGACCCTTTAGTTTGGTGTTATGGAATTCTGTGTGTTGCATTTAGCCTCCTTTTGATCTTAGCCGGCATCGCAACTCTCATTATTTTCTTAGTTATAAAACCTAGAAACCCCATATTCGAGACAGCAAATGCAAGTTTAAACAGCATCTATCTCGACACTCCGACATATTTTAACGGAGATCTCACTTTCTTAGCCAACTTCTCAAACCCTAATCAGAAAGTTCACATCACGTTTCAGTACATAAACTTGGAGTTGTACTTTAATGATAGACTTGTATCAGTTCAAGCTTTACGTCCTTTTGCCCAGAGGAGCAGAGAATCTACAATCCAAGCCGTACACATGATATCAAGCCAGGTGCTTCTACCACCGGATCTTGTTGTGCACTTGCAAGATCAGGTGAGGAGAAATAGTGTTTTGTATGAGATTAGAGGAACTTTTAAGGTGAGAGCTAGTTTGGGTTTCATGCATTATACTTATTGGGTTTATGCAAGGTGTATGATCGAGCTGGGTGCTCCTCCAAGGGGGGTTCTCTTGGCTAGGAGCTGTAGAACTAAGCAATGAGCATAGATAATTTGTTCACTATTGTTAATTTTGTTTGAACTCGGTTTATGAGTATACTTGATCAATCACAAATTTTTTTTGATATACCTTGGTTTGTCTATAAGACTTGTATTTTGTATAATTGTTCGAAAAACATGAAGCAGCTTGGTCAAAAATAATGTCCGTTTCTGCTCATGTCAGAGTACAACTTCATTTTCGTTGCATTTAATTTGATTTATGATGACATTAATTCACGTACTATTGTTTTGCAAATCTCCAGATAATTAGACTAGTTTATTATTTGAGGCTTGTTAATTTGCTTTCCCTTTTCACGTACGTGCATCCAATTGTGTTTGAACTTTCTTAAGTGGTAAGGAAACGACAAGTAATGACAAAGTACCAAAAAATTTGTGGGAATCCATGCTACAATAATTGAAAAAGGCTAAAAGCCTATTCCGACTCCTATCTCATTGCGTATCTTTCGTTCTTTCTGACCAAGCAAATCATGACTTTTCACAGGTTAAAGATGAAAATAAGATCGTCAAGTTACATTTTTTTTCCTTTTCTTTTAAATAAAGAAGTTACATATTGTAAAACGAGAAAATAATTCACGGTAACAATATCAAATACTGAATTCGAACTTAATCTTTAGGTATCGTACACTCACCAATTAAACACAATACAAAATAATACATCAAAAACCCCACCTTCTGATCAAAAAAAAAAAAAACCAACTGAACACTACAAATAGTTGCAACCTACCTATGTCGATCATAATCTGCCAACTTGGTGACTGTATGTTGATTCCACCTGCACCTTATTTCACATGCACATCAAAAACTCTGACAGAATGATCGGCCCCACAAGAAGCCAGCTGAAGCATTTCAGCCGACTCACTGCCATTGACGTCTCTCCACCTCAGCCTATAAACTGTCGACACGTGACACAAGAATGGATCGAATCTGATCGAACATGCAGCACTAAGTGCTGGTACCTCCAAATTCTGACTAGCTACACTCCATATTTCAATAAGGCCATTATCCATACCAACAGCAAGTAGACTGACACATCCCGATGGGTCACAGCTGACCCATGACAGAGCTGTCACACTGTCCCGAAATTGGGGTAAAGTGGAGAGAAGATTGACAGAGGATGAATCTTTATTCACAGACCAAACTTTAACAGTTTTGTCCCTGGATCCAGTTGCAAATTCATGCTTAAACGGATTCCATGAGCATGCCCATATTATTCTCTTGTGTGCCTCATGCTTCACAATCAATTTGTGGTCAACACCATCTAAACTTAAAACAAACAATACATCAGTTCAAAAAGTTTTATACAACACATGGCAGAGACTTGTTTTTTCAGAATTGGAAATAGATTAAACCTGGGGTTTTACTAATAGAGAAGACAGATAGCTGACGATCCCGTGACACTGAGAGAAGTAGTGCATCATCATGAGAGAACTCTAATTGTGTAACAGTTAAGTTGTGAGACTGCAAACGGCCAACAGCTTTCCATGAACCAACCTCCCACAACCATATCTCTGCTACATTTGCCAACTGAGCCTAATAAAGTCAAATGCATTTAAGAGAAGTTCATTAGATCCCTGTGTACATAAATTTCAGATACCAGTAAAAATTTCAAACATATTTCCCAATCATCACGTGCACCCTTAGTAAAAGCTAACCACAAAATCCATTCCCTTGCTCCCATGCTGTCCAGAGAAATTGCTCGCTAAACCCCTAACTATTTCTTTAGTGAGGCCACTTTTAAAAGAAACTGGAAGTTATATAGGTGGAGTTCTTCAGAACTATTCGAGATCACTAGAGTTTTGCAAAGTTACACTTGTACATAAGGCTCTCTCCTTAAGAATACCTTGCAAGAGGATGCGACAAGTGTCCCAGCATGGTTACAACAAAGAGAGTATAACTCGTTGCCATGGCCATAGAGTTTGTGGGATTCAGGCCACAAAGTATGCCATGCAAGTTGCTCCTCTACTGGTGGCTCAGTAAAAACTGTGGGGACCGCATCAGGTATAGTCTCTAAAGAATCCACAGCATCTGTGGTTCTTGCAGTTGGAGATTCCCTTGCACCTAAGAAGAGTTTCAGTGTTGCATGTCAAAAATGTTCAATTAACTTAGCCAGATGGTCTCCATAGTAAACCTGACTCCCTTTTTGGTCTTCAATTTTCAGGTCTTATTCTGATCACCAAATGTGTCAAATTTCAGTTTATATATTAACAAAAATGCTAGCCAGCATTGACTTGGTATAACACATTTTTAGACTGAAAAAAGGCCCATTCAAAGTAATTGACCACAGTATAGTTATGCTAAAAACAAATGGTAATAAACTGTATAAAATATTACAAAACAGGGAACTCACACCTAGCACCAAAATGGAATCTGGATTATGCTTAAAATATTGTCTATATAGTTGCATGGATGTCAGTATGAAAATTTTGAATCCTATGCTATCATAATCAACATGTGGCTTCAAAGAGAAGAACAAACTCGAAGACAACCAAATATTATTAGTTACTGAAATAAAAAGAAGGAAGATAAAGATTAAAGGACCATCATCTCCACCCACTCAGACAAAAATATAGAGGCAAGCAAGCTTACTATTGAGATATATAGGCTTCTGAGATAGTCCAAGAGCAGACATGTTGGCACCAAGAATTTGAACCTCCTTATCCAAAATATCCAAATTCCCTTGTTCTCTTGCCCATGCAGAGTTAAGAGTTTTTAAGAAAGATAAAGGTGCTTCAAAAACTCTACCGACCTTTTCATCTGCACCACTAACAAATCGATGATTCCCTGATCCTTGTATCAAGCATACACAGTTTATGTCATGGCCATGAACCTGGGGCCGTGCAATCTCATGCCACACCACCTTATTGTCAGGTGCTTTGAAGTTTTTCCATGGAGCAAATATACGAGTTGTCTGAAAGGTTGACCAGAGTCAAATTCACAGAAAAGGAGGAATGGCATATGACAGTAAACATAACTACATTAAGCAACCACATAAGAGGCCAGTAATACTCAGAAAGAGTTATTTTGCAAGCTTTGCCTATTACTTTTATTACACTGTGAAAAGCAATACCCAATATTACTCATCTCTTCTCAATAAACATCCAATACGGAAATTTACAAATTGGATTATCACCATTAAAATCAACTTTAAAGTAATAAAAAAAATTAACTTTCTGTACTCCTGAAATACTTCATATTAAGTTATTAGCCTAATCTAGTTGATTAATCTTTAGATCTTGGCTTTAATTTTTAATTCTTTTTTCAGGTAAGAAAAGAAAGGCACATTAGAAAATAGGAAAAATGTTGAAACAATAAATATATCAGTTGTTTCACTGACTTAAATGTAGGGTTTAGTTGCAAATGTCACAAAAATGTGGTTTGCTAGTTGATAAATTTGACAAGTACAATGCTAGTAATAAAAAGAGGGTTCTAGTGCCACAAGTTGCTATTTCTCTTCTACATTAATATTTCAAAATCCAAAGTCCATACTAACCATTCGATCTTGTTATTCTTAACAAGCTGTGTGGTCCATGTTAAATTTCATACTTTTCTGACAGAAATTTAGTCAGTTCAACTTTTGCATCTCCATCTTGTACACAATGAACTCAAAAAATTATAAAACTTTACTTGGATAATTCATCTTTTAGCAAAGAAGAAGGTAATGTATCAGGGCCAACTATCAGAAACAGAAAAAATAAGCCAAGGAAAACTTACCTGATCATGGCTCACAGCGAGCAGATAATCCCCATATTGGGACCAGGTGAGATCAAAGACGGATGCAAAATGCCCCAAGGGAACCCTTTGTGGTTGCCAATTCTCGGATCCAAAGCCAACATCCCTCCACAAATGAAAAGACCCACCATATCCGTGTGCAAGTATTGATTTTCCATCTGGGGCCCAATGGCCCCCATAAAACCCTAGTGCAGAGTGTGACAACTCACCCACTGTCACTACATTCATCCAAATTCCAGTATTTTTCTCAGGACGCCAAATCATCATGGTTTTATCCATAGATGCTGAAAGAATAGTCATAGGTTGATCCAAATTGCTTCCATTGAATATTGGAGGTTGCCACTCGACTGAGTACACCCAGTCTTCATGGCCTATGAGTAGGGATTCCAAGGAGACCTGGTACCTGGTTGACCCTGCAACAAAAACTGGACCTTCTATGTACGCTGTAAGGCCGGTATCATCTTTTTTTAATTCTGAAGCTGGAGAGGACGCCAATTTCCATATGCGAATTGTTTTGTCTTGAGATGAACTCACAAGAAAAAAGTTGTGTTTTCCTTCTCCTAACATCACCGGCTGTGAAAAGTCTAAACTCCGTATCCAATCAGAGTGGTCTTTCAACACACATACATGACTAAACTGCAAATAAGATATGAGTTAGCAAATTGTAGCTTTGGTGGAGTAAAAGATAATGATATACTAACTCCCAGGAAATATCTCATATGTTCCCCTGATAAACATCAAATATCATGTATGAACTTGCAAAAGGGAAAAAAAATCCTGTAAAGAATGGAAAACATTTCACATGCCCAGCCACTCCTTATTTCTTGAAATGTGCCAAAATATGAGATATTCTTCATGCTTTCAAGGAAAAAAAAAAAAACTGATAAGCAGCAGTTGTTTAGGAACTTGCTTAATCTAAGTTGAAGACGGAGGAAATACATAATACTTTCCAGTTTTGTAGGAGTAGAAGTGAAACTTCCTACTATTATAGAGATATGTATGAACTTTTTACTGCTTTGCAGGAACATATACTTAAGTTACAACCATTTTCTACTAACCTTTCCTTTGAGATCACCAAAGTAAATATGAACTTTTTGGTCTAAGCCACCCATTGCTAGAAGCAGACCACCATTTTCACCAGGTACCTTGGTCAATGACAATGCAACCATTGGTTTACTCCCAATTGATAGAGAATCTAAACATGAAACTTGACAATTTCCTATCATAGAAAAAGAAACCAATTTCAGAAAATAGAAGGCATGGATTTTGTGATACCAATGAAAAGACCATCACTTATCAGAATTTGCAAACAGAAACACTTCCGAATGCAAGAACAACCATAATGAACATATATATTAACTGGGTGTAGAAAAATTAGAAATATTCACTTTCCCCATAATTCAAATATCCCTATAAAGTATAAAGTATAAAGTTCCAAGTTTCAAACCCACTAAAACCTTAGACTGGGTTAATGAATAACCTTCTCTAGTTTAACTTCATCACCTAAACATAATCCAAAACAGAAGTTTCAGGCCAATCCTTGTCCATCTAGAAAGGGTGAATGTTTTTTTAATGATTTATTTGCATACAAACAATTTATGAATTTTCTGTAGGTAAGGAAATTACTTGACAAATCAAGTTACCACTGTCAGAAGATGGAAAGGTTATTTCCCATATGTGAACAATTCCGTCTGACGAGGTTGAAGCGCATATTGCAACAGTATCAGAAATCATGACATTTGTTAAACATGTCACGCCTTTCTTATGTATTCCTGGAAATTGCAATGCATGCCTCCACTGCAAAAATGAAGAATCGAATCAAAATTAACATTACTATTTTACAAACAAAAAAAAGTGCATTCACCAGAAAAAGAAAAAAAATTTTAAAAAGATGAAATTCACATACAAGTCTTTTTGAAGGATGAATTTCCCATGCAATGATAACACCATCAGCACTCCCAGAGAGTATGTATTGCATCTCTCTGTGCCCAACTGATCCAAATTCCAAATTTAGAGAGTGACAAATTAAAAAGAACATAGTGAGATAATACTCATATACAGTTAAACACAAACAATTTACTCGAATTCCCAGCGTGCAACGTTCATGTAATAGAAAGAAAACATATTACATCAGTTAAATTAAAAAACAGACTAATATCATGAACTTATAAAATATAAAAAAATGTCAAAACCTTTATGAATATCTTTGTTTGTAAGAACCCACTGGGTGCAATTAACCACCGCTTTATGCCCAGGTAGAGTTGTCAGAATCTGAGCACTCTGCTCGTAAAAAAAAAAATACATACATAAATTAAGAACAGAATAAATATCGTTTATAAAACAAGAGATAAATCAAAACCCTTCATATAGAAATGATTCAGAAAGGTTACCTGGGGGCAAAATATGGCGACAGCGTTTTGTGCACCGAAGGCGACAAGACCGGATGGACCCCACGAGACATTGTTCACTATTCGATTACAACCAGCTCCGACGAACACCCTTTCCACAGTCAAATCGCCGTCGCCGTTCGCCGGAGTCATCCCGATAGGTAAAAATTAGGGTTTTGGGGTCTCCAGAGGGAGAACTTGTTAAACCTTCGTTGGAGTTGCGTCACTTGGCAGTGGCTCCGTCGGGAATCGAGGCGAATTATGGTCCGGATCCGTTACGGCCCAGATCCGGTATGCTTTGGAAGTCTTTCGTCTAGAATTATCGGGCCCAGATCCGGTATATTATTATCCTGGAACTCCGGTCTGTATGGGCTCTGTACCCGTATCCAGTACGAATTCAGAGTAGGTGCCCATCGGACCTACTTTAGTTCGATGGGTGAAATGACCATTCGATTGCATCAAGATTCGTGCTAAGTGTATTAAAATCCGTGCAAATTTGTTTCATTTTTTGTGCGCACTAATATTAATTCTAATCGTACGATTATAGAGTTAATTGAACCTAAAAGTAGGTCTGATGCCCATCGGACCCTATCTCATCGAGTACATGTTGTATATCAGTGTTGTAAAATAGTATGCGCTCATTTAACTGATGTGATACATTCAAATAATTAACTAGAAATAATTGATAATAATCAGCTATAATTTGAATCACCGTCAATGACTTAACAGCTGATTACTCAGTCTAAATGGTCGTTTTTTACTGCATTGTTGTATACCGATATGCATCTATTACGGTCATATCGAATACGACAACATATCTAATAAGCTTGCGTATTCTTACCTTTTGATACTTGATACGATTGTTGATACTCTTTGAAACGCACCGAATGCGGGATATGGTTTAATACGGGATAAACGAGTTAGAGTATCTGCATCTCTGAAACTCTTGGAATTTCAAAGCTGATTTGGCAGTTTCTAAACTAGTTTCAGAGATATAGATAGATTTCATATTTAGCAATTTAGTTCAATAGTTTCTAAATATGAAACTGTTTCAAAACTCTGACATGACAAAATAATCAACCTGTATTTGCTCAATTTTTAATACTGTTTTAATTAAATACTTATGTGACAATTAAGAAACTCTAATTTTAATTTCAGGAATGTGGAGATTTAGAAATTCAGATAATCTAAAATTTATAAAATTCTGTTAACAGTTATTTAAAAACTCCAAGAGTTTTAGGGATAAAGATGTTGTTAGGTACTAGAGAAGTAAGAGGAGAAGATAAGGGTCGCGGGAACAGAGAGCCTCGCAGTAGAAAAAAAAAAGGAGATGCGAATTGTTAGAAAAGAAACTGAGTCTAGGGTTTTCTAAGCTCTCAAAAACAGACGGTCAAGATTAACTAAGAAAAAGTACGATATAGATGCTAAAAAAATAAAATAAAATACATATTTACATGTATATACTAGTGATTAATTTTATGGGCAATTAAATTAATTGCATAAAATTAGTAGTTGAATAAAATTAATTGCCTAAAATTTTATGATTAATTTAATGAGTTTTAAACTATGTATTTGTTTTTCTTCTAAATTTGTAATAACATAAGTGGTGAATTAATTTTTAAACTAAATGTTGGATTTATTAATTGGTACGTCCATTATAGGAAACCTGAATTCAAAATCCGACCCGTTATGAAGAGGTGCATTGATTTTTATATAAACCCAATTCTTATCTCTCTTTGATTTAATAGAGTTAACTGCCACTATTTCGGATAAAAGAAAAAGAAATAGAAAAAAAAAAGATAAAGAGCACTAAGAAGTACTATGTTAGAGTTGAAGGTTTTAGACCGTAGAAAACATAGGGCTTCCGGCTTCGACTTGTGATTCTTAGCAGAATCAGTGATACTGTTGCGCTCGCAAGATCTACTCTTGCTTCCGCATAAAGATTAACGGAGTAATTTGTAAGTTCTATCAATTAATAATACAAGTGTAGAATTAATAATATAAATGAAATAATAAAAAGATAAATATATAAGACATATCATATCTTAAATTATTCAAAATTGTTGTATAGTTATATATGTATTATATCCAATATAATATCCGTATCTGTATTTATGCAATATGGAAGCAAACAAAGATAACAACTGAAATCCTTTATGCGAGCATGGAAATGAATCTCCATCGACAAATGAAAACCATGTAGGAGCTCAATTGGCCTCCTCTTTTCTATTATTCGTTAACTGAAATAACGAACTGCTTTTATGAACGCTGCAAATTAATTGGTTAGTATTAACAAAACAAATGATATCCGCAAATTAATCACACACTTATATAATTTTATCTACCATTCATTTCAAGAATATTACATTCCCAATGTTGGTGTTGAGTCAAAGAGCGGATCAGTCGAAGTAAGACAAAGTTGACAAAAAAAAAATCACCAGTATAGAACAATTTTGATAAAATAGGAACAAAGGCTATGTGCAACTATTATTGTTTCTGGGAGTTGACTACCGATGCTAATATAAGGACAACTCACTTGCATCGTTAAGACTGTTTTTAAGAAAATATTTAAATATTAAAAATATAAAATAATCTATAGAAAAATAGATAGAGCATCTTAAAATTTGAATGTACTAGAATAACCACACAAAAAAATTATTGACTCAGATTTAAAGTTTGAACCAGATCAATTATTCGGATCCAAATTTCTTTTTTCCACCAACGCATTAAGAAATATTTTTATTTTATTTTCGTTCACAAAAAATTCGGCTTAAAAAATATTTCGTGATCCTTCTAATACATCTAAATTTTAAGATATTTCACTATTTTGTGTGGTAGTCCTTCTAATATAGCTAGAATAGCTAGAATAGCAAGCTATTCAAGAATAGCTGCTATTCGGAATAGCAATGTGCATCCAAACGACATTTTTGCTATTCGGAATAGCGAGAATAGCTGCTATTTTCTATTCTTTGGAAATGTTAGAATAGCTACTATTCGAAAGTGTGAATAGAGAAAAAAATGTTTATTACCGTCAACACAGTTCTGAAATGATAAAATTGACACCACTTATTTTATCTCTACGTCGTGACAATTCATTTGAGACCCCATTTGCCTATCTATTCTCTTAATAAGCACCTTGTTAACACTATTATTTATCAGTTACAGCTATTCACTATTCCAAATATACAATCCAAACAATATTTTTACTATTCCGAATAGCACCATTTTCACACTATTTGAAAATCACTATTTTTTTACTATTCTTACTAACTATTCTAAACAGTATCTATTCTAGCTATTCTAGAGTACATCCAAACGTACTCTACATATTTTAAGATACTCAATTTACTTTTCTTAAAATATTTTTATATTTTTACATTTTTAATATAAGTTTCATTTTCACTTCTGTTGAAGCTGGGGCGGGTCAGTGGAGCATGAGCCTCTTAAGCTTCACCGAACCATTGATTCGGTAGAGTTATTTTTTCTAACTTTCACCTAAGCTATGTATGTTCTATTTGAACTTTATTTATTTATTTCTATTTACAAAATGAAAATCAGATTTTTTTTTTCTCATTTGACTATATTCATTTTACCCTTTTATGAAAAATATCAGTATTTGATTTTACTTAATTCTTTTATATCTCTGCAATAAAATATAAGAGAACAGCATTTGCCAACTCATCCTCAAAAAAATACAAGAGAACAATATGCCCACCAAATATAATGACATTTTAGTATATATTTCATTGCATTTTATGTGACTTAAAATTTTAACAATCTGAAATAGATGATTCTCAATTGATCACCATACATTACTTAAATTGTATGAAATTTAATTCATCATCAAACGTTACCTACAAATATACTTTCTACTTTTAAATTTAGTTCTTTTTAAGATCTATTATTAAATCAACATAAGCATTGTCATGTAATCCCTCTTGTTTAACTAACCTCTTTATCTAATTGAAAGATTGTTTACATCTGATGGGGGGCGTTCGGCAACAAAGGATTAAGAGTGAAGGATTAAGAACTTAAGGAGCGCTAAGGAATCGATGTTCGGTTGTCTTAATCCATAGGTGAAGGATTAAACGTTTAAGGAGGGAGTATAGGTGTCTTAAGGTCCGGGTAAAATGAGGCTAAAAGAGGTGTTTTTAATCCGCGCTAAGAAATTGGTGTTCGGCAGGATTAAGCGATTAAAAAAAATTAAAGAAAATAGATTAAGTCTTAAGGAGGAGGCTTAATACATGCTTGCTGAACAGCTCCTTAAAAAATTGATTTTGTCCTTGATAGTAATGTACCATTCCAAGCAAGAATAACATGCTTTGGATTGGAGTTCATTTTTTAGAGCCTTAAAACAAACTCCTCTCTCTAAGTGGGCCGAAAAATAAAATTAGAATTTTGGGCTCAATATAGGCTGGGAGCACTAGGCCTGTGCGATTTTGTTTCAAACCACTTAACCTAGGAGTGAAAACAGTATGAATAATATTCGATCTGTATTCGAAAAATTAAATGTGGATATTCGATATCCGAATATTCATGTGGATAAGAATACTCATGTGATTTTATGTTTCAATTATCCATATCCTAACAGTAGATATATACCATATATTTTAATATATATTATGAAAAAATATGTTATTCACCATTATAATTAGATAAATATTATGAACTTTAGTATTTTTTAATATTTTTTTGATATTATTTTACTAAATATCCAATACGATCCGAATCCGTATCCATATCCATCTGATATCCGCTCGTATCTGAAAAATAAAAAAAAGGAATATGGATATCAACTCAACCGCACAAGTTATGCATTTTTAACAGCATTTTTTTATCTATTGAATAATTGTTCTTTATTTTGTTTACTACAATATTTATCTTGTGATATTGTGGTGAAATGCATTGTGATATTTTTTTTTCTCTGAGGTCGGAAGGATTAGTTGTCGTATCGCAGTAATATTATGTTAACCCATTTAAATCACCATCATAATCCTTTGCTGTTAACAATTCATTTTTTTTTATAAAGTTCTCTAAAATTCCTTGCGTCAATTATGAGCTACCCAACAATTTTATATCTTCTCATATTTAACATTGTTCAGATATGTATTATAAGATAGGTGGAGAAAAGGACTAATCACTACTATGTACTTGCAATTTATCATCAATCATTTGATAGAACATGAAAGGGATATAAACAAAAATTGACAAGAAGGACCACTAACCAAGATAGCGACTGTAATGTAATCAGAGAAAGCAACGTCGTGCAAGCGTCAAAAAGTTAGAGAAATTTCCACTCTTAAGAGCACCTGGACACAGGTACGGAGGTACCCATCCGAGTATGGCAATGGAACATCTATTTAAAATGTAAATAATTAAAAAAAATCACAAAACAAATTGATTACTCTTCGAATTATAAAAATATAAGAACTGAAAAAAAAAATTATCTATTTGATAGCCGAAAATTTTATTCGGTTACCCCTTTTTACAAACGACCACACCTCACCATCCCACACGGATTCCAAATTCCACAGATAGCAAAAAATAAAAAAAATTGTAACAAGATAGAATTTCCAGTTAGCATGGCACACATTTTTTTTTTAATAATCTTAGCAAAAAAAAAATTGGTAACTTTATAGAATTCTTGGTTACAATTTTGTTTTTGTTTTGGTAACCACATAGAATTCTTTATTTTTTTTTGTTATTCGTGAGATCGTGGGGTGTGGCCGTAACTGAACAAAATTTTCAGTTATCAAATGTGTAACCGAACAAAATTCTCAATTCTTATGATTTTTGTAATTTGGAGAGTAATCAACACGTTTTGTGATTTTCCTTTTTTTATTTACGTTTTATAAAAAAAATCCCGGTGTGTGTCATCTCTCATAGCGGACTAGTAGGTCCGATGGACATCGAATCTACTTTAGGTTTGGTGGGTTCCAATACCGTTTGTTCCACTTTAAGATCCGTTCACTTTGCTTCAATATCTGCAAGCGCCCGCTTCAATTACGTATGCACGTATAAAGTGAATCGGACAGTCTTGGATCTCATCAAACCCAAAAGTAGGTTTGATGCCCCACCCTTGTAATATCTTCTCCTCTCTTCTCTTCTCACTTGCTATTATTTGTTACAGAATGAGACTGTACCACAGTAACCTGTCAACTAGCTGGTTTTGGGGTGGGTTTCACCCAACTCGACCTGATCCTTACAGGTCTGGCTCAGAAGAGCCGGATAAAATGCAAGATTAGTTCTTTTTTAATGAAACTGAACTTCAGCCTTTTTAACTAAAAAAAATGGGACCGAATTCTCTACCCCCCAGGGGCAGGATTTTCCTGCCCCTGAGTCACTGACACGTGGGCCCACACCAAAACTAAAAACCTATATTTAAATTTATAAATCTGTCTGGATCCACATGTCAGCCTCACTGGGGGCAGAAAAATTCTACCTCGGGAGGCAGGTAATCTCTTTCCAAAAAAAATGCAGAATTGTTCTTCTAATGTTATAGGGATTTAACTTTTGTAATTTTCATTTGACTTGGAAAGTAATTGGAATGTATAATCATGTTCTTTATTTGGATGGACAATTAATTTCAGAGAATCAGTACACGTTAATCCAAAATGATTTACCCAAGTTCAGAACCGAGGGAATTAACGATTCCCCAAATCAGGAAAATGGTTAAATTTGCCCAGTTTTTTATATTTGAAGTTTGAGATCAAGGCATGAGGGTAACATGCAAATTTAGAGATGTGATTTGGGGGCTAACTTAATATATTTACTGGCATCTCTCTTCACATTAGTTGCTATTTGAGTGTTATAAGTCTCTCTCTACCCATGTGCCATGTGGCCCCAGCATAAGGCCATGTGAGATCCCTGCTGGAAAGCCTTTGCTGCTGCCTATCTTTTACAAACACTTGTTATGTAGTCACATTTGTTGTATTTTTTTTTATTAACCCGGTCTTGCAGGTCCAATTTTTTTATTGATAGGAAAAATAAAATAAAAATAATGACAATGAGGATTGATTTCGGTGAATTTCGAAATCCAAGAAGAACGATATGGTTTATAACATCCAGGACACTGTAGCTGGACGTTATAAACCATAACGTCAAGTTAATCTGATTGAATATTCACTAATTAACTAAAAAAATACTGTAGTTAGCCATTATCGTCTATAACGGTCAGCTTTTTTTTTTTTTTACTTTAGTTCTATAACGGTATGGTTGATAAAAACACTGTAGCTGAACGTTATGGACCATAGCATCCAGCTACAATATTTTTTTCCTTAATTAACGATTATCCAATCAGATTAACTGGACGTTATAGTTTATAACGTCCAACTACAATGTCCTAGACATAATAAACCATAACGGTCTTTTTAGATTTCGAAATTCACTGAAAACATTCTCCATTATTGTTATTTTTTATTTATTTTCTTATTAATAAAAAAAATCACAGGTAAAAGAAAATTTTTTTTACTCTACAAGGAATTAGCTGGGAGTCCTAAACAATATAAAATTTGTTTTACAATAGCTTGCAATTATGGTTATTCTCGTTAGTTTTCATGTTGTCAAACAAATTTGAAATTTTTTGTTTCACTTGAAATTTGAAATTATGGTTATTCTCGTCAGTTGTCATGCTGAAAACAAATTTGAAATTTGAAATTCTTTTCAGAAAGCAACAAATTCTGCAATATGTAATATTTTTGTAATATTTATTCCCTTGAAACCTTTGGAAGGAATAATATGATTATATCATATACTCATTTTCTTTTTATGGTTAGTGGTTAAACATATACTCATAATAATATTAGACGCATACAATAATTAGTAATCAGCATGTCACATTGTTATTATACAAGCAGCCATGGCCACAAGAGATCCATTTGGGTCTTCTCCTAATTGTCTAATTGTCTTGTACTACCACATCTAAATCCAAACTGCATTAACATTGAAACGCACGTACTTCGCATCATCTCCCGGTTACATTTTCCAGGAAAAGTTTTTGTTCAGGCGCACTTTGCAACTGTACCTTCTTCACATTATTTAGCACGAAGTTTAAAGATAATATTTTTTGAAAAAGAAAACATACATATTGGTAGGGTTGCAAATGAACCAAACCAAATCAAACTTATTTTCATTTTGAGTTTGGTTTGAATTAATTTCGAACTAATTTTGGTTTGAATCAATTTCAAATTTATTTTTTTTACAAACTAAATTTCAAACTTTTTATGATTTTTTTATGACAACGAAGAGTGATCGTAGTCGCCGAGAGCGAGAGGTGAAAGTCACCTAGGGTTTTAGAACTGAGAGCAAGAGTTACGAGTTACGAGCTATGATTTATAATTGGGCGGCCTTATATTTTGAGTCATCAGCGGAAATCAACGATTCGTGTTACTTTGAGATTTGAACTAGAATAGTTTGTGAATCTATTTCGAACGAACCAGGTCCAGCTTGAGTTAGATTTGAATTAATTTCGAATCGATTTCGAATCGAAATTTTTACAAACTTGTTCGAATCAAACTCGAATCTAATCACGAACTACAATTTTTTTTTTGCAGCCCTACATATGAAATGGCATCTTCTGCGGAGCTGTGCGGTTCTTTTAATCTGGACCGTTCGTTTTGATCGGACGGATCAAATAAGATTATAACACGAATCTCAAAGCAAAATTAATACTGCCCCCTCCATCAAATCGAGCACTCACCGGCTGGAGATTAAATATGAACCGTCCGATCAAAACGAACGGTCCAGATTAAAAGACCGCACAGCGCAGCAGGGAAAATCTCCGCAGAGGATGCTAGTCCCCCTACATATTGGGATAATCTATTAACTGTAGTGCCATCTGTTATATATACAAAAGCGTTTGAACTTTGAAACTCCGTTTCAGCCAAACAAATGCTCGTTTAATATCAGTATATATAAAAGCAGCAACAGATCATATCAATTTAAGCGAAATTTGCCGTCAACGAAATGGATTGTGTTCAAAGGATTTTCTGTTCGTTTGCAAATTGCAACTTGCAATTATTTGTCAATTTTTAATATCAGCATTCAGCATCAATTGTAACAATAAACTGATTGAATACAACTATATTATCTACCATCACTTAGCAGAATTTACAAGGGGTAGAACAAGAAATCGACCTAGCGCTTATAGGTACATAACCAAAAATCTAATCCGTTATTTTAGCAAGAGAAGTCTGACATGGCGGCGAAAGAGCAGCTCGAAGATTCCTTAGAAGGCATGTTTCTTATCGGGGAAGCACTGGTTACAGCAGTAGCTGTAGTTGTGCATGCCGATTCCTTTTGCTCTTCGGCAACCGGCCTTCTGATCTCCTTTAGCAATGCCACGATGTCTTTCATGGTCGGCCGGTCGTCAGCTCGAGGACAGATGCATAGAACGGCTAAAGCCAGCGCCTGAAGTATCTCTTGGATTTGCGAATCGGGCCGACCTCGCAATCTGGCATCTAAGAGATCTAGTGGGTCCTGCTTGGCCTGGAGATGTTCCCGGACCCACTGTACCAAGTGGGTCCCGCCCGGAAGTGTCGGGTCTAATGGGTGCCTGCCTGTTAGGACCTCCAGCAGCACAACTCCATAGCTGTAAACGTCACTCTTCTCGGTTATCCGTTGCATGGAAGCATACTCTGTGTACAAAATAAAATTATTTGTTAGCTAGGTTGGATTCATTAAAGGATCAGGACAATCCAAATGATTGAAGAACAGAGATTTGGATTCAATAATTGAAGGAATTATTCATTTGGCCTTCTATACCGACTAACATTGCACCCCCTCTGTTCATACTTAGTACAAACAAGAGGTGGCGGGAACCATTTGTGGCCCATTCATTAAATGCTAATTACACCTTATAATGCTTCTCTTGAGCTGGCATGTGTATCCCAAAATCACTTTCAAATACCAACTAACCTACCTGGCCTATGAAACATCCAATATTAGATAATTAATTACACTGTACGTACAAGAGATTAATTTAACATACAAATAAACAGCTATTGTATCCAAAAATATTAAGAAAAAGGAATGCAAATTTATAAAATGAGACTAACCGGGTGCAATGTAACCATAGGATCCAGCAATTGCAGGCACCGGGTTATTCGACTCCGACTTAGTACTATTACCATTGCTCCACTGATCCACACAACTAGAGGTCAAAATCCTAGCAAGCCCAAAATCTGCCAAATAAGGTTCAAATCTGGGTCCCAGCAGCACATTCATTGCCTTGATATCGCCATGCAATATTGCCGGTACGCAATCGTGATGCAAGTATGCAACTGCATGTGCAATACCTAATGCAATTTCGTACCGCGTCTCCCAATCAACCGCTGCCTTTCCTCCCCTATGCAAAAAACCGCTAAGACTCCCATTGGGTAGATAGTTATAGAACAATAGTTTTGTGCTCCGATTTGCACCCCATCCTAGCAAACGTATAATATTGCGGTGCCGAATCGACCCCAACGCGGTGATTTCATTACGAAAAGCACCTGAATCATCAGTTGGGGACCACATTTTCTTTACCGCCACCGTGTCGCCACCCGGGACGTTAACCTTGTACACTACACCAGAACTTCCGGTGCCGATCACGTTAGATGATGTCAGCGCTCGTACCACGTCAGCCACTTGCAAATCTAATTTTTGGTACAAGGTCACTTCCCAATTGTCATCAACCAGCCGGTTACCAGCTCCACCCCGGGTACGCATTAGCACGTATAAGCCAGTAATCAATATTGTGACACTAAAGGCTATTAAAATTGACATGGCGAGTTTTAGTGCCGAAATGGATTTAGCTTCACGTGACTCTTCTCCACTGACACCAGAAACAATTAACCCATGGTTACCAGTAAGGTCACTTAACGGTAACTTCTGAAAAAATGGAGTATTCGGCAATTGGCCAGAAAATGAGTTGTAGGAAATGTTGAGAGTTACCAGATTTTGCAATTCAGAAAGTGCCGAGAGGCCACCTGACAGGCTGTTGTATGATATATCGAGGCAACCAAGCTTTCCCAGACCAGAAAAAGCTGCTGGTATATCACCAGAAAGACGGTTACAACTTAGATTGAGGGATATCTCCAGTGAGGGGAGTTGACCTAGCTCAGGTGGAATTAAACCAGACAGAAAGTTGCCTCCAAGATCAAGTAGTTGCAATTTGTTTGATGAACTGAGCTGAGTCGGTATGGACCCAGTAAAACGGTTTCGACCCAAGCTCAATTTGGTTAACTCTGGCAACAACCCAAGACTGGGCCCTAGTGGACCTGTTAACTGGTTGTCTGACAAGTCAACGAATTGGAGGCTTTTGGGAAGCAATTCAGGTAACATACCCGATAAACCATTTGAGTGTATGTCTAGGAATTCCAAATTCCAGCAATTGGATATTGCTCGTGGGATGGGTCCCACTAGCAAATTACTGCTCATGTCTAAGAAATTGAGATTTTTTAAATTTCCAATTTCAGCTGGTATGGTACCTGACAGGCGGTTATCATTAAGACGGAGTCGGAATAAGTTGGAGCAATTGCCGATATCGGGTGGAATAAAGCCAGTTAACTCATTTGATATGAGTAATAACTTGGTTAAATTTTGCAATGAGAATAGATCTTTTGGTATTGGTCCAGTAAGGCTGTTGTAGGACAGGTCTAGTGACTGGAGATTTTGACACTTGGCTAGACTGGCCGGTATAGTACCGGTCAGGCGGTTTCGCCATGAATAGAATAAGGTGAGGTTACTAAGTCGACCGAAATCTATATCAATTTGCCCAGAAAGTTCATTGTTATCCACCTCAAAGTCGGTCAATGAGGTGCAGTTAGAAATCTCGGCAGGTATTGAGCCGGTAAGATTATTGGTACTTAGTTGCAACTGTTGCAACTTTGACAATTGAGCAAAGCTTTTCGGGATATTACCCGTCAGTGAATTGAGAGACAAGTCCATGAGTACCAGTTCGGTACAAGCACCTATCTCTGGGGGGATCTGACCCACTAGAGAATTTTGCCATAGGAGAAGATTTTGAAGGTTTTTGAGTTTACCGAGGCTTGCCGGTATTGGTCCAGACAACAAATTTTGGTACAGGTACAGACTAGTCAGTTCTGTACAGTCACCGATTTCCTCAGGTATCGGCCCCGACAGCATAGCAGTGTATATAGCAATGGTTTCTAACTTCTTCAACATACCAATTGTAGAAGGGAGAGAGCCTGATATACCGGTCTCGGCTAGACCGATCATGACCAAATTGGTACAGTTGCCGATTTCTAGTGGCAATGGCCCCTTCAAATTCTGATTTCCTCCAGCTCGAAAAGTCTGTAACTTTTTCAAATTGCCAATGCTTGATGGAATGCCTCCGCTCAGAGAATTATCATATATGGTTAGATATGCGAGGCTAGATAGGTTTCCAATATTAGGAGGTAGGGCACCTTGTATGAAATTTGAATTTATAGAAAGTGTTTCAAGTTTTGCAAGGTTGCATATTTCAAGTGGTATTTCACCTGACAGTTGGTTTTTACTGAGGTCAAGGACAATGAGTTGCGTGTAATCACCAATTTCTTTTGGGATTGTACCAGTGAGGTTGGTACCAGAGAGAACAAGGGTTGTGAGGGATTTGAGAGGCTGGAGGTTTGATGGTACCGGGCCTTGTAGGTCTATGGATTTTATGCTGATTGATGTCACTTCGGAATCTGAGTTGCATGAAACCCCAAACCACTTGCATGGATTCGGGTCTGTTGGTTTCCATGAATTGAGAGATGTGCTGGTTGTGTTGATCATTTGACGCCATTGGAGAAGAGTTTGGCCTTGGTCATCAACAGAGTGGCAACAGAGGAACAAGAAGGTAGAATTGATAGTTAAGAGTATAATTAGTATTGTGTTAAGAGGCAGCATTGGGGAGGGAGAAAGAGAGAGAGAGAGAGAAAGGAGGAGAGGAGAGGAGAGAGAGAAGGGATGAGTGTATGTTTGTGTTGGGATTGTAGAGGGGGAGACCCAATGTTTTGTTTATAGAAAGAAAGGATAGAGATCTGGATCCAAAGAGAAGATTAGCTTTTTATTTTTGTTTAACTAATGTCAATAATTAGTGGGTGTACGTACGCATTGCATATTCTATTTTATATATTTGTCGCGATTTTTAGGTGATATCTGGATTTGATATATACAAAGGAGAGCTGGTGGAGGGAAAATGGTGTGCAAAAGGGTAATTTAAATAAAAATAATAAAATAGTCTCTGAAAGAGAAGCTGAGAGGAAGATGGCGTTTTTACTTTTTAATTAGAGATAATGGACTGTTAAGGTTACTGTCAGAGTAATTTCTTCCTTTATTTTTTATAAATATACTGCCAACTGTTGTACTTTGTTCCATTCGGATACTTAGGTAGAAAAGATTACCCGAATACAACTTTGGATAAACTAATAATAATGTTAATCCAAAAAGATCAAGTGTGCAGTTTTACTGTAACCGTTGCAGTAATATCATATCTTCAGACCTGCCCATTGTATTACTCTGTTTTCCTTTTAGTAATATTCAGAGAACTCTTGGCAGAGCAAGTCATTTGACGAAAAGGAAGCTATATATGAGCGTTCTTTAATTATAAGCAGTAAAAATAACAGATAGAAAACCAATATAAGATATGTCTGGTTGCAAAAACGAGAATATTTAGAATGGCCAAATCAAGAATGAATTCAGAGTAGGTCCGATGCTCCATCGGACCTATTTTGGTTCGATGGGTGAAATGACAATTTGATTGCATCATGATCTGTGCTACCTACATTAAAATCCGTGCACATCTGTTTCAATTTCCATGCACACTAATCTTAGTGCTAATCGTACGGTGTTAGAGCTAATTGAACCTAAAAGTAGATCCGATGTCCATTGGACCTACTCCTATCTCATCAAGAATAGGGTGTCCGATACCTATCGGACCAAACTCGGTTCGATGGGTGGTTTCTACTGTCCGATCCACTTCAAAATCTATGCGCATAACTTTAATATCCGTGCTGTTTGCTTTAATATCCGTGCACACAGATCTTGAAGTTGATCAAACGGTAGAAACCACTCATTGAACCGAATTTGGTCCGATGGGCATGGGACACCCCCCTCTCCCAATCTCAAAATTCTTAGGAATAACCTATTCTAATAAGACAAAAGATTTGGATTCACTATTCTAGCTATTCTAACTCAACCAAACACTAAATAAGCTATTCCGAATAGTCTAATTCTAAAAATAACATAATTTCGATCTAACCAAACATGCCAAATGAATAAGCTTGGCCTTTATGTTATATAAGTCAACGCACAAATGTAAAGGATGAGAAATACTAAAAATGCACCGTACAATAATAAGTTGATTAATTACTACTTCAAAGCAAAAAAAGAATATTGCTGATTAAATCAAGAAAAAGTTATTTTACCATTGGGTTGAAATCTAGTTTAGTATTAAAACAAAGGTGAAAGTAAGGGAATAAGTGGAAGAATCTTTGGGGGCGCTCCACATGCTGTCATAGGTGATAATGTTAGTGTTAATAGTAAACTAATATCAACTTACCATGTGTATGGTGTCCTAATCATGCTGTAAAGTAACATGAAATAGGTGAAATTTATTAAATTCCGTTTTTTTACAATGACACCCAATGTATCACCATATTACAATTTGCATGTAGGTAGTTCATAGTTGCGGATTATTTTAACATTTAGAGCAGAAATTTTTTCAATTTTGAATAGGAAATAGCTAGTCGCGAGAAATGTGTTGAATTACAAAGAGTAAATTTTCTCTTTATATGATGTGAATATGAATATTGTAATATATATGGCTTTCCAAAGATTATTCTAGCTAGTACTACTTTCAATTTCTTTTGACATATTTAATATGACTCACGTATTTTAGTTAGTGATGTATATGTGTTGTGTATAGTTTTCGGGGAAAAAAAGAAAAAATAATAATAAGAACAGGATAATTGACACAATGTATAGTTAGTGGCGAAGTCAATGTACACCAGGACAGGCAGTCACCTACCCTTAAATTTGAAAATTTCAATTGGAATAAGGTATAGTTTTTACTTTGTCTACCGTTGAAATTAGATTTGCCTACCCCCTGCTTATACCATCTAACAGAGTAAAGTTTTTACTTTGTCATTTTAATAAGTGTTATATACAACTATGCATGGCATTGTGCGTTCCAGTATGAGTGTATGACTGTATAATGATAAAATCCAAAAAAGCTTGTCTATACTAGTTAAAGTTTTAAAATTTTGAGGCTTCTATTTTTACAAGGAATGCTTGTTTAAATTTCAATTATGTTCATACAAAGTAATATCCATGAAATTCTCTCTTGAACCAGTACCCGAACCCGAATCTGAACCCGATTTTTGCCTACTCCTGACTCAAATCTTGGCTACGCCACTATGTATAGTCAATTAGATCTATTATTTCAAAATGAAATGTTATCGCACCTCTCCAAGATTCTGAATATGTTGGTTCAATACTGCAAACTAAGTTAAATGGGGGGCTTATTTGAAAAAATATATAAATCAAATCAAAGAAATGGGAAAGAACATGTACATGTCTTTGAGTGGAAGGGACAACAAGGGATAAAATGGAGCCCTTGATCAATTTTTAAACCTCTGATCTCCGTCTTTCTCTGTTGTCAAAACCCAGAAGGGGAATTGTTAAAAGACCCAGAAGTTATCTCTTTAGACATCTCAATGGGAACAGGTAGACCCTCGTGGGGTTGCAATTCTACTTCAAAATTGTTACCAAAGTAAAGAATGCTTGGCAAAGTTAGAGCCAGAAAAGATGTGTTTCAGGGAATTGAGGTGCTTCCACTCAAATTGTTCATAGCTTTTAACTGGATTGAGTGCTAGATATATATATTTTTTTTGTTAGGTAAGTTTGCAAACGCTTTGTTGATAGGATTCTTTGTGTGCCCTGTTAATAGAATTTTTCTTAATGTTTCAACATGTCAAAATACTGAAACTGGACCAGCAAATTTTAATAAAAAATAAGCTTTGATAATTGACGATTAGAAAATATTTTTGCTATCGGGACAATTACCTCAAAATTGCAAGAAATGTGTCCATTTGTCGGAGAAGTTTACCCTGTGCAATTTTCTTTTCAACGAAAATTATTTCATATAAATTGCTAATTTAATTATTCCAAACGACAGTCTATTTATGTAAAAAGAAAAACATTGCATATCAGTTGTCCAATCTTCTTTTATTTTTAAAAAAAAATTGATCTATATTTTTTTTTACATTAAGAAGAACACCCAATCTAATAGATTTGTTACCGAGCAATAAAGACTACAGCTTAATTAGCTTTTCGTGTTGTTTTTCATATATCAAACGGCTGAAATTAATATAATATATTTTCTTATTAAAAGGTGGCGTACTGCTTTTTAAACTTATAATTAGCCCACGGAATACTGGTAATGTACCGCATGCATTCCTTTTAGGCTGGAAGGAATAACTCAGAAAGTTAATGCAAAGTTACCGTTTAGACCTAGAGAAATTAATAATTAAACCCAGATGATCGATGAAGCCTAGCTATATGATAGTAATAAGTATTACTTTGAGCTAATACAGCTACAAATACAAGAACCCAAATGTATTCACATGGAGATGAGGGGACAAATTAGAGACATATTAGGTGGCACACATGGTTTTAATTTATTTATGAAATGAGGTCAGAAACATCATGGGATGATTAAAAGAGAATTAGATCGCATCACGAGAGAGGGAGCTAGTACTGTTTCTTAACCTCTAGAATAATTCTACTTAATTAATGGATCTCTAACTATATATTTAATTTGGTTCTCTGGATCTGAAAGTGTTTTTGGTAGCAAAAGGAGAAAAAATACCATCACCAGACTGGCTCGATATGATCAGTGCATCTGCATTAATAATTCTTTTGTCTGAATAAATGAAATATACATCAGTTTTTTTTTATTAACCAGAATAATATTTTTGAAAATGTTGAATATATGTATCAACAATTTTAAAAAGTATGCTATTAATTATATGCTTTTCGTTTTCTCCCATAAACATTGTGTAAATTAATAATGTCCAGGTACAGATTTAAATTCATATTCATTCTCTCATGATAGAAAGGGTATGTTTGACTTCCATATACGTAACACATCAACACGGAGGTAGGAAATGATCAAAATTAATATTGAACTTGGGTTAATATAATTTTACCTGTGAGGGGGTTATTAAAAGGTAGATTTGTACAATAGTCAATGTAATGAATGTCCCCTTACATCTCATTACTCTGTCGTTCGTATAATTAAAATTTTCAGGATCACATGGTGAAGCTGGCATGAAAACTACATATCTGGAACGGTGATTTGTTAGTGATTAAATTTTTTCTTGGGAACAAACTAATCTAACTGGTTTTGTAATTGCTATTTAATACAATTGTTGAGTTAAAAAAATCTCCAATCCCTTTATACTCAGCAATAAATATTTTACAAAATATTACTTATTTTAAATAGTAACTAAATAGATTATTCCGAGACTTAAACAAAATATGTGTAATTAATATACATTTGGAACAACTAAGTTCATCATTGTTAATTTAAAACTAATTATGATCAATGTAATTAGTGTACTACATGCAGCTAATATGCAATTTGTGTACTTATACTAAATATTTGAATTGAGGAGTACAAAACATATAATTTTTAATAATCACCCCATTGGAGATCTATCTTTTGATTAGAACGAATGGTTGGATTTTCACGTGACGTGATGATTTCATTTAAATGGATGGGTATCAAACCTTACAGAAGCAATAAAATAATCAAGAATTAACAGTAGCCGTTCATTTAGCGGATACTTTATTGCATGTCTCTGTTAATTAAATTAGAAAAAGTAATTTGCTCTCCCATGCAAATTAAAGCTCGGCTTATGGAAACCAAGGTTGATACCGTACTTTATTTGCTGCAGATTTTTACCAGATCATAAAGTACTACAGGATAAAATAGTTAATAGTTCAACACTGTAATTTTTATACACACAAGCTGTGTTAGATTCATTAAGAGGATTTGGTAAAATTAATTCTAAAATCTATTATATTTGACTTCAAACACAGATTCAAACCGTTAAAACCGATCTATTTCACAAGTGATGCATCTACATGTAAAATATTAAAAAATTTGAATTCATTTTGTACAAAGTGAAAAAAAAATGGTGTATTTTTTATTTGTATTCATTCATTTTTCATTGTTTGTTAACCACTTGACTCTATACTAAATGAATTAGAAATTTTAAAAACTTGCATGTACACGCATCACTCATGAAGTAGATTAATTTCAACAGTTTGAAATTATCATTGGAAGTCAACCGAATAAATTTTTGAAGTTAAGCTCACTATTTTTTTTTTTTACGGAACCTAGCGCACACTAGTCTCACTCAAATATTTAAGTGCTATATTTTTTTTTTGTTGAACATGATATTTAATTTGAAGTAAGCTCTTGGTGTTTGTGAGAGGTTCTAGGTTTGAAATCGATATGAAAATTCTTTTTAAATATTTAAAATTGAGTGATTTGATCATCATTTTTATCAAACGTTTAAATAGCGTTTACCGCATCATAACGGAATGGCTAAAAAAACAGCGCTATGTCCAAATAGCGCTACTATAGCGCGAAATACTGCACTATAACGGTGACAGCATCATAGCTTTTATGGTCCGAAAACGCTATAGCGCGCTATTTAGGACCTTGATTTTTATCATAAAAAATAAGTGAATTTTATCATTATTTTGGCCAAATATGTGTTTTTATGCTATAGTCGTTAAATGCTAAAGAATCCTTTTTTTTTGTTTTAGTTTTTCTGTTATTAGCACTGAACAGTTTTTATTTCGTCCCTAAATAAAGAATCAACGTTTTTATTTAGATCTCAACAATTATTATATTCACACAGAAGTCGAAAACAATCACAATCCTGTCATCAGAGACAGCGCTCGAAGCTCGGTAATGGGACATGCACTGTGGAGCTCTCAATAGAGCAACGTAGGATCGAATAATTCTGCGTGGGACCGAGATAATAAACATTCGGAGTTTGTAAATATTTAATATATTGATTGAGAACTCGCTTGAGCATATGTAATTTTTTTTATCAATGAAAATCTGTAAGATGGAACGTTGCCATCTTACCCTTAAAAAAATCTCAACAATTATTAGTTTTTTTCCTATTGGTTCCTGCCATATGCAGTGGATGAAAGTTCATGTCATCATCTTGTCAGTATATAATTAATATGACGATGTAATAGTTGTTGATAAGGACTAAATCTGTACTAAACAAAAAATGAATACCATTTAAGTCCATTAGCTATGACATATACCATTGATTAGATGACTAATGTATTAATTGTCATTGTGCTTCCTTATTCTCAAATAAATTAATGCGTTTAATGCGCATATATTTATGTAATTTTCAAATAATGCAACTCTTTTGTTTCATTCATACACGTCTTAGCATTTCAAAAATATACTTATTTGTGAGAAAAATTTACTAAATACGACATTTGCTTTATAGAAAGTATTTTATTATGAAATTAAGTTTTGCATTCAATATATATTTTTTTTCCGAAACAAAAGTCCACAAACAACCCTGGTATTTTTAATATTACTGCGACATAACTGTTGTATGCTATCATCATCGATCGTCAACACATGGCCAATATAAATGGCATGGATGTCCCCATTAAGAAATTAAATTACAGGGACATGGTGTCAATAATTATTCGGCAATAACAAAATATTTCATCCAGTATGTTTTAGCATATTTTAGTCTGATGACAACTTTTACAAATTGAAAATATTGGAAAATTCCAATATTATGAAAATGTTGAAATTTTAAGGACCAATAATAAACAAAAATCATAACACAAAAGCTCGTAGCTCATGATTCGATTGAGTTCGATTTAAAAAAAAATTCGGTTCGAAACGAATCAAACCCAGTTCGGTTCGAAATTGGTTTGAATCAAACTCTAACTGAGTCGAGCTCAGTTGGAAACTCTTCTTTTTAATTCTAAATCTTGCTTCAATTTCAAACCAATTCGGTTCAAAACTAATTCGAATCACACCGAATCAAACTCGATATCTTCTTTTCAGTTCGAAAACCTGCATCAATTTCGAACCGGTGGTTTGAACTTGAACTCGAATTGGGTTAAGTTCGATTCGTTTGAAGCCCTTATCCATGTGCGTAATTTTGATTTATATGGAACCACCGACCAAACTCTCAATTACGTAAAAAAAAATATTAAAAATGAACACAAAAAAATTGTCGCATCCCCTGCATACATACAAATTACAAATGCAGCTGACATCGAAATTCTCCATTTCTCGTAGAAACTACAAACGAGAATCAGAGAATGTGAAAACATGGGTCCACACAGCAGAAGATGCGGTTCAAAGCTTAGTTAGGTTGTAGGCTGCACTACTAAATACTAATTGATGAGGTCTAGAAACCTTTAGCCCATCTCTCGCCAGGCATGAATGCATGATGTAACCAGTCTACTGTGTTAGGCCTATGCTTTTCCCCACGAAGTGTCTTAAAAGACGATTTGCCTCGCATTTTCTACTGTTCTTTGGGCCCATTTTCATCTTTCTTTTTTTGGTTATTCTTTCCTTTATTTCTTTTAATCATGCGTCACTTAAAACTAGGGAGTACCATTAATTTTTTTGCTTTGGACTTTCGAACACCAGGCTTTACTTGATTAGGAGCATAATATTGCCTTTTACAAGAAGCTAAGAAGTAAGAAGCTAAGACCGGCTTTATCTCACTTGTAAAAAATTTATAAATTCTGATGTGTAATTGTAATTTCGATTGTTAGAAGAGGAGGGATCCAATTACACTTTTTTTTTTTACACATCTTGACACTGTTTTTTTTATAGGTCAATTTTGCAATTTCAAAATGTAAACAGTCGATCCGAACCATTCAACATGATAACCATATTAAAATGTGCTTGGAGATCAAATTTTATATTTTTTTTGAATTTTTTTACTATTTATTAATATGGTTACAAAATCGTTGTTTTTCAATGGTTCGAAAACAACGATTTTGTAACAATCTTAATAAATAGTAAAAAAAATAAAAAAAATGTAAAATTTCATCTCCAAGCATATTTTAATATATCAATCATGTTGAACGGTTTGGATCGACTATTTGGACTTTGAAAATAATAGGTGTCAAAATATGTCAACAAAAAGAGTGTAATCCGATCCCTCCTCTTGTTAGAATGTCGGATAGTTTCTAATTTAGTAATATTGTTTATTTAGATAGAAAGATAGAAGTTTAGCATTCTAAATTATTAAGGATGGAGCCAAGCTTTCGAAGTACGGAGGTCAAACGTGAATGAGAGTCAATCATATAAAAATTTTATATTATAAATGAAGATCAATTTTATAGTACCAATAACATTTTATTTGAAACTACATAGAAAATAACAGATAAATACAAAAAAAAATTGAAAACAAACATGATCAATTGACACCATTTGTCCTTAATACCTCCGTCCTTGCTAATTACCATTTAATTATTCATAAATAATTCCTATTTGAGTTTCAAATTCATGACTTCCAACTAGGGCTATATAAAAAAACTCATGGCTCGTGAGCCGCTCGAACTCAGCTCGGTAACGAACTCGCTAACAACTCATTCGTTAAAAACTCAAGTTACTTTGACTAGAGTTGAGTAACTCATTTAACTCACAAATTGAGTTCGAGTTAGACTCAGCTCGCTCATTTCAACTCAGACTCGGTTGAGTTCTGCCCCTAACTTTTTGAACAAATGAACAGTGTTTCAAGAGATGCTTTTTCTTACCGGTAAACAAAAATAATTATGATATACGTGAATATTTACAAAAATTTCTACTGGGTTGTTGCTTTTTGAACAAATGAATTTTCCTGGGAATAGTTCATTATATTGTTTAACAACTTCAAATTTAAAGTGCTTGACTGCTAGTAATTAATTAGAATTACTGATCATGAGTTAATTCACGAGTCATGAGTCAACTCTAGTTAATTATGAGTTGAGTTCAAATCAGCAAGCCAGCTCGGTTCAGACTTCTTAACTCGAGTCGAGACTATTTTCCCAAGTTGAACTCGAGTTACCCCGAACTCAAGTTAACTCGGCTCATTAGCAACCATACCTCCAACACACATAGTGACACAAAAGGTGTTATCATTTGCCAGTAAACAAAATACTAGTTCTTTAGTAATATTGTTAAATTAGTAATTTCTGTAAAATATCACATTATCATTTATAATTATTTTGAGATGTCAATTTCAGATGATTTAGTGATTAAATTGCAATTTTATATATTAAAATACCCAATAGGTATCACAAATTTAAAAATTAAATGCATTGCAGGATATATAATTTCAGAAAGTAATTGATTAATAATTGCTAAAGCTGCTTATATAGCAAATTTTTATTATTTACAATTGTAAGGATGAAGATGTTCTCCGTTCGATGTAAATGACTTTTTCTTCCGTGAAAATTTTTCACTAGCAAAAAAACATACACTTGACGGACAGAGCACCGTCAAGATCTTAATATTCAAGAGACCAGATAATTATTTTTAACGAATAATTTGGTATACATATTAATAAGTACAAATATTCAAGATTAACAAAAAAATTATTTACATAAGAATATAATATGTAGCTTTTTATGTGTGAGGCTACGATACTACGCATAACACACATCAGTCTGTATAATGGATCTATATTTTTATTTTTAAAGTCCAAATAGTTAATGAGAACTATCCTACATTAATATATACTTGGAGACAAAATTTTATATATTTTTTGAACTGATTTACTATTATTTTAATTTAGATGGGTAGAAATTACTTTATCTAAATATTAGAGTCTGCTCGAAAGTAGCTATTTGGTCTTCAAATATATTTTTATATAAAGATCATGTTAAGCAGTTCATATTAGCTATTTGATCATTAAAATGAATAAGACATGAACCTATATTACTACCAATGTATGCTATGCATAGTACCGTAGCCTCAGTCTTTTTTTTTTTATTATTTATGAAAGGACAAAATAGAAATTTGAACATCTGAACTATCTTTTATTCTTTTAGCTTATATCATTTAAATAAAATATGCATCTTCTTCCATTTTTAATGGCGAGAAATCTAAGTGTGCAATGAATATTACGATTTGTTGAAGATAATTATACCAATTGTGATAAAAAAAACAAACCAAATTTTTTTATACCGTGTTTGGTTTGTTAGCACACCAACTCACCGAGTATACACACATACCATCCAAATGGTTTCAAATGAAGCAAAATTGTAAGGTGCGCTCTCTCTTTCAACTATAAAAATAATATACATTTATCCCTCAATTATTAGTTCCGCAGAGGTTTTTTAATTCAGAGCAATTCCCATTCATATGGTGACCTAGACTAAAATATAAAGATGGTGCTGGTAAAATGACCAATTGCATGTCAATTTTGTCTCCTTTGCACAAGACCTACTCATGGATATCAACTATCCCCCTAAATTCAGGATTTTGTTGTCTTAATAGCACACCTCATTGCCTTTATGTTATTATCCCCTAGTATTTTGTAAGGAAAGTGGGGTCATAAAAAGGGACTAATTGCCTTCTTATCAATTCCAACATAGAGAGACGTGCGTGTGTGTTTTTGGCTAAGTGGGTAGATGCACTTGCAAATTGTCGGATGAAGAAATACACAAACCTAGCAAAAAAAAAAAAAAAAAAAGGGATTTGTTATTGGAGAATAATCACAGGCAAGAAATAGACAAATTTAATTATGGCCCGACGCGTTATTATTGTTTGTATATATTTGAACCAACAGTTAATTATTATATGCTTGGGGATATCAAGAGTGAGATAACTTGAAGATAATTCGGATTCAGTATTTTTCTTATGGTTGTTGCCGATAACAAATATATTAGTAAAAAAAGTTTATTTACATAATTTTACGTACACTACTTGTAGCTCCCTCCTCTGCACAAGGGAGTCAGTAGAAATCCTGTTTGTTAAAGTAATTGCAAACTAAATATTCATTCTCTATTTTTTATCTCAAGCGATGTATCAGTGATAAGTCGATACACCACTTACTGTTTTTCGGAGAACAGCCTTCTATTCCTCTCTCGCCACAAACCCCAAGCTCTCGTTGCCCAAATTAGCTCCCAGTTTGCTTCTGTTGATAACTGACTCCTACCCCTAGTCCATATTTGAACTATGTCGACTCCTCCCTGGATTGATATGTTGTATTCAGTATTATTTATGTTTGAAAATCACATTTAATTTAGTAGCGAAGGTATTATTTATTCTCTTTGTGACAAGTTGTATATTCAAAATTTAATATACGCATTGCAGATAAGTTCAATAAGAATTTTGATGCGCAATTTATGTTATATAATGGATATTAACCCACATTAGCCCTCTCCACTGAATTCTGATTAGATATAAAAAAACTGTTGATAATTTTGAGCATTTTGCATCTTAGCCACTAACTCAACTCAAATGGTTTATATATACACCTCAAGTGTGGATTGTATTGCAGAATTTTGTTATTAATTGTATATGGTAGCCATATGGAAGGAATTACTTCTATACCGAAAATTTTGTTATGCACATGGGGAAAGTTAATATTATAGCATACGACAAATATCCAATTTTATTTGCAGTGCGCATTAGTTTTAATTTCACTGAGGTATGGGAGGGTTAAAATGTTCTATTATTTTTTAGATCACTTATGTCTCATATTATTATATTCGTTTTTAAAACTCAAATATTCAATCTGAATTGTTTAATATAATTTTCATGATTCTATATTAAAATGTATTTGGAGATCAGATTTTTTTTTTTTTTTGGAATATTTTTACTATTGTTTTATATAGCTCGAAAATCACTGTTTTTTAGGATGTTCTGAACTATCCAAAAGTAGTGATTTTGTAGTTATCTTAAAAATTAGTAAAAAATATGAAAAAAAATATATAAAATTTGGTCTTGAAACATATTTAATATGGAGATCATGTTGAATTGTTTGAATTAACTGTTTGAATTTTAAAAATAATTAAAATATAGATAATAATGTGAAACATGATTGGACACAAAAATAATAAGATATTTTAACCTTACACTTGATACTATTATGGGGTCTTAATTTTTGCTCTTGTTCTTATGATTATAGTTTTTTTTTTGAGGAAATTATGAGTACAATTGCTTGAATATAATAGATAGTATATGTGGGTATTGTGGTTATAATTATCTAAACTTAAGAGGAAAAAAATATATTCTCCATTTGTCACATAATAATTTTAACAAATTATCCCAGAATAAATTTCACACCTTTGTTCCTACAATAATAGTCCTAATTTCAGTCGTCTTAACAATTTTGTAATTTCAAACTTACATCCTTACAACTATCAATTGCAAATGCTGATTTTTTTTTAAATATTACTTTAGTAAAATTACAATTATATATTATGTTCATATTCGTAATTATTTACTAGTGAAATGACGTGCTCTTAGTCACAATCATTCTTACGGGATAAGATTTATTTATAAAATCATGAATTTTGGACCAAAGCCAGTTTGTGTGAGTCAGATTGAGTTGTCTCTAGCTATTTCAATTTTGATTTCAATTTCATGCATTCTCACTCTCTCACATAATACGACACCGATGTTCCCCGTCAAGGGTCAAACATGGCAATATACTATCTAAAATTTAGACTGGTATATAATTATAAACATCCAAATTTGTGCACGTACAGATGGCAAATTATTTATGCATATCACATATTAAAATGTACATGGCCTGAGACATGATTAACTTCCTCGAAAAGTGTATATATATAACTTCTACATATAAAAAGTTGCTCAATAATGCAGAGCAAAGTTATTACTTATTATAAAAAAATACAAAATGAATCCTTTTGAAAAAAAATTATATGAGAAGATTGGTTAAATTTATCTCCATGAATCTTTGAAGTCGGCAGAGTTTAATATATATAGGTGCAATTTCTAAGTAGATTTTTGATGAAAAATATTTATATTCAGTGTTGCGCATATATGTCATGTCATGAAAACAATCTCTACTCTTTTTTTAGGTTAGTTACGTTAGATGTTTATTAATAATTTTATTGATTAAAAGAAATTTATTAATAATTTCTATAACGAGTCAATTAATTAAATTTAATTTTTAGATCTACTCTTTTATTCTCATCACGAAATTCTCTAAACTATTCTAATATTATAATCCTATTTATATACACTCTTAATCAGTATATCACCTTAATTTCTATTTATATTCACAACCGGATCCGCCCAAAAACAATCTCTACTTTATTTGGGAGTTTTGGTTTGGAAATGTGGCACCGTGGCATTGTGACCTCACTTGATACTAAGGGATGCTAATTTACATTATTGATAGTTTTAAATCAAGTAAATAAATAAACAAAAATTATAAATATGTTGTTGATATTATAAATTACTTGGCTAACAAATTTCATGCAATTTGAATATCATTTGACATTTTAAAGATTGTTGAATCTAAACCGTATTAATTTTAAATCATTCGATGAATGTTAAAAACTGCACAAATTTAATCATTTTAATATACATGATGTAAATATAATATAGAATTTCATTATTGGCATTTAAAAATTATATATTTTCATACAATTGGAAAATTTGAAATGGTTTTTGATGAATTTCAACCCTATAAATTTTTAGGTCATGATTATAATCTACTTATGATGGACGCAAAATTGGAAAAAAAGACAAAAGCAACAATAAGTAAATTAATTTTCATAATAATAGTCATCTATTCTATCAACCATATGGATATACGCCGTATATATACATGAATACATGATGACTTATAGAGGGCCTTTTAAGCTTAATAAAAAAAATTCATTTTAGATTGAACGGATTAAATTGGTTCTTTGTTCCAGGTGCCATGTGGCCATACGGTTGCATAATTAAGGATGCAATCATCTAATGCATAATACAATTGCTAAGGAGTTCAAATTCCACAAAATAGTTAGATTAAAAATGTATAATAAGAAATTTCGTAAAAAAAAAAAAAGAATTAGTATGAAATTCATGGACCATTTTGTATAACGCAAAAGGATTTGAAAAATAACAATAGCCGGAGGACACTTTGTATTGCAATGGGTGTAAATTAGAAGAGGGGGAGTTTGGAAAATTTTGGGTTTACAAAATATTTTGTTAATAATTTGAAGAAGTGAGTTTTTGTTTTATATTTTAAAAAAGTGGGACATTTAATAAAATTTTCTGTTCCAGTTGCCACGTGGTAATACGGTTACATGATTAACATTGTAATCATATAATGCACAATCAAACATATTCACAAATGAATTATTAAATTTAATTTGTGATTCGGGAACAATTCTGATATAATTCGGAAATGATTAAGTCCACAAAGAAGAAGAAAAAAAGCATTTCTTTTATAAAATTATAAAAAAAATTGTATTTTATTCGCGAATAATTTGGTCAACCGAATAATTCATTGTTTGATTTGAAAAAACCAAAAAAAATATTTTATTCGCGAATAATTGCAATCAAGTGCCAAGGAGCTTCAAAAAGTAAGATTAAAATTTGTATAGTAAAAATATAGTAAGAAATTTTAGTATGAAATTCATGGGCTAACTTTGGGTTTAGCAAGTCTAGGTCCTTGCCAAGATTTAAATTTCAAGATACATTATAGTTTTTTTGTTACTTTTGATTATTCATCTAACAAATATATCATATTAATTTAAGTGTTATATCTATCTTACAATCCAATTCTATTTAGCGCAAGAATATATTCTAACATTGTGGCCATTCTCCTATGATTTTCTAAATCCGTCCTTGCATATCGAAAAGACGACCTCCTTTATTACGCAAGAAACCCTTAATCAGGTGCCCAGTACAAGATTTTGAGGTTTGAGCAGTACGCCTACGAATGCTACACCAAAATAATACTGACGCATATATTATTATATGGGGTAGGCATCTATCTATTCTAAATTTCTAATCACCTAATTCCATGGCTATATTGATTTTTTATCCCACCTAAAAATTCAAAATAGTCTGTTACAGTCTTTACAGATTTCATGGAGCAGACCAGCTCAAGTCCCCTGCCTTGCTGGTCTCACACTCTCACCCACACTGGTAATGGCAACTCCTAAATAATAAAAAACCAACCGGGACCCACTAACCAGTGACTCATAGACGGCTTTGTTCCAAAAATACTTTAACAAAACGAAAAAAAATGTAAGCTGGGTGTTGAGTCCTAAATCGGCAGCTCATAATAGAAGATGGGGGGACCTTGACTGCTTAACATCGTTGGATAAGGACTCAGTGCCATTAATGTTTACTATCTGAAATAACAATTTGTTTGATCCGGAAACCTGGACCATTTTTTTAATTGTCTGCCCTGAGCTCATTTCACCTTGACTTATTTAAAATTATGATCCTGGCAAACTATTTCGTTTTCTGATTTTTGAATCTGATAGAAATAAAAATATCCAATTGGGTTTAATCAACAACCTAATTCAAGATGATTAACTTGAATAGGGTAAGTAAGATCAGTTATGTACTGCATCATGAGCGAGTTCACATTTATTGTAATTATAATGATTACAACAAGTTATATATATCTTAAATTTTTACTACATTTTTTTCAATCTCATGTAAACCGTCCGATTCAGAATATATGGCTAACCTGCATTAAGGCATGCTCGTGCTCCATCATGGGCTACTTTTATATTTGGGCCTCGTGTCATGTGGCGGGGATCTAGTGATATAAGTCTATAGCAAGCAAGCCTTTTTATGTTTACTCTATTGGGCCGGAAACAGTAACTAAATATTGGGTGTCTTCCGCGCGGTCCAGGATCACGATACTTGTAATCCAAAATTCTCTCTTACATTTCTCTGAAGCAGATTCGTTAATCGTTACAGATTTACTGACAGTCACAGTTATGCTCGCACTACGGCACTAGTGGACCGGTATCCTGTGCGGAGCTGATCGGACGGCCCAGATTTACTCTCAGCCGGTGAGGGTTCAGGATGATGGAGGGGCAGTATTAATTTTGCTTTGAGATTCGTGCCAAAATCTTATTTGGTCCGTCTGATCAAAACGAACGGACCAGATTAGAAGCGCTGCAGAACTCCACAGGTAAAAGCTCCGCAGAGAATACCATTTCCAGCACTAGTGCGTCCAGTTAAGACCAAATCTCCAGAGACTCACTACAGATTTGCTATTGCGGAAACAGAAATTGCTCCGCCCGCTATTTTGTCTTTTATTAAGTAGCTTCCCAGTCTCTGCCGTGTGGGGGCGACAGTGTCTTACTGTCTTGACCTTGATCGATGTTTGGTGAGTTAATAGCAAAAAACAAAAGAGAGAGAGAGAGAGAGAGAAGAAAGGAGAAGATCGGTGCGAATCCTTGATGGCGATGCGAGCTCGTCTCCTACCCGAACCCGACTGCGCTTCCATTCCGAAAGAGGAAGAAGATGTTGTTAACTGCCGCACTGTGAGTTACTCTTCTGGGCTCTTGTTTTGGTCTTTTCTCGAACCAATTTGGGTTCGAGAAAGCTTTCTTTTATCCATGGGTTTGTAATTTATTTTCTTTTTATCTTTGTAATTAGCTGGTGTAACTGATTTTACTTGTGTAGTTAAGAAGAGGTATAGTACGGTTTATCTGCTATGGACCTTTTCCAGCCCTGATCAAATCAAGACAAAGCAATATAATCATATCTAAATGCCTTTACTTTTGATACATTATTACTATTAGAGTAATACTATTGTAAATCTAACTTTTGTGATTTGTCCATTTAATACCATTTAATATACCTAACAATGTTACTATGTTAGCTAGATAAAAAAAAAAAAGTGTTAAAAATCCTATGTGTTCTCCATTACTGAGATAGGAAATATGTCAAAGTTGGCCATCGATTAATAATTTAAAATTTTTTGCAGTTTAATATTAACAAACTTTTGGTGCAGTGACCAAACAAATTAGAAATGAAGGACAACACATCTACTACTGTAAATTTTTTTATGTTGAAATTTGGATTTATTAGATTTACTCCTGTTGTTATTAAACAATTAAAATCTGAATGCATTATGGAGGAAGTTTTAGTCGCCTCTTTAAAGTTATTTCCATGCAATATCTTACGTTGTATTATATGTAACTGATTCCCTCTAAATTCCTTCATTTCAGGAAGAAAAACATGGATTAAAGAGACCAACTGATTTAACCCCAAAAGATCTTGACCCTCCTTTAACAAACTACGTTAGGCCTCTGCCCGTAGACGTAACCACCAACATTCTATCTCGCATCAATGGGAGGGAACTCCTGAATATACTACCTGCATGCAAAGATTGGTGGTCTTTAAGAAAAAATGCCTTCTTTATAGACCTTCATCTCTCTCTTGCTGTCAGGTTGACCCCACCTGGCATCATCCTGTTCTGGCATGGAGAAGATAAAGGCCTGCAAAGCTACAAGTTTCAAGTTCGTAACCATCTATGGGAGCGCCAGTTTAGCCTGGCAAGAGAATCTGAACCAATACTAGTCACTCCCGCTTGTAATGGGCTTATTTGCATCTATGACTTCAAAATGGGTATAACAATGTGCAATCCTACAACCCAAAAGTTCATGGATTTACCTAGAGCAACCCCTAATAGTGCAAGGCTGATGAATACCTTCCCAAAATGCTCTCTCGGGTTTGACCCTGTAAGAAAGCAGTACAAGGTGGTACGATTTTTTTACTGTAAAGTGGATCATGTCAATCAGAGTTATAATCTCGGTTGTGAGATTTTTACGCTAGGGGCTGCTTGGTGGAAATTGATAGCCTCCATTGGTTGTTACCCTACTGGTCCAGGTGTCAATGCTAAAGGTTCGATATATTGGATAATTGGGTCTGGTGCGCATAATATATCAACTGACAAAATATTGGCTTTAAACGTTACAAAAGAGAAATTCAGGGATATATCTTTATTGGCAACCAGAAGCCAATTTGGAGACGATGTTAAAGAATCAATATCCCTTGCACAGCTAGAAGGGAATCTTTGTGTTGTTTATACACGTTTTTTCGAGTCTTATACAGTGGATATATGGATGCTGAAGGACTATTTGGGCAAGAAGTGGATTCATAAATGTCATATAAGATTACCAGCACAGATATTGAATGACCCGAGATGTAAAATAGAACCAATTTCTTTGTATGATGAAAAGGTTATATTAAGAAGGGGACGAAGCTTTTATGAATATAACCTGCAAGATGGGAAGATGACAAATGTATACAATGCCTCTTATGAAGGACAGCCTCTTCAAGCATTTTCTTTTGTGCAGAGTCTGGTCCCCCTTGGGAATTCAAGTTTTTCTGACAAAGAAAATAGGGTCTAGCCCTTGGGAATTCAAGTTAGAATTTGGATAATTACTCTTTTACTATGAGATTCTTATGAACTGTTTTCTCTGTTCTTTTTCATCTAAATTATAGTCTGTATTTTCTTGGGAAGTCAAAACAAGCTCTGAGCTGGACTGATTAGTATCACGAGATATGGGATGTATTTGGGATCCTTATTGAACCTTGTTAAAAAAAATTTCTGAATTTGTGTTTCCTGTGTCAAACTTGAAATGCATTGCATAGAAATCTCTCCTAGAGGCTAAGAGTATTTTTGTTGCATAGTAATTGGAATCTCATAGGCCAATAATGAGAAAATCATCTTTGAATGAAATAAAACAAATGGAAGGAGTTCTAATCATGCCTAATGCACAGCATGGGGGGAGCTCTACGGCTTCGGATCCCCTGAAGTAACCCAATTTTTGAATTTTGGATTGGGACCGTCCGATTCAAATCCATTTTTCGGAATGTGTAAGCTCTACTTCCGGATAGATCGTCGCGGATTTGAATCTGACGGTTCCGATTTAAAACCAAAAATTGAGTTACTTCACTGGATTTGAATTCGAGCTCTACTGGGCTTATTTCATAAGCAGATAAGTTTATTTACCATCTTTAATTTACCGGTTCACTAAATAAGTGTGATAGCCTAAGCTGAGAATGTTGATATGAGAAGTCAGAACTTGTAATCAGTTACTTATTTACTGTTTTAAATTGGGTGCAGACCCCAACAGCGGACTTTTATTCTTCTTTACGTGCCTTAATGAATCGCAGGAATAAAAATAATTAAAGTATGTCAACAACACTGATAGGCTGATAGATAGCTGACAACAATTTGGCAGCCACTGCCAAGCTATTAAAAAAAGGGGGAATTTCATGTATCCCCCTCAAAAACCTTGAAATTAAGTATTTCTCTCTCTAAAATTCATAATATCATATTTACCCTTCTAAAGTTCAAAAACTCTCAAATTTATCCAACTTATTAAATTTTCTAATAAAACTCATTTTAAATTTATAGATTACCCATTTTACCCTTCTCCTTCTTTTCTTTTTCTATTCTCTCTGCGTTCTCAGATAAATCTCATAATCACCTTTCTTCTAAATTTATAGATTACTCATTTTAAATAGCACAAGTACTAAATTATTAAGGTACCACTGTACCCGACCACAACTGGGTGGTAACAAAGAAAGCTAAGTTTACTTCAGATTCTCTTTTTTTGCCCAAAATTATTTAGCTTTAATAAACGTAGAGGTACCATAATTGAAGTGAAACAATTTCTAACGAGTAGCTCTTACCTCACGACATTTTTGTGTCCATCTCGAGTTCTTCAATATTGGAAAGTCGACCATGGGGGCACAAATTTTTTTACATCCATCACTTGCCGGGTTGCAATTCTGATTATCACGAGGTATGACAGGAGAAGAGCCCGAAAGAATCTTCTCATCTCCATAATTTCAAATTTGAGATGAAGATCCTTAATTCCATTTTGGATAAAAAATAGTGCCCATCTATCAATTGATTTTGTGTATACATGCTGACTTTCAATTTCAAAAGTCAAAATTGGACCCCTGTGCACCAGTAACACCTTATCCACCAATCTTATGAGCTTTGAATCATCTATGAACAACAAATCTGCTATGGAGACCCACATGTGCTTCCATTTGCTGGAAAGGATGCTTGTTTTGACCACCTCTTTTATTGGAAGGAGTTTTGGGATTTCTGGAATTTCCCTGGGAACAACGAGAAAGGAGAAAAAGAAAAGAGAGAGAAAGGTTAAAATGGGTAATCTATAAATTTAAAATGAACTTTATTATAAAAATCAATAAATTGGGTAAATTTGTGAGTTTTTTAGCTTTAGCAGGGTAAATATGATATTATAAATTTTAGAGGGGGAAATACGTAATTTCAAGGTTTTTGAGGGGGATACATGAAATTTCCCCTTAAAAAAACACTGACATCTGACCACAGTTGAGGAATGAGTGGGGGTGGTCCGATCTGCATTAAGATTCGGCCACAATTGATCCGCACGTATTCTAAAGTTTTCAGTGCGAATTTTGATGTAGGTAGCACAGTTCCGATCGGGCATCAAAGCGCTCCCTCCCATTTATAAAGACACACAAAAAAAAAATGTTTTATTTGATACTGTAGCTTGTCTGATGGTAATGTTGAAATAGTTATAGTACTTGCTGAATTTTCAACAGAAAATTCTTAAATGGAACAGATGGATTTTACTCTTCAAACAAGGGAAGAAAATAACGCATGAAAGAAAGCTTATTCATCCAATTTGTTTCTCTCTCCTCATTTACAGTATCGATTGGATTCTTCTGGATTTGTAATATTCTGTTGCCATGTTGAAGCCATATATATAGATTTGTAATTCGGGTGCTATTCTGTTTCCAAACGTTACATATATACTTGGATGACTGCCTACTGCGGTACTGCCTACATTTTGTGATATTCATAAATCATAAATAATAGACAGCTTATAACTTGGTTTCATTAATGAAACTGGGCTTCGGCCCTTTCAACCAAAATAATAATAGAAAACAAAGCTTTTATATGTAAAACTAATCAGTTTTAATCTTCTCAGACTGGGCTGAGCCCGTTGAACTTTAATTTGGAAAAAGCAAGGGACCCTTTAACTTCAACAAGGCCTATTGGATTTAAATCCAGTATTTCTTCATTTGAAGTGGGCTGGGCCGAGCGCCTTGACTGGGGATTCTAACTTTATTTTCTATAGCGATTCGGGACCAACCGATATTTCAACAAAATAACAAGGTCGAGAATTATTTTACTTTGTAGAATTAGTAATGCTGACGCTTGAGAACATGAAATGTATAAACTCAAATGGAAATCAGCATTCATAGAAAGGTAGCAGGAAGGCCAATGGCACGGTTTTTCTACCTGTAAATTTATTGTAATAGTTTTCATTTATTTTATTTAATGGATTAGAGGCCGTCTTATGACCTTTTGTTTAAAAAAAATAGCAAGGAGAAAGTTGGAACTTCAGGCGGGCTTTCTATTTTCCTTTTTAAGGTTCTACGTGCCGGTTTTTTTTTTCATAACCAAAAAATAATATTAAATATTATTAATAACCGAATTTAAAAAAAAAAAAATCAACCATAACCAGACCACCCCACTGGGGGACGGTTCGAATCGACTATTCAACCATAACCAGTAACTTTTTTTTTCTTAGGATCTGAATGTTTCAATCTAAAAATGAGAGATGTTCAATTTTTGTTTTCTCAATTTTTTAAGATCTTAATATTTTCACCTTATTATTAATAATTATCACTGCTAAATAATTATATAATAATATGTTATATTATTAATATGTAAAATAATTATTATAATATATTATAGTTATTATTAATATATTAATATTATATATTAATAATATAACTAATTATTAATATATTAATATTATATAATTAGTATCTTATTATCAATAATTATTATTAATATATGAAAATAATTATTATTAATATATGAGTACGGCCAATGTCATAACGTTATAATTTCAGTCTAAGTTATAACGAGTTAGTTTTCGCGATTTCAAAGTCTGAATAGTCGATCCGAACCACTCAACATGATCTCCATATTAAAATGTGCTTGGAGACCAAATTTATAATTTTTGAAATTTTTGTAAAGTCTGAATAGTCTGAAAATAATGATTTTGCACCTATCCAGCTATATAATTAGAAATTCTGTCCTTCTATTTTGGTACAATATTTTCAATATTTGCAATGAAACTTTTTGACAAGCCAAATTATTTTCAATATTTGCAATGCATGCTTTCAATTAAACATTATGGACAATCCAAACTTCAAAATTCCCTTAGTTAGCAATGTTAAGCGCATTGGAATAACCTTGCATCACTAATTAAATAACACATCATCACCAATGGTGTACATGATTAAGTGACAGTTCTTGTAAACAACCATCAGTGCTAATCCTTGGCAAACTAGTAAATAAGTTGACAATATTATCACTGATTCTTTTCAAAGAAACTGTTAGTGAAAGTGCACCAACTTAGTAAACGATCGATCAACACCCGCCGCCATTGCCAAAGCTATGCTCCAGCTCAAAAGACAGCTCCCTCTCGTCTTCCTCCACATCATCAAAGCAATCTATCTCGTACGCCACATGACCATTGCCAAATGCCTTGATGTGATCTTTGAGCGAACACTTGCGTTTGAAGTCAGATCCGCATGTGCAATACCTGTCAAATTTATGTAGTAATAAATTTTGTTAGAAAACTAAATCAAGTTTTGTTGCAAACATGATATATAAGATAGAATTATCCTGCTAAAATATCATGATACCTCATTTTCTATGAATATACTAATTGTTTATGGTTCTATCAAATTGAAGTAATTTGATCATCATTATCATCAAGACCCATGTATGTTAAAAAATATTTGTTTCAAGTATAGATTTACCAGAGTTTTGCACAATTTTTCTCATGAGTGCGCCAATCACCACGTACCGAAAAACGGCTTGCCACATTTTGGCATATTATAGTTAGAGCAAAGCTAAGGGGTGATGTGCTCACCAAAAGAGTTCAGTGAGCACAACTTCAAAAGTATATCGGATCGGCTTCAAATGACAAATCTAAACCGTTGAAATCCTAGTACTTCATGAGTGATGCATGTACATGCAAAATTTTAGAAGTTTCGAATTCATTTGTTACAAGGTCAAGCGGTCAAAGAAATTATAAAAAAATGAATATATAAACCAACTTATAAAACAACTTATAAAAAGTTCATTTCTTTGACCGCTTGACCTTGTAGCAAATGAATTCAAAATTTTTAAAATTTTACATGTACATGCATCACTCATGAAGTACATGGATTTCAACGATTTGGATTCGTCGTTTAAAACCGATCCCATATACTTTTGGAGTTGTGCTCACCAAGCCCTCTTGGTGAGTACATCACACACTAGCTTTGCTCTTATAGTTATTATATAATATATTTATATAATTAGTATCTAATTATTAATGAGTAATCAACTTAGGCTTCCAAAATTTTAGTGCTTCATCAACTCTAACCAACACAAGGAATACTTTAAACCACGATCTAACTTTAGTACAAAAATTGAACATTTCTCATTTTTAAGATTAAAACATTCAAATCCTAAAAAAAAAAAAAGTTACTGTAGCAGACCGCCCCACCGTGGGGCGGTTTGCCCTGGACAGAAAACCACCCCCCAGTGGGGCGGTCTGGTTATGGTTGAAATTTCTTTTAAAATTCGGTTATTAATAATATTTAATATTATTTTTTGGTTATGAAAAAAACCGGTTCTACGTGCATCCAATGTAACACATCAAAATTTACGAAATAAATATAAACAAGTGCATAAATTAAATATACTAAATAATCCCTCAAACAGGGTTGCCAATGGCACCGTTTTAACCGTCTACACAACCCGTATAGTATTCGAAAACGCGGGTAAGAGTAAGATTTTTTTTTCGTTAGCTTATCGGGTGCCGGTAAGGGTAACGATTTTTTTCTGTTATCTTATCCATTTTCATATAAGATAATTTTATAAATAAAATTATATTTATATATAGATATATATTTGTATGATGATGATACGTGATACAATAAAATTTTGTATTTTATTAAATTTTCATAATACAATAGTTGTATTCATTATTATTTTTTTCTTGTTTTGAAAAATATTTTATTGAAAGCACAAATTGAAAAGACGGATAAGAATAAAGATATTTTTCATTAACATAACGGATACGGGTATGAAAATGTCTCCATCCAACTTGTATCATACCTGTTGACACCCCTACCCTCAAACAAGCCGAAATTTTTATTAATAAGAATATAAATAAAAAATATCGGTTTTGGAGAAGGTTTTGCGTATAATTTGAAAAGTGAGGAAATGTGATTGTTTATAACGTCCTCTGGAGGTGATTGTCTACAACGGCAAGATTAGAGAAATATGATTGGCGCTAATTAATGCCAAGAAAAAAAATCTAACCGCTATGGACGATAACGGCCAGCTACGGTCTTTTTTTTAAGTCCAGTTTAGTTCAATTCTATGATAGTATGGTTGGAAAAAATCATTGTAGCTGACCGTTATCGTCCATAATGGCCAAACTTTTTTTTTTCTTGGCGTTAATTAGCGCGAATCATATTTTGCTAATCTGACTGTTGTAAACAATCATGTCCAGAGGACATTATAAACAATCACATTTTTCCCACTTTTCAAATTCTACGTAAAACCTTCTCCAAAACCTATATTTTTTATTTATATTTTTATTAATAAAAATTTCGGCTCAAACAAGTATTCATTTCCTGTTTTGATCTGTGAGAAGCTTTAATTCCCATTCCCCTCCGGAATGGTCACATCTGTGATGTTTGTTCCACACAAAATACCAGTCAATGTTACCCCACTAATTATTGTTCAACTTAAATGCAACAGTATATCGAAATGTTACGAAACATAATTTTAAACAACCAAAGTGGAAATATTACAAATTAACATACAGAGAAAAAGTACCTGGCACAGGGAAGCCAACCAGCTGTTAACCACCATATGACAGTTAAGAACGGAGTAAGACTTTTAAACTATAAAATCAATCATATAAAATATTTTTTTTTAAAATAAAATTAATTTTACAGTATTATCATTTTTTTTTCTTCTAAATTACATTACAATTTATATATAAATACAAAAAAGATGGTCAATTCAACTTTAATCCGACTCTGCCGAAAACAACACTAGAGAAGGAAATACATGACACGCCGTAACGTAATGTGACAAACATGATTTGGTCACATGACGTGATCAACTTTTTTTTTCACGTGACGTGACCAAAATAGTGGTGGATGGTCACGTCACACGTAGTCACGCCGTGATCATACGTGACATGACGTAAATTAGTCATGTCAATTTTTTATATTTTAATTAAAATTGTTGCAAATTTAGAAAAAAAAATATAAACAAGTCTAAAATAAGTAAATAATGTTGTAAATATTATTTTTTTTAAAAATGTTGCATTTGACATTACTTTAAAAATTCAAATTACAAACATTCATTAAACTAAACTAAAGAAAATAAAAACCAGTACTACATGAGTACCAGTATCATTGAACTTATACTAAAATAAAAATTTGAATACTCCATCCATACAAAAAAAATTGGATACTCTATGTTTCATATCATGACGTTACGTGACTGGTCCGCGTGACGTGTATTTTTCATTGGAATGCGGTCACGTCACGCGAGTCACGTCATATAATCGATTCACGTGACGTGACATGATGTTAATGTAACATAATGTTCTATGACGTGACTAATCACGTCGTGATAAATTTCCTTCTGAGATTAACAGTAAGAATTGCCATTGATCCATTCGCCATGAACAAATCATAATAACTAGTTGATCGTTGCATAATAATGAAATCTTGAAGATCTACGTGGTCTTAGAAGAATGGTATATTGATAGCTTTTTTTTTTTTTTTTTTTTTTTTGAGTGAAAGCCCTTAGGCGATAGCTTTTTTCTTCTCCCAAAATCCGAGGCGGCATGAGAATCTGTAGTCTATACCGTCTTTTCTGCTCTTTTTCTTAAGGTGTCTTTTCTGATCTTCAAACGTCTTGTTGCCTACAGATCTATAGGGGATAGGTACCATGTATATTACTTACGTTTTTTTCTGTCAAATAAAAGGTACCATGTATGTCAGTCTGACAATTTAAATTGTTTTAAACAGGTTATAAATAATAGCATGCACTTGTCGGACGGATATAGTATTGTTAAATAATTAATTGAAAATAATCGGTTATAATTGAAAATAATCCGTCGATCAGTAGAAAAAAATCTGTGACAGTTTGATTACCGTCAATGATTAATCGGCCGATTAATCAGTCTAAACGGATGTTTTCTACAACTATGGTTTTAAGAGACAAATTACAATTTACAAAAAAAAAAATCAACTAATTGCTACCAACTTGTTTTTTCTAGGAATTTTATATGTCTTTTTCTAAAATTCTGATTTGTAACTAGAGTTGAATTTTAGGTTAAAATAAAAATAAAATTTTTAAATTATAATTAGTAATTATGATTAAAATTTAGAACAATGGAAATTAAAATCAGAGTATTGAAAATTATAGATTAGAGCATTAGTTTTTTATCTAGTACCCGATTGACTAATTGGTTTGAATATGATTAGCTATTTTTATCTTTCCTGACAAAAATCATAAATACGCTCTGATATGAAAGATCAGTATTTATAATCCGTGAATATGAATAAAATTCAATGATTATAATTTTATATTATATTATTTCACCTTTATATAACTATGTATTAATTTAATACGTAAAAATAAAAATATATAATAATAAATATCTACCAGATTTTGTATATTTTTGTATAGATTATATTATCACAAAATTAATTATTTTCATTGTGCCAAGTAATTATACGTACTATGCATTAGTTCTATCAAAAAGTGTTACTTTATTTAGAAAGTTGATTTGTGTTAAATTATTTGAGTAAAACTAAGGTGTGATGTGCTCTCTAAGAGAGTTTAGTGAGCACATCTCAAAAAAGCTATCGAATTGACTTTGAATTACGTATTCAAACCGTTAAAATCCATGTACTTCATAATGTTCATGCAAAATTTTTAAAGTTTTCAATTCATTTAGTACGTGGTCAAGTGGTCAAAAAAATTATGAAAAATAAATACATAAAACAACTTAAAAAATAACTTATAAAATGTTTATTGTTTTGACCGCTTGACTATGTGCTAAATGAATTCGAAACTTAAATTTTTTGCATGCACATGCATCCCTCACGAGATACATGAATTTCAACAATTTTGATTCGTAGTTCGAAGTCACTATGATAATTTTTTGGTGGTGTGCTCACCAACTCCTCTTGGTGAGCACTCCACACTTTAGTTTTGCTCAAATTATTTGACTTGTACATATCAACTAATTAAATATGTAAAAATAAGATATTATTAATACGTAATTTTATTTCTACTTAACTGCGTGAAAGTCAATTTACTAATTATACAGTAACCAGTAATTATATATGCATTAATTTAATCAAAACAACGTACGCACGCTGCGTTTCATTGTACAGAGTAAAATTAATTTATAACGGGACAAGGTTCGGAATACACCGTTAGTTTAGTTTCAATGATTCTCACGGGAGTTGCGTTCCATGATAATTTTTATCTAGTTATTTATACAATAGTTTACCCAAATTATGATCATTAAAATTTTCAAAAAATATTTTCACACAAGAAAAACAGAATTGCAAGATATTTTGGTCGTCTACCGTATTCTCCCCGCGTCGAGACTACGACATGTGTTTGATATTTTGTTAATTAACGCTAGTAAAAAATACAAAGTATACACGGTATATATATTATACATATTGATAAAAAAAAATTCATTAAATTAATGTTTAAAGTAAGAAATATTATTTCAAAATTTTATGTACATTATATACGGTTTTGTATTTATAACCATGTATAAATGTGCTCAACATTCAGACATAGTTTTTAGTACAAAATTGTGACCAGATCATACACGGTTTATTATTAAAAATCATGTATGAATGTTGGAGGGCATTTCCGGAGGTTCTTGAGTGCATTTTTGGACAGGCGTAAATGAAATGCTCCAACAATCCTACACGGTTTTATTATATGATCCGTGTGTGATGAAAGAAATACTAACTTTCTCTCTCCATTTTTTTTCTAAATTATTTCTAAAGCATCTTTTCCCTGTAGGCTACACATGTATTTCTCATAGAGAAGCAAATATAAACATGTGAGGCTAAGGCAAGGAATAAGACAAGAGATGCAATATTTTCACTCAAAAGACGATCTCTAATAAACTTCTAATAAGCGTATCTCGAAGCTCGAGCGTTCGATTTCAACATATTAACACTTTTCAGAAAGTTTGCGAGGAGATCAACAACAATTACGCCTTATAGGCGTAATTGAATTTTTCAGCCCCACAAAACGAAAGAAGGAACCTCAAAACTTAAGTTGATTTTTCTGATTAAGTTTTTCATTTCTAATTTTCAATAATTTTGTCCTATACCATACTTTTTATTTTCGATTGTTCATGTAAATGTAAGAAGTCTCATGTCTAGAAATTTTTGTTATATTTTTATTGTTTTAGTTACAATGTTATTCATGTAACTAGTAATTCATGATGTAATTATAATTGTTGTTTATTTATTGGTAAATGTAGTGTTATAGTTTTTTTAAATTTAGTTTAGTATTTATGGTATTTAGGTCTACAGTTTAATTTGAATTCAGATCTAGAGTTTGATTTGAACTCAGATCTATGGTTTTATGTGATTTTTTTTAAAAAACAATATGAATTACACACGGTTTTTATTAAAAAAAAATCAAGTAGGATGTGTGTTTTTATACACGGTTTTACTTTAAAAACTGTGTATGATGTGTTTTGGTGACAAAAATGACGAAAAAAGTATGAATTAAATATGGTTTTTATATGGAGTCGGACTTTCAGACTATAGACTATTGGGGTCAAACATGAATGAAAGTTAAGTATATAAATTTTTTTATGTTACAAATAGAGTCAATTTTACATTTCTTATAGCATTTGTCTTTTAATATTATAAAAAATAACATATAATATGAAAATTTAAAAATAAATAAAATCAATTAACCTCCATTTTTTTAGTGTAGCTACGTCCCTAACTCCACCATTGCATCTCTAAATTTCAATATGAACCATCCTAAAGATTTTTCTTAATGCATTTACGACTTACCTGTGAGTCCAATAGGCATTGTACAATCAGAGAATCGTGATTAGTGCCGAATCGAACAATTAAAACTGTTATGATTCTCTTATTTGAATCATGACTGTACTAAAGTCGAATTGATGATCTTTCCACACAATAATAATTACAACAACTGCTGTAAATTATGTCTCAGAAAATATTTCTCAAAAGAAAAGAAAACGAATCCAAAGAAAACAGTACAGTGTGAAGAACTGAAGATATTGTGGTCGCCGAATAGCATGCGTCGCACATGAAACCAAACTATATGTATTGCTAATTATCATATAAAAAAAAGAGCATTTTTATATTATGCAGCCAAGTGGCTGTACGTGGGCCCCCACATTAAAAGGCACGAAAAGCGTGCAAAGAAATGCAACAGAACACAGAACATCAAAACCGCTCAACCCCATAACCAGCTGACCCGTCACGTGGCACCACGTGAACGACGAAGCACTGATTAGCTCATCATTTAACCCATATTTTAGATCTCTTAATCCAACACAATATTTCAACTTATGTAACGGGTCATATTCAAGAACCAAAAAAAAAAATGACAAACAATGTCTAACAATTTGTCTGCGAGCATTCATTCATTATTGGCTGTCAGTGATTTGCTACACGTTGCGGTCATTTGGTGCACGACACAGGTTGAAAGAAAATGTCCAGAAGATTCCAGAGGCACGTGTCGGGTAGCGAAACAGAGAGTAGTGACGGGGAGACGAAGATAATTGAATGGAAAATTAAGCAGGCCCAATGCCATCCAATGTCACGTGGCTGCTAATGGGCTGTTTGCCTTGAGGGGGGGCTCACTGGCCTAAGTTCAGTGCATGGAGCACAAAACTGTTGCGATTCAGTAATTGTAAGCCTCATCTCTGCCACGTGACTTCACGTTTCTCTATTTTGTCGTTTTTATCATCTCCATAGTCCATGGGAAGTTGGGAACTGATAGGAAGGAAGGCATATTGGGGTCCTTGTTGAGGACAGAGATCACCTGCCCCCCGGGGGGGGGCAGGATTTTCCTGCCCCTAGTGAGACTGACAAGTGGGTTCAGACGGGTTTATAAATTTAGATATTAGTTTTTAGTTTTGGTGTGGCCCACGTTTCAGTGACTCAGGGGCAGAAAAATCCTGCCCCCTGGGGGGCAGAGAATTCAATCCCCCTTGTTGAGGCCCTTTTCGGCGCGTTTATGTTTTTTTTTTTTTTTATGAATATGAACTTCTGTAATACAACTTGCAGAATTCTGATGGACATGAAAATATTTAAAGATGTGGAATGGAAGACCTATATTTGATTTTCAAAATTCAAAAATAGATAACTACATACTTCTAGTTCAATGGAATATGTATCCTCCCAAGTACCTTACTGAGTACAATTACCTCCCATTAACAGTTTAACACCCAACCGAGTAATTAGAATTTGATGCCAATTTACATATAATGGATATGTTTTGTGATGCATAAAAAGTTAAATTGACTGACTCATATCTAATTGTACTCAGTCAAGTATTGTAATGTATCTGAATTCGGTTCAATATAGTTCTGCCATTGTTCATGAGGAATTGATGAAACTTTTTCTTCAAATCGCACAAGGAAAACACATTGTTGCGATTGTTTTCACAAAAATAATTTTTTTAAGACTCCGTACAGAAATGTTACATACTGTGCAATCAAATTAGAGCCAAAATTAGATCTATATACTTTAAGATCTATATACTTTAACTAGGTGTCTTAGGAAATGAATAGGCATTAAGCAATGAGTTGGCTAAAGCCAGAAGAAGGAATGGCCAAGGAAAGATGAGAGTGATTATTACAATTTTATATGAGGCATTAAACAAATAGATTTAGTGTTCACACGAGTTCATATTTAAACAAAATAAATTCAAAATGATAAGAAGAGAGTTCTCATATTCAACAAAGACCACGTGATATTTTTCAACATTTAATTTTTGCAAAGTTTGAATGATTTTAATATTTTTATCGGTTTTCCAAAATCAATTCCGAATTTTTTATTCATATCCTCAAGAAAAGAAAAAAATTTCAAAGTTGTCTCGAATATATATTTTTTAAAACCGTCCTAAGCTAGTTTTTTCAGCAATAGACTTTATAGACTACCGTTGGAAAAACCAAAGGTTATTTATGGCTTCAACCACTGGAAAAATCAGCGGTATATAACCCTGACTAAATACCATAATAAAACATAAAAATTGTATTAGTTCGAGTAAAAAAGAAAAGAAAATAGTAGTCTTTTATTATAAAATAAAACTTTATGATCAATAATTAACGGGCTATAGAATCAGAAAATGGTCCTACTCATTTTTTTTATACTACACTAGGAACCTTAATTTTTCACAAGAAGATTATTATAAATTTATAATCACTTTAAAAGATGTGGTTCTCGTTTTACATACACCAAATCAACTTTAAAATCGAAGTTCTAGATATTTGCTAGTGTACGTAGCCGATTATTTTATTAATAACTAATTTTTCTTTAATAAAAATAACCTTATAAAAAAAATGACTAAACTGCCTCCCAGTACCGGATCGCCCCCCATTTTGATAGTCAGATTCAATTTTTTTTAGGATCTTAATATTTTCATCTGAAAATGGAGAATAAAAAATGTTCAATCTTACACTGTCCTCAATTTTATAGCAAACAAAAAAGAATTTTTTTTTTATGAATGTCTATTGGTTTTGATATTATATAATAGTAAAATAACATGATTTTGACCGTTTAATATCTAATACGCAGTACAGAGGAAAACATTTATTTGTATGTTTCAGCATGAATAAAAAAAGTAATCTTCATTGATTAAATGATGTGAAAAAAATAATCAATTCGTTAATCTTTTTTTTTTTTATGAAGAACCCGTAGGTGAATTCGTTAATCTTTCCATGACACATGACACACACATATTAATACACTTGTAAATATTTTTTTGGACATAGATATTCTAAAATAATTTTAAATTATTGCATATTATTCGAAGGAATAATGTGGTACATAAACAAATTATTTTCTTATTTTATTTGGGTCAAACCTCTAATTACAAAAAAAAATAAAAACAAGTAGTTTTTAGATTTAGAATTCCAGTTACTATTTTAATACAATATATTGTTGAAAATATTATTTGTATTTTTTTTATCCTAGAGCTCATAATAAATAAAATAAGAAATAATTAAGACCCTACGCTTGTTATAAATTTTCATTTTAGCCTATGGGGTTTGTGAAGAAAATTGAGGACATAGTGTAAGATTGAACATTTTTGTTTAATATAAAATTGAACGCCTTTTATTTTTCATTTTTAGATGAAAATATTAAGATCTTAAAAAAAAATATTGAGGACATAGTGTGAGATTGAACGCTTTTGTTTGCTATAAAATTGAACATTTTTCATTTTTCATTTTTAAATGAAAATATTATAAAAAAAGTGAGGACATAGTGTAAGATAGAATATTGAGGGTGGTCCGCTAAAAAAAAAATTGAATCTGACCGCTCAAATAGGGGACGGTCCGGTGCTAGGAGGTAAACTAATTTTTTTTTGAGGTTATTAATAAAAAAAATCGGTGTAAGTAGTAACCAGACAAATTTGTATTAAAAAAAAATCATGCACGTACTATCAGATGATGTTAATTAACTTTATCAATCAATTAAGCATGCACACAAAAGAATTCTTTCAGTGCTTGTAATTAACTTTATGAAATAATCAAGCAAACAAAAGATTTCTTTAAGTGCTAGCTTGCAATTTAAAATGCTTCCATTGTTTTAGGGATACCAAATGGTGCATCTCCAGGTACTCCTTGTTACCTGTATTATAAGGCAAATAGCCTAATACCTTCAACTACTTGCTCCCAATCATCATGGAATGGATAAGTACACGAGATATTTGCATTTAAAAAATAAATGAAAGAAAAACAGGATCCAACTTTAACTTTTTTTCTTCTCATATTTAGGTTATAATTGCTTTCTTTTTAGTGTTCGTGCCGGGGAAGTATCTCAAAGAAACTTCACACAGAGTGGTATTTGTTTTATTTAAATTCACTTCTTGTATAAAGTAATCGGAACATGTTAAAGCACTGAAATAGAATTAAATATCAATTTTTTTTACCAATGAAAATTCACACACAATGGTTGTGATTTGTGAACTCCATTTTTAGTCACGGATAATGCCTACAAATCCAATAGTAAACTATTATGCATAACCAATTTATTAGAGGGAGCGTGCATGCAGATATATTGTTTCTTCTTTAATTTTTCACAACCTCAATTATATTTGCAATATTAGAACGTTTAATCCTCTTCTCTTCTTCATCTTTAAAAAAAGAAATTTAACTTCTTCTTTGTACTAGACAATGAACACCCGTTTGTTTTCTAGCAACAGGTCCAGGCATCAGTGAAAACGATAACTAACTCCTATTGGAAAAAAATTGGGACTGCAAGCAACAAATTAAGCATTATTTCTCTACCGGACTTAATACTATTTTTTTACATTTTTTTTTTATGTTTCCCAATTGAAAATGACCACATTAAGAGAAGCTCCAGGTGTCACTATAGAGCTCATCGAGTGCGCTTGATCAGTTAATGCTGACAAAACTGTTGCTTACAGTGGGAAGGCGATTGAAAATTTCTGAAAGGTACATGTGCCATCAGCAATCGAGTCATAGTTGTCACGTAAATTGGTCGTTAGCATTAATGCATTCTCGGGATTGAACCTGACACGGACTGGGTAACAACACTTGGCGAATTATATATCAGAGCCAGTGTGCCGAATTGATTTAAATAATTAACAAAAAGTCAGAATATGGGCATCCCTGTTCGCACGAAGGAGAACAATTGGCAAACATCATCAGATTATTGATCATGATAGATAGGGACTTCAATTTTGGTAATTTGGCGAATTGTAAGTTAAGATATAGCGCCATTCTGGTAATTGCTGTAGGTTGGATAACGCCAGCGTCTGCTGAGCCTAAAACTTTTGCCAGAATATATAATGTATATTTGGATAGCAATAGGTGACGGATCTTAATGTAACTCAAATAATACTTAGTCATTTTATAATTTTAAAATTTTAAGTTACATAAATTGAAAACTAATTGAATTTTCTTTTAAAAAATATATATAGTTAAGTCACCTTCACAATATATAAAATTTGTGATTGTTCTTTAGTTATTAGAATTTTACGTTGTGGTTGTGAAGATTTGAATTCAAACTTCACCTACCATACAGTAAAGATTTGTGCATTTTATATTTCAAAATAATAAAGAGCACTTCTCCTAACTTGTAAAGAACACGGAGATTGTAAATTAAATAAAAGATATTGAGAGAGTTCGAGCAAAGCTACGGTGCTATGGAAAGCGCATATAAGTAAGTATTATGAATTAATATTTTTATATTCAAAGTGTAAACAATCCATTCATATTATTCAACATAATCTCTCTGTGAAAATATATCTGTAGATCTAAATTTTTTATTTTACATTATTTTTTTTTACTATTCTTTAAATAGATAGAAAATTACTGGATGTAAAGTTTGTAGACCATTTAAAAGAATTGATTATCTACCTATCTAAAAAATAAGTGAAAATATTATAGAAAATATAAAATTTAGTCAACAAGTAATATTTTTATATACAAATCACTTTGAATAGTTCAGCTCAACTATTTGAGTTCTAAAAATAAATATATTGATTCATTGTACGGACTAATCTCACTCGAGGAAGTTCAACACAAATTTTTGGAAAAAAAAAAAACGAAGAATGTCACCTACATTTTAAACTGTCACTAGAGTGGGAAAAATAGCACATTGGAGCTGGCTTCGCTACGGAATGATACGATTACAGTATGGCACGGAATGATTCACGTGTTTGTTTAAATATTAAAATTACACCAACATTGATGTTTCTTAATTTTATGTTGTTGTAATTATAATTTGTACTGACATTTTCGAAAACTTATTTTCTGAATCTGTGAATCCGAAAAATAATTTTTCAGATTAGGACTTTTCTGGCCGACATTTTTTCATTTTGTTTTATTTGTATTTTATTTGTTTTTTTTTTTAGTTATTATTATTATTATTATTATTATTATTACATATCAATTATTCAAACAATTTCATATTTGATATAGTTTGAATGTTTTATATTCTAATTTTTTTTGAAATTATTTCTTCTAATTGTTTATTTTTAGATATTTTAATTATTTTGTTTTAGTTATGTGAAATTTTATTTGGACAATATAATAAAAGGCACATACATTATTAATGACAATATAATAAAAGACATATTTATTTCATAAGCAAAAAGTTCTACAAACAACCATGACAAACACGGTTAGTAAAACGACCAGTGCCGTGCCTTTTCAATGTATCAATTATTTAAAATAGAAACTAAATCAATAAGTGGCCCCTGTGTCACGACTAGCAGAATGATTCGTGTTTGTCATGACTAGCAGTCTCTGTGTATCAACCTTTCTAACATATATCTAACCCGACTGCAACTAACATTCCCCGCATATCAGTCTCAAGTCCCGACCACAACTAACAGTCTCCGTATATCGGTCTTTCTAACATCGAATCCTACTACGAGTCTACGACTAGCAGCCCCACATGTCAGTCCCAATCGCAACTAACGGCCCCCCCTTTATTGACCTTTTCATTAATTCATTCGACTCTTGTTCATTTGTTTTCTTATTTATGTTCCAAACGAATTAATCCTATTCTCCTTTTCCATTTTCATTTGAAGATCTAACAAAGGACAACCGGATGTTCGAGGCAAAATGAAAATATGTCTCATAATATTAAATAAAACATTACTAAATTTTACAAAAAACATAAATATATATTTTAATTAACTATGTTTGAATTCAATTTTCATTTCATAAAAACACTTAATGCTATATGTCGTTCATTCAGTTTACTAACTATGGCGAATTATCAATGACCTTGCTTTGTCTATTTCAATTAAATCTCACATATTATGTTATATATTTCCTTTATTAAAGACTGACAAATTTATTCTCGGCTTAAAACATTTTGGTATCTAACCTCTATTTTTAGTATTATGAGGATGAAAAAATTAAAATAAAATAGAAATAATTGATTTTGTTTCGGTTATCTTGATTCTTATCATCACCGAAAGTTTTGACTTGATATAATAAAAAGAATATCCAATTAAGTTTCAAATCCTAATATAGTAAGTATCATTTAACATAGAATAAATTCGTATATACTATTTGCTGAAATTGGTTTTGAAAGTCAACAAGAATAGAAATGAGTAATTATAAATATTAAATATTAGTGTTTACTCTATTTAGAGTTATCAAATACAAACAAAAAGATAAATATACATCATATTCCGATTTGGAAGTCAGATCTGGCTTACTTTTGATTAAAAAAAAACAAATTATTTGATAAACTATATGAATTCAATTGAATGAAAAAAAAATCAAGAATTAGTTTCAGAATTTTTATAACTAACGGAATTATTATAAACTAAGGAAAATTTCAGATTATTATATAACTAAATAAATTGTTACCGGTAGTCTAAATTTTTAGATTTTAATTAAAGAAATACTAATCATAACTTTCTACAATCTAAGAACAATAATTTATTATTTATTGTAACCAATGCATCTACTTATCATATTCTAATCAATGAAATTTATAGAATAATTATAAACAAAATATCATAGTTTATAGGACCTCAGTGTAGAAATTTCCAACATCGGCCAAAAAGAGGGATTCAATTTTATTTTGGCAAAGACTATGATTTTTGTTTTTGGAATTTCTTTGGTTGGTACGGTTGTGAAGAAGGGAGAGAGAAAGAGAGATACGGCAGAGGGGAATTAATCTCCAAATAAAATATGGGAGCGGTTTTTAGAAGGGGACGGTTATTTCAAGGGGTGCAATTAACAAGAGTGGCATAGATTAAATTAGGAGGGGCGGGATTATCATAGGGTTTGTTTAATTGTTTAGTTATTTTGTGTAGGTTATTTGAATTCAAATTAGAAAGAATTACTATATAAAATATCGTAATTTAATTTAACAAAATAATTAACTTATTAGTTTTTTTAAAAAAATTAACGTGACAGAATGTTACAGGAAAAAGGTCGGCAGAATCAGGAGAATTATTTTCCGTATTGGACAGATTCATAAATAATATGTAAATGGATGTAGATTGTTAAATTTTAGATTTTTTTAATATTAATAAAATTTTGGCCTTCTTTATTTACTATATCAAACAAAAAGATTTACCGCAAAAACAATTAAACAATTAAAAAGAGGAAGTTTATTAAAAGAAATAATTAATACTTTGCTTGGACTTTAGTTTAACTTGCGGTTACACCGAGCGCAAGCTGAATTCGCATCTCTGAGATATCTCAAACTTTGCGTGACTTTTTGGAATATCTCAATCGTTCAAATAAGTTATACGCGAATCTCAAAGCTCAAATAATACTGGCCCCCTACATCCCCCGAATAGGCACCGGACACGTCGGTCACGCAAAAATTGATTTATCTCAGAGGATACGCACCCGCGCAAGCTGGGGGGCCTGGGGCGGCTGATCGTCAAGTTGTAAATTTGTGTCTCTTTATTTACTTCTCTGTCTATACTATATAGTCATCACATCATCATTTATCAGTTCACCAATGTGCCCCTCAACACCGACTCACTTTATAAATATCTACATATAAAATTTCACAGAGAAATAAAGCCTATATCATCAAGCACAAAACCCCCACTGTTTGCCATCCTCCCACTCAATTGCTCATCATAGGTGCCCCTTTTTTATCACGTGACTTGCACGCCTTATTCTTCTCTTCTTCCCCAGCTCCGTCTCTCTCAAGCACCCAAAACGGCCATAAGAAAGGTTCCGATCTAATCCATTCCCATTACCTAAGCTATTTCTTCTCTCTGATAATTATTGCCAAATTTTTTGTTCTATTCTCCATCGTTAGGTATTTAATTTTCTTTCTTGCTTATTTACTCTTTTCACAAATCACTCGATCTAACTAGTTTCCCTTTTTTCTAAAATCAGATCTATACGATATCATATTGCCAAATTAATCGTCGATTGCACTGTTCTAGCAACCGAGATGGGTATAATTTACATGCCATCACCTTCAGACGATGTGCTCACTTTAATCCTTGTTAACACCGCTCTCACCGTCTCCCTCTTGAAGCAAATCATCTCATCAGTTCTCTCCTATTTTGGTTGGACCCGGCCCAGTGAACCAGAAGACTCCGTTCTGACCCTTACTGACCTGTTTCGGTCCCGGTTTACACCAGTTCAGTTTGGGTCGGCCACTTGCCGGAGCAGGACAGAGCGCCATGTGGACTGCCGGGTGTGTCTGAATCGATTCAGGCCCGAGTCAGTGGTGAACCGGCTTCCTTGCGGCCATGTGTTTCACAAAGGTTGCCTGGAGACATGGCTGGATTACCAGCATGCTACATGTCCCTTATGCCGGTCCCAGCTGCTCAGCGGTGGTGGTGAGCGTCATCCTGGTATTTGGTTTTGAGGTTAATTTAGGTTGGAAATCACTCGCCTCGGAGGCGAGTGTGCTTTGTGCTAGAACTCTAGAAGGAAATCTTTAGGTTCCACCGGCCTATCTCTGTCTCTTTTTTCCTCTTCTGTTGTGTAAATATATGTAATATTGTGATAGTTAGAGTGATGCTGTGACGCCTTGGTGCACCAGCTTAGAGCAGGGATTGTTTGTTCTTACTGTGGCCGATGCGAGTTTTTTGTTTTTTTGTTATGAATTAGACTTATCATGTCGTTCTAAACTTCTAAATTGCGCCTCCTGCTCAAACCTTTTCTTTCAGTATTATGTTTCCCCACTATTTCGGATGAGAATTTTATCCTGGTCGGGTATATTCTCCATTTTACATTCCCTTCTCCATTCTCATAATATAATCCGCCTTCATCAAGCATCAGCTTATCAGACAACTGGTATTTTGTACAAGTCCGGAAAGAGGAATTTAAATTTACTGAAATTGAAGAAACTTACAGTGGATAAATGGTAGATGCTATTTGGTAATGTTTTATTTGCGGTTCTGATAATTATTCATTATGTTTCTCTTAGGAGCTAGTTATTCTAATTATAGTTTGGTGCCAACTGTTGGTTAACTTTTCATGTATGCTTGTCGAATTTAATGATTAAGCTTTGCAATTTTCTCTCAAAGGACGGGGAAATTATTTTAAGACCAAAACACATGCAGCCAATAAATTAAATGTACTTGAACATGCTTTAGATATATGTAAAATCACTTTGAGGCTTCTTTTAATTATTTTCTTCCGACATAAAGATCACTCTGAGATATCATAGCTCTAAAATATAGCCATTCATTCTTTGACTTGTGTATTAGTTATTAATAACATGTATCTACGAATTTTTCCTTTCTATTGTTAAATAAGCTAATGAATATTATAATTTCTGGATTACGGATTCCAAGTTTAAAAAAGGAATACTTTTAATCCAAGTAGACGGGTGCAGGCGCTAAAAACTTATTCTTAAATATTATTTTAATGATATTAATGCAAGTTTTAAGGACGTAAGGTCGTTAGGATCTTTCTGTTAGATACTTTAGTATCGTCAAGTGCTTGGCATCTCTAGAACATGATTACTTTAGGATAGATATAAAGTGGATGAGAGAGAATCGGCCGACAGCACCAGATGCAGTCACAGCTCAAGAGAATTTGTAATTAGGACTTGTAAATTTTGTTAGAGATACTGTTAGAGCTTTAGACACAGTATCAAGAATTGTAAAGATTATATACTGACCTATAAGGAACTGTACTTGTATTCATCAATTAAAAAGTAATACAATGAAGATTTGATCATCTCTCTTTCTTCTCTACTTGTCTACTTCCTGTTTCATAGTGCAAAGGGTCGCAATTAGCCAATTACGAGTCCTGATAAATCTTAGATGAGTTTCATGTGGATCAAATGGGCTAATTTGGGCCAATTCAGTCCGCTACGAGGTACCAATTATCACTGCTCCTGGGGCCGAGGCATAGCAGAGTCGCAGTTGAGCACGTGTGTGTGTGTGAGGCAATTGGGTATACGTACTGCTATTAATGGATTGTCCTTATTCGATAATTCTAAGTCCATACCCGTTTAAGTGGACTCGTATGGAATTCATATCCTCTGCATTAACTCAAATAGGAATCTTTTGAGTTAATGTATCTGGACTATCCGATATGTTTTAAGATCTGCGAGAATTAGATCTTAACTAATATTAAAGAGCTTATATGTTAAAATTAAACGGCTGAATTAGTTTCGTTTAAAATCAGATGGTCTAAGATGCATTAACTCAAAAAATTTCCTTTTGAATTAATGTAGAGGATACGTGTGTACTCGTATGTGGATGTGGGTTGGAGCTTATACCTGATAAGTGATAACTTATTCAATCGAATATTGAAATTTTGAGAAAAAGAATTTAATTTATTTATTGAATGATCATTTAAATTTTATTGGATATGAATTCGTTTATGACTCCGATAAAATAATATTAATAAAGAAATTCCCTCTTACTTTGTAATAGAAAGATATGCAGCTTTGGTTGAGATCTTTTAAAAGATCGATATCTTATCTATCTAATTACATTTGTAGTAGTAAATTTCCGTGACTATAATCTAGTTACATTTCTATATTTTTAGGGCCTATCACCATTAATTACTTCTATTCTATCTATCTTTGAAAAAAATAATTTATTTCCTGGGTTAGGGGCTTCGTGTATGTGGCCGTAATAATAAAGCTGTATTTGAAAATTTTATATTTTGACAATCTTCAAAAATAAAGGTAATTTAAAATCCAATATTACAGGTATGATATGTATTATCTCCATTTTTATATTAAGTATATAGATGTCTTGATCCGCCAACAACTGTGATTTAAAGATGAAGTTTTAAATTGAATATCACTCTCCAATTAAATAATATGTCTTTTACTGATTTTATGCATCTTTTCGATGTTTTTTTTAAGTGTAGAAGTCCGAATTTAGTTAGACATGTAATCACCACCTGCAAATTGTATTATCTTTCTGATTGGTCTTGGTTTTTTTTATTTTTTTAATGTCATTTAAGGAACTTTTTAATTGAATTGATTTATCATATCTTTATTTCTTTTTATTTTTTTAAATCATTTAAAAATATTATTTGTCATGTATGAGATTTACATATGAAAATATCAAAAAGATAAAATAAAAAACACACACACATATGCCATTTAATATGTCACTTTTATTTACATCTAGATGTCATTTAATATGTAATTTAAGTAATGTTATTTGTTATTTTTTGTTTAGAATGCTATCTGTCATTTAATATGTCATTTGTTTGATTTTTTTTGTATAAAAATATGTCAAAAAATATATATATATCATTTAGTATGATTTAATGAATGTTATTTACGTGTAGATGCCATTTAATATATTATTTAAGAAATATTATTTATCATTTAGTTTAATTTTTTTATGATAATATATCATTTTGTATGAGATTTTATTGTTCTTTTATAATATGTCTATGTTGTAACAAACGGGCACAGTACTAGTTATTCTACATGCGTTTATTATTCTAATTGCTACAAATTTCATTGCAAAATTATAATTTGCTAGGTGGTTAAATTGAAGTAAAAGAGAGAAGCGGAGAGAATAGTCAGTGAATTAAAACAAAATCTGATGGCAGCGTAATTGTGTCATCTACATCCCTCTCTAAATGTGTCGCTTGGCTTGTTAAAAAAAAAAAATGAATTGTGCATACGCTAAAATATGCAATAGAAAACTTTTGAGTTTTATAGAAATATTTGTGACATTATTAATAAATTTTATGAATAACTAAAATGTAATTTGTATACGTACTGTCTTTACGTGATTTACAAATATTTGTTGTTTGCTTTTTAATAATATCAGTTGATCGATTCACTGATCAATTGGAGGGTTCGTAATGATTGGTTCCCTGAGCTTGCCATACCAATTGAGAAATAAATCTGCTGTTAATCCAATGGAGTAACAGGACAAATTTTTCTATACATAAATTTTATGAAGAAATTTTTTCATCAATAAAGATCAGATCAATCGTTGAAATCGGAATAACATGTTTCTGTTATTTCATTATTGAAATAACAGTAGATTTATTTCTTACCAATTTGGTCCATAATTATTTTTTGTTTGGTTTAGAAGACAGATTACAGGGGTGATCCTTATCTAGAATTAAGACAGAGTCAAAGCAGATCTTAGATCTTTTTTTTTATGTATTATTTTATAGAATAAAGTTTCATTCTTATCCCCTCAGTAAGATATTTTGTTTGGAATTGGATAATCAAGATATTATGGATACAAAGTCATGAAACATATACCATTTTGAATTGGATTGAACTATATCCAATTTATACGAAGTATATAGGATCCATGGATAGCGAAAGATGCAAGATTCCAATCATAATTAGATCTTCGATTTCTTATTATATTTTTTTTTCTTTCCACGCAAAATAGTTTTGTGAATTATATTTTATTTGGCTGTCCACGTTTCCTTTTAAATGTTCTCGAATTTGAAATTTTATATGAATATATAGCCATTGTTTTTTTTTTAACAAAGCTGTGAAGTCATGAGAAAAGTTCGAACTCTCGTTTTAACATATCAATTTATATATAGACAGTGTTATTAAATATTTTTGTTAAGTCATTTTTTTTTCTATAAAATGTGATATCCAGTGGAACCAAATTATTAGTCGATCATGACCTAACTTTATACATGCTTTATCTGAAACCTCTGTAGCGATTGTTGTTGCTACAATATAAATAGTCTATTGATCACGCCAAATTATATAGCGTAAATCACTATTTTTTTATCTGAAAAATGACCAAAAGTGAATACGAAGTAGCAATATTTCCAATTTATTTACTGCAAATGTGTTTTTGAGTGATTTCAACATGTTTTGGAGAAAGTTGTATATTTAACCCAAAAAAAAACAAAAATGTCATATTTAGACAATTACCAAATAACTGCCAAAATAAGATATCACATGGAGCATGCAACATCTCTCGCGAAGTGCACAACATGCGAAATGACAAAATTACAAGAAAATTCGCAAAGTCGGAAGACCGTGCAGCATCCCTCATGCTGTAGCGGCATAGTCCAGAGGCTGCACGGGCTAGCAAGTTGGGCCTTCTAGAAGATCCTCTTTTCTGATAGGCCACCCTATTTTTAAACAATTCCAGATAAGATCATGGGTGGACTTCACGCCCCCCTCCCCCATGTTCTTCACTACTTCCACTAGTGATTTAGGAAGACTATAAATACCTCTTTTGTAATAGAATTTAGTGTGTGTGTTTAATTGTGATTAAGTCCATAATTATAGCTAGCAATCATTATTGCTAAGTTACGTTGGAGAGTTACTTAGAAAGAGAGGGATAACAATTAAAAGTCAAGCAAGGAGAAATCATCTAAGAAGGCCAAAAGTTTTTTCATTTTCAATTTGGTTGTAATTTATGTTCTCTTTATTTATTTCTTTTATTGTCATGGCTATGAGAAACTAAACTTCTCATATCTAGGGTGAGGGTTGTACTTGAATTCTTAATTGTGTTTTAATACATGTTTATGTTTTGTTTTGAGTTATGATTTGAATTTCTTTCACACTTTATTTTTTTTTTAAATATTCTTGCATACATAGTTTTGTGTATTATATGCCAATGATCTCCACACACTGTAAGGTTGTGTAGTTGTTGCAACATTGTATGAGAAGGATAAACATGCAAGTACTAACACCTAGGCTAACGAGGCTTGACAGCGGTTCAAAGACTAGGGTTAGAACCCAGTGGGCTCTCTTAGTAGGATAATATAAATTGCAACATAGACTAAGTTTCGTTCATCTACGGACAACTAGACTTAGATGGAATAATATTATAAACATTTAGTTTAGGCAGGGTTTTTGGGATATTTCAATTACGAGGTAGAATAAGACAAAAATATGTTTTTATACTTAAAACACTTTAGTATTGGTAGCTCAAAAACCGATCGAAAGATTGAAAAATCTTTCAAATCGCATAAACAAACACTTAGTTCACTGTGTGGGTAGTGACAGTACCGTACGTAGGGTACTTGAAGATAGTTTATATTGCACGCGGCAGCGACAGTACTGCATTTAACCCAGATAAACGTTGAAACTTATATTTTGCACGATTAAGAAGGATAGGAAACCTGAACCCTAGAGGCTCTCTATCTATTGTTTAACCTTAGTTATAATAGGTTGATTACATTTGTCACCACTAGGGCTGTAAATGAGCTGGCTCGGGCCGAGTTGGGCCTTAGCTCAACTCGTTAATTCTGGACCGAGCTGTTAGCGAGCCAGCTCGTTAACAGCTCGCGAGCTAAAATCTCAACTCAAACTTGTGACGAGCTAGCTCACGAGCCACGAGCTGGCTCACTGGGTTTTGTTGGACCTTGTTTTAAGAAGAAAATAAATTTTACAAACCTTTTTGGACCGAGTTGAATCGAGCTGGACCAAGCTTGACAGTGTAAAATACACACAAATTCATACAAATTCACAAATTGATGCCTAGCCGAGCTAGCTCGTGAGCTGGCGAGCGAGCTAAGGCCTTAGCTCAGCTCGTTAATTTTGGCCCGAGCTGTTAGCGAGCCAGCTCAGTCCACTATCGAACGAGCAGTTACCGATCGAGTCAAATGTGAGTCACGAGCGAGCCACGAGGTACGAGCTTTTTGGACAGCCCTAGTCACCACCACTTCTTTTATAAAAATCCCATCACCTAGACTAGTAAAAATTGTTTAAACTTGCTACAGCTAGTGTGATGTCTCCCATTCCTTCTTTTATAAAATTGTTTAAGCATGGCATTGTTGAAGGTTCGAAGGTCGATGACTCCCATTCCTCCTATTGCTTTAGGAGTGCAAACCAATTTCTAATTCTCTAGGTTTAGCTTCTTTTGCTGTGGTGATACCCTGTGCCAAAGAAAATGCCTTCTTATTTTTATCAATTTCGCTTATGATCCCTTCTAGTATTCTAAGGCACAACATGTAGTATGTTGGGAGGGAAGAGAGTACTGCATTTATAAGAACCAATCGACCTGCTATAGAAAGGTGTTTGGTCGCCCCGCCTAGCTGGCCAAACTACTGCTGAATTTCTTCAAGAGTGGTATGTAAGCCGATTTAGGTAACCTTTTGTTTGAAAGTGGAAGACCTAGATAGGTGAATGGAAGTGTGCCTAGCCTACATCCCATGGCCAAGGTTAGTTGACGCCCTAATTCCTCCTGTGGCTCTGTTAGCACCAAAAATCAAATTATATTATATTCTATCTAATTTAAAAAAATAAAAAGAATATTTCTAATATTTTAATAAAAAAAATAAATTATAATTCCCCCCCCCCCCCCCCCCCCCCCCAAAAAAAAAGAAAGAGTTAAAGAACTGCCTAATAATTAAGCGGTTTCTATTAAAAATTAAGAAGCGCCTAATTATTAGACGGTTTGAATAGATTTAATAAAATCTAACTCTAATAGTCATAATTGACAATTTCTATTTAATGTTGAATATAAATAAAAATAACAACAGAAATTTCCTACTCATGTGAAGCAGGTACAGAGTCATGCGGTTCCAGCTTCTGAGTAATTACATGGGTCCGTATCCTCTGAGATACCTCAGTTTTTGCGTGATTGACGTGTCCGGTGCCTATTCGGGGAACCGTAGGAGGCCAGTATTATTTGAGCTTTGAGATTCGTACATAAAGTATTGGAACAATTGAGATATTCCAAAAAGTCACACAAAGTTTGAGATATCTCAGAGGATGTGAATTCGTGATTACATGGCCTCGTAGATTCTTACACGGAACCAACTTTGCTACTTTTCAATTAGGAGTAGGGCTGATTAATGAGCGAGTTAGGGTATGCTCATGCTCGCTCATTAAGTTAGTGAGTCGTTAATGAGCAAGTCATTAATGAGCGAGTCGTTAATGAGCGAGTTGTTAATGAGCGAGTTATGAGCAACTGAGCGAGTCACGAATTAAATATTACATAATTTAATAAAAAATTGTCCATAAACAAATTTAACAAAATCAAAACAATAATAAAAAAAAACAAGTATTAAATAGCAGAATTATACATCACTAAACAAGTCTTTTTTAGCGTCAATTATTTAAGGCTGGAGTATAGTAGTGGACTGGATCACTAAACTTTGGAGCTTCATTTTTTTCAATTTTAATTTCAACTTTAGTCAATTTGGGTTAGTAACGTTAATTGATTTTTTTATTTATTCAATTTAATTTTAATTTAATAAATTGAAATTAAATGTGACAGGATTAGATGTGGCAAATTCTTAATGAGCGAATTGGGGTATGCTCATGCTCGCTCATTAAGTTAGCGAGTTGTTAATGAGCGAGTCGTTAATGAGCGAGTTATTAACAAGTTGTTAGTGAGCAAGTTATGAGCGAGTCACGAATTATGAGCGATTTATTCACTCTTAATTAGAAGAGCAGAATGTGCTTTTTTTTAAATCTAACTGTTTATTTGTGTTGAAATTCTCGCATAAAAAATTTTAACGGTTAAATTTGAAAATGCAGGTCTGCTCTCCTATTTGTGCAGCGGAGTCGGATCCACCTTTACACCTGTCACTCTGTCTCAGCCTCTCAGGTCATCAATCAATCAACACTTGGCATCTATTGTCTGGACCGTCATACACTAGATGTGACGGATCATTTCCCCCCCTTTAACACGGGGACTTCTGAGTATGACACGTGTTACCAAAACTAATTCATTTACTAATTAAGCTAACTGTTGTAAGTTTGTATTTAATCCAGAATGATAGTGACATATATTGGTAGGGGAGATAATTCAAAACTTTTATTTTTGCACAATTCCGAGTAGGTCCGATGCCCATTGGACCTACTTTGGTTCGATGGGTGAAACGACCATTCGATTGCATCAAGATCCGTTCTAAGTACAATAAAAACCGTGTAGGTGTGTTTTAATTTCCGTGTGCACAAATTTAATGCTAATCGTACAGTGTTAAAACTAATTAAACATAAAAATGAGTCCAATATCCATCAGATCTACTCCTATCTCATTTTTGCATAGTTCGTTCTCCAATTACTTTTTCCTTCGAGAATTGGGATCAGTTCATATTTTGCATAGAAATTTGAAAATTTTAATTTATTTTTCAACAGAAATCAAAAGAAAGAAGAATGTCAGCTGAGAAATCCAATATCGCCAAGATAATATCAACTTTATGCTTTACCGCATTTCTATTTCATTTCTGGTTTTGTCATGGTCCTCATGGATAGTATTTCTTGTAACTTTTGAAACCGCAAAGTCGCCTCCGAACTAGTAATGCTTTAAATAATTGATCATTTCCCTAAATTTCTATAAGTAGGGTTTAAATCTCTATTAATGGACAATTACTAAAGGGTACTGAAATTTGTTTGTGGAGGGTAATTTACTGACAAAATTTGCTTCGGATTTTCTCACTATTATTACAATTTTACCATACGAATCCTATACATATTAAACTTTTATAAAATATATTCATGAGCAATGTTCAAATACCTTATGTCTTTCATGCCTCACATTCTTATTTTCAATTTTAAAATCCAAACAGTCAATCCAACCATTCAATATGATCTCCATATTAAAAAAGTGCTTGTAGACCAATTCTATATTTTTAATTTTTTTAATATTTTATATATGGATACAAAAAACACTATTTTTTCATAACATTATGGACCATTCATTTTATATCTATCTAAACAAATAAAAAAAAATGCAAAAATTCAAAAATTATGTCTTCAAGCACATTTTAATATGGAGATCAGATTAAACTGTTTTGAATCAACTATTTAAACTGAAAATAAAATAAAAATATTAAATAAGATTGAGAATAAAAATGTGAGACAATATTGAGTCACGGAAGACAGAGTTTACGAAAGAGGTGGCGTAGCATAACAAGATAAATAGACAAGTTTCTACGAAATTTCTCCGAAGAGTTGTTAGCATGCCTCTTTATTATCTGTGTACTTTATTTAGCAGTGGTGTCTTTATAAAAAATTTCTTTTACCTTGGTCTATTATATCTTGAAAAATATTTCTATCATAATTTAATAATTTATTCAACAATTGGAAAAATACCTCGAACGGAGATTTCATTTTCGTAAAAGTGACGATTGATTAATCAAAATTCATTATTCTAATGTTCTCTAAATATTAATACAATGGGCTTTTGCCTTTTTTTTTAAAAAAAAAATATTCATTATTCTAATACAAATAATGAAAGATGATACAAATTATAAAACCAAATGAGATGGTTTCAATATAATTATTAATAAAGAGAAGATATATGAATGGTTTGTACATTTTAAACTAATGAAACAGAAACTTTGAGGGGACATTGATGGTTAAGATTAGACGACTGTGATTTCTTTCTTTTAAAGAGATCACTGCGATTTCTTTCAAAAAGAAAAAAAAAATAATAGGGACGGCTGTGATTGCTCAAATCAGAAACTTTGAGGGGGTGTTGATCACATTACTCCTTTGCCTCTTCCTTTTTGTTGCCGCGGTTCCGCTTCCAGATTAACCAAGCCTATTACTTGGTGCTGCAAGCTCCTTTTCGATCTGACCAAAAGTTTTTTGGATCAGTTTCGTTGCATTAGAAATTACATTCTTTGTGACTCGCTTCTGGTGTTTGGTGCTCTTTTGCCATGCAACGCCGAGAGATACTTGTACGTTGCACGCCTTCTGTTTTGGAGACAGGTCTTCAATTTGGTACCTTGTATGAATCTGTTCATGCAAAATTAAAAAGGTCAGCTGATCACCTACCAAAACTAAAATTACAGGACTAACATTAATGAGTATATTCTATGACACCCAATTAAAAAAACCCAGTACTATAAATGCAAATGTTCCTGTCTATCCATACCAAGCTCGCTTTGGTACCATTAATTAATATTCCCTCGTTTTTTTTCTTAAATTTGTTGGGGACATTCTTTTACTTTTCCAATGTGTTGCAGTTCGTTATCTTCTTATTCTACCAAGGTTTTCTCTTATCACCATGGCTATTTTAAGAACACCAATGTATTGTATATATTTCAAAGGCAAGTGTATACAAACATACATTATAGTAATCACCGAGCAGGACCCCTTGGAGCTCCATCACCTCATCAATGATCCATCCCTTTTTACCATCCCCAAGAGGGATCTTCTGTTGAGTGCTGCTCGCGGCCCCGCCGCATGCTGACAAACTCTTTCCACATTTGTAGTGCGTCTGCCGCTGATATGTGTCTGACCGTACCGATTCCCATTCGGTGGGTGTGTACTCGATGCACCCCACTGCCTCCATCACTCTCAGCTCAAGTGGACCCCCGTCAAATGCCTCCATCAGTGAGTTTATCTAGTAATAAACAGAAGAACAATGTGCACGGTTGAGTAATCCAATAGATTATTAATAACAAGGACAGAACACCACACTATTATTCCTTATGCTACTGTTTTACGAGCAAAAATGACTAGTATAATCTATAATGGGAGAATTTCTGGTATGCCCATCTAAACTTTGAAAATAGCCAATTTCCCCATGAAAATGTCATAATATCCAATATCCCCATAACAACTTAAAATTATATCTAATATCCACATTGATTTATTTAACCTTTAATTAAATTATTTTAAAAATTAAAATGACAAATATGCCCCTTCATTTCAAACTCTCCTCTTCTCAACCTCCTTGCACCTTTTCCTATGCCAAAACTCCATTAACGTGCAAGCTTTGGATCTCTTGCTAGTTCAAATATTTCTGCCCAAGTTATCTGCGAATAAATACTATTTCATCTCCTGTTATAAAGAGTGATTTGAACAACAATTTAGTAGGTAAACCAACGAGCCCCACAACTGTGCATGCAATCAATTTTTGATTCATTAAATGTTTCTAAAAGTTCCTCTCAATAAAAAATTGAATCAAATACTTCCAAAATTTACACGCTGTCTAAACTTGAATCAAATGCTCCTAGAAGTTTTCATCCATTAATAATCGGATCATATGCATCCAATAGTGCGAAGGGGAGATGAGAGTTTGGAATCGTCGCAGGTGAAGGTACAAAGGGAGAAGAGAGTTTGAAAGAAAAGGATATGTTTGTCATTTTAATTTTTAAAATAATTAAATTAAAGGTTAAATAAATTAATGGGGATATTAGATATAATTTTAAGTTGTTGTGGGGATATTGGATATTATGGCACTTTCATGGGGAAATTGGCTATTTTAGAAGTTTAGATGGGCACACTAGAAATTATCCCTATAATTTAAATGCATGCCATTTTGATTTTTCAAGGGAATTCTTTAATTGCAAAGAAGCTGTGCATCATTCTTTCAAACTTCCACCAAAATTTATCAAAGCAAACAATACAGTCTAATTAATCTCAATAGTGCTCTGGGGGCCAGACCTCCAAATTTCTTCTTCAAAAAAAAAAAAATCTCAATTGGGCATCTACCAGGTTTAGTACCAGTAACTCCTATATAAGCACTATCTTTACAGATTATGCTCGGTATCAAGTTTTTTTCAGTTCAAATCTTTAGTGTAGGAAGTAGAATAATGCTAGTTCTTTCTGTACCAGTACTGCTGCCCGTATACTGTTCTTACTGTACTGGTACACTAAACTTACAATTATATTACTCTACCGAGAAAAATACACAACCTGATCCTTACAAGTATAAACAAGGAAAATTTTAAAAGAAGACAAAAAAAAGGAGAAAAAAAAATACTTACATCAAATTGAAGGACCGAAGAAAAAATTTCTGTTTTTTTGGCATCCTCTAAACCTAAAAATTGGCCACTATCCTCATGGTTGAGGTTTCTGTCTCCAGATTCTTCTGCTGCTATCTGTAGCTTCTGTTCTGGTGTGAATGACCTTGCCTTCCATAGTGCCACTATTGTCCTGAATTCAACCAAACAATGGGATAATAGTTATTCTATTTTAGTGATTTCCAAGGTACCGTGCTGGTTATGTACCAACTGAACTGGTAGTGTACCACTTGTTTCTTCGTTTTAATACCTTGTTATTAATACTTAGAATTGTTTCTCTAATTTAGGTTTTATTTTCTTGTATTAGTATTTGAGGCTTATATTTGTTTATTACTTGTTTGAATATCTGTAATTTCTTTTACCAGTGCACTTCCAAAAAATTGTATACGAGCATAACCATTTTAATTCTTCTTTTATTTCTATGAAATTGTGTCTGGTATCATTTATGCAACATGCAATATAGTTGGGTTCGTATTACATTCCAATTCATTAATGCTTAAAATGTGGCTCACTACTAATGTAACGATCTGTTCTTGTTTCCTCTAAAAGTTGTGTAAAAAGAATAATGAGTAAAATGAAGAGCACTTGTAAAGGTAAAAATATTATTCTAGCAATAGCTACATGGAGTCCTGAACTAGCCGTTCCTTGTGAAGTCAGAAGCTATCAAATTTGAATTCAATTAGTTATGATGAATCGCTAGTTATGTCATTACCTTTTTGCAACGGTAAATGAAACAAAATTCTGGAAGTGAAACTTGAGCTTCCCATTTTCTGTTGATTTGGATCCGTGTTTTGCATCCAAGCCCTTGCCTTTGTGAAGAATTATGAAAATAGACTGGAATCCATGGCTCGAGCAGATCACTTGAATGTCCTCTATATCTTCCCAGAGAAAATAAAACCTTATTTTGTGCCCAAAGAGGCTAGAGTAGAATGCAATGATCCTTGGAGATAGGAAAAGACGACCCTAACATAAGAAGTGATGGAAACATTCACTCTTAGTTCTAAGAATGATACCATAAGATGATTCAGGAGAACAAATTTTGAGCAACAGTGTGTTGGTTATTTCTTTTAGGAAAAAGAGGAACCTGAAGTGACATCTTGCGCTTCAACTGGCAAGAGAAGTCATTAATAAGAAATTCTTCTGCTGGCAAATGAAATATCTTCTGGAACTCAGCATGAGCTTGAGCTGACCTCATACGTATCTTTATACAAATTAAGCAAAAGTCAGATAAATTTAGACTTTTTACAATAACAACTTATTTAGGTAATACTTTTCACAGTTGGGATACATACATATACTCGGCAGATAAACTGAAAGAAATCAGGTATTGCTCATTAATGCTTATCTGACCAAAGTAACATAGATGCTGATTGATATCATAATACTGCAATAATACAAAAGATGTCTAATATTAATACGTAGTTACCTTATGGCCAACTTCTTTCTCCATTACTTTAAGGTATTCTGAGACAACTTCAGTCCCCTTTGAGTTGTTCAGGAAAATTCTGAGGCGCAGCTTAGATTCGCAAGACTTGGCTAAGTTCCCTTGGAGTGGGACCCACACGTCTGCCAGATCAGACAGGTTTGACTTGACAAAGTTTATCTCGGCATAACCAAGAGAGGTAATTTCATCGAATGGACCATCGAAATCATAAACATCTATTCTTAACACAGATGGCGGGTCCAACATGGCATCATATTCAAATATTTCTGAAATGTTGGGGATATTTAAGCAAATTTTAGTTCAGTTAAACATGCTTACCAATTACAAATTAGTTGGTGTAGAATTGACCTACAAATTAGGGAAATGGTGAATATGATCATACCATTCCATTGAGGTTCAAGGGTTTGGAACTTGATCGAACTGGTTTTCATCATGCCATTGCATGAGAAAACCACGTATGGATCAGAAGATCCAGTTAAATCAACAGCTGCAAGTTTGTGTCCCTCTATTAGAGCGACAGTAAGCAGCCACCCATCTCCTTGTGCCTTCACTCCATGATCACCACCTAAATGTATTTGAAGAATAAAAGAAGAAGAAAAAAATGTTATAGAATGTTATTAGCATGGTCTAAAGGATCTAATGCTCTTTTATTTTGCAATTTGTCAATTGACATGACATCTAACATCAGGCTCAAAGCATTTTCATGAGATTAAATGGTAAGAAGACCCAGCAAATCTGTTTCCTTCTTAAACCTGTCAAACTGACCTCAAGTCAAATCTGACCCATTATAATTTGTTTTTGGTAAGTTGATGACCTGGGATCTGTCATGACCATGACTGATCGAACTAGACCCAAACCCACTGAACTAAACCCAAGCTGTCCCAAACAAGAGCTAAGACGCAACATCAACTCGACCAGTGTGATGTGACATCTCAACCTGCTTAACCTTGCCGGTAATCAATCTACATGTAGAATGGAAACACCAACACTAAGATCAATACTGGTCAGATAATAGATAGCCTGAAACTTGAACATCTCTGACATGAAATCCAATTATGCAAAAGTTCCAACCAGGACGACCTTAAATGACCTCAAACCTGAAAATGACCTTGACCGGAATGACCTGAATCGAACTCAAATCAAAACCCACTTACTAGCTTAACATCTCAACAGCTAACTGCTAAACATTATTATGGGAAAATACAGAAAAAGTGCTTGTTCAATACCTTGTTGTCGCCTTGCCTGAACAAAACGTCTGACCTTGTTAAGCACCTGTTGTCCCTGCAGAACCAAAAGCCCTCCTATAGCAATTTCACATATGGAATCTGGCATATCCAACCAACTAAACTCTAAACCCTCCTTCTCACTCTCCTTAATAATCATCAAATGTAAAAGCACAGATAACAGCACTAAACCATATGAAACCACTGTGAAATTCCCAAAATACATCATAACTAATTTCCTGATGGACACTCGTTCGGCTTGTAGATCTGCTAGGAGTTGGTCCTTTTCCGTTCCTGGCTCTCTAAAGTCTGCTGGTTTGACTTTTTGTGATAACAAATCCGCAAACTTTGCATAGCTCTCCTTCAGACCTTGCCTCGCACCACTCTCTATTCTACCCTTCAACATGGTGCTTTGAATAAAATTTATCCTCCATGAAATAACCAGATGACTAGTTTTCTCTTGAGTTGGTAGTTCGGGACCTGATGTTATGCAAAATAACACTTCTGTTTTGAAGTAGCCACCTACTGCCGGCAGATCTGGAGTGCTAACACTTGACAGGATACAAAATGAGTTGCCATCTGCTTTTAGATAATTTTGTTCATCCACTGCCTTGACAGCTTTCACCATTGTACTTGGGGGCATTACGTAAGATACACCTCTTTTCAAGAATTGTCCCTCATTTTCGATTTTCCACATCTCCGCTTGAAAATTTGTCGTCTTTTGGATTTCAAATAACAATTGAAAAAAGTCCGAACCTGGTGAGAAAATAATTGAATTCAATTCACTGGGTGTAGCAATGTAATGTTGATCAAGAAGAACCCCTCCTGCTAAATTTGACGGCATTTCAGCATTTTTGTTCTGTGATTCGAAAGATTTCAGCAACTCATCAAAGGATGGAGATACATCTGTCAAGGGCAGGGTCTCTGAATTTTTTTGATGCACATCAAGAAGTGTAGGCTCTTTAAAAGGCGTTTTTGCTGGTCCAGCAAATGGGGTTCCAGAAAATGGTGTTCTAATTGCTTCGGCAAGTGGAGTTTCAGGTATTGAAGGTATGTCAGGAACTTTTCCAGTAAATATGTTGCGAAGTTTGCCAGCTAGTGTTGGTTCATCATTCGACTTTTCGTCACCATTGTCAGTATTTGGACTTTGTTCTCTGCTGACTATCTCATTAATTGTTTCCGAAACTGAATTGGAATCAAAATCTTGTTTTGATACTATTGATTCAATGTCGGAGATGGTACGAGAAAGTGATGAGGGTACTGTATCTGACTTTTTTGGTGTATCAGGCCTTGGTAATGGCTCTGAAAATGCGTGCCGTAGTTCCCCACGCTCCATCGAGATCATCACATGTATTTCTCCTGTTAGAAATTAGTATCAAATTTGATGTTGAAGAAAATAATTCATGAGCCCCAAAAAGCTTATATGAAACAGTTATATGGAGTAATTAAGTATAAGTCCACAATTAAGCACAATTTCAATGTGAAGCATTTAAAGAGATAGCCAAATAAACAACCTTCGCTTCAGAAGCCAATGTGCATATGTTGCTGTGTATGACTCTAAAAGGTTTGTGGGGTTGACCTTTATTTTCTCAAAAAATAAAGGTCAACTCCACAGACCTTTTAATTTAGGATAATGCAGATTTGTTAATTAAACTTTAAGAATAGTAAACAAGCCAATTAATAACTATATACCAAAATACATTTTGTCTTTGGAAATGGGAATATTGAAACCACAACAATATAAAAATTATATTAAGATTGTTGCAAATTTGCAATCATTAAAAATGGAAAGCAGCAAGATCCTTCATGTGATGAATTTTTTTTTTTGAAAAGGTGTTACCAAACATTTTTACATTAATATTCTTTTGAAATAAACAATAACCAGAATAAGATATGACAAATATAACAACATTACAGGAGTAAATAAAACCTCATACAAATTCAACTTCACTTGGTACATATTGACTAATTCTTCTAGAAAGTCAACTATAGATTCACGAAACAGGAACAGGCGAACAGCCCCAATTTGTTTCATCGTCCCAGATAATCTCCAAACAGGATGAACTAAACATCTCTTAATTTTTTTTCTGCGCTTACTGATAACTGGGAAAAGCAGAAATATATACAAGAGAAATAAAGAGCAAAAATTTATCGAACATACAAAGATTACAGTACCGCATTCTTTGATCTTGGACTTTTCGCTCTCCGGTTGGAGCTTGTACCACTGGGTACCAAATGAGAGATCCCCAGTATTCATTAAATCAGACAATGGAAACTTCACCTTCCCCAAGAAATCCTTGCCAATCAGATCCTTATCATAGACGACTAACCGTAGCGCATCTCTAACATCTCTCACCTCAAAAGAGAATTTCTCGTCCCAAGTAGGATTCAAGCTCATATCTATCACTTTCGTTCTGAACTTCTGGTTCCCCAGCTGTAGCACTACAAAAGGGTCACTGAACCCATTTGAATCTTTTGCGAGGAGGTTTCGTGCCTCAATTATGTGAACTAACAACCTCATTTTGATTGAGAGTGAGAAGGGAGAAAATGAAACAAATGTCAAAAGAAAATTAGAGCTTGTTTCTTAAAATGGTTTCAAGATATCTGCCGGGTCAGCAGTCTGTGGAAGGGATGAGGTTAGAATAAGAGAAAATGGGTTGGAGGAATGGAGGAGGTCAAAGGCGCGCGAGGTCTGGTACTATGCAAATATGGAGAAAGAATTGATCAATAATGAATTAATTTTCATTTTCGTATTATGATCAAACATTACCAAGTAACCGATATAACCAAGCTCACATTTTATTAATGAATTGAATAATGAATAATTAAATCTTAAAGCTGCTTTAAATATCTAGATGCTGGATAGAAGTTCCCGTTGGATGGTTGACTTTGAATTGGAATGATTTAAGCGTGCGAGCTTAACAATGAGTGTTATCTTGTGCTAGATTTATAAAAGTCTAATTTTGTTTATTATTTTTTTTTGGGGCGGAGCTACCTCTTATGAATTAAGGTGAATTGACTCTATTTATTTATAATTATTTTATTTATACTCTATTTTTAATATAATTTAAACTAAAATATTATGAATAAATTGAAATTGACTCTCATTTGTAGTAGAAATTTTTTATATACTTGATCTCTATAGCTTGAAAGTCTGTCTCCGTCTCTAATTTTTTATCTCATGTTCTGCATCCTACACATATTTATACTTAAAAAATAATTGTTTATATAATAATTCTTAGGAGTTTGGTGGATGTCACTAGAACAATGTAAGAATATTATCTGGGTAAAATCTAAAATGAGCATCTGATGCCTTGTTTTAAAAAAAAAAAAAAAACTCTTACGTGTATATCTAATATAACAAGTGTTTATCATTTTTCAAAAAGAGTATTTGAAAACGACAAAAGAAACTTTATTAAATAACTAAATATAAAAGAAACTTTCAGTTTTTTTTTTTTTTTATTTCTAATAACAAAAAGACAAAAGCAAGCAGATTCTGACTGTGGTCACCGGTACTGGCATGCACCAAAGGTCGTGAAAAGCAAAATTACTTTTACTATCTTTTTAAATACCAAGAAGCGTTTTATGTTAACTTACGGCACACAGGTGATAAATTAAAGTTATAATTTGATTTCAAAAAAAGAATCTAACTGAACTGATTTAGCATTGCAATCGAACAAAATCGAACAGAATCGGACCAAAATTTTATTTCGAGTTGTTCAGTCAAACCGAAATATATTAATTTTTTATTTATAGCAATTGTTTTATAATAAAACCGAAGTATATTAAGAAATAAACTAGAGTAAGAAATAAATCGGGATATTAATAAGAAAACCGAAGTATTTAAAATAATTAATTAAGATTTAAACCGGAACGGTATGTACCAAATTCATAATATATAAAAGTTCGGTAAGTTCGGTAATTTTGGTTTTGAAAATTTTCAAACCGAACCGAAATGAAGTTATAATTTGATTTTAAAAAGCAAACTGAACCGAACTATTAAACTGAAAAAAACCGAACCGTTTAGTCCAAACTAATCTGGTTCGGTTCAAAACAGACTAAACCAGATCCAATGAACACCCCTACACACAGGCAGCATCTGCTAAGATTTAAAAAAAAAAAACAAACTTACTGCACACAACATTCATTAGAACCGAATCTCCTGCCTCCTGTGGATAAAAAATTTCTACCCTAAAATCACTGACACATGAATCTAGAGTGGATCCGAAACAAAATTATATTTAATATTTAAATGTCAAAACTCATCCGGATCCACGTGTCAGTGACTTTAGAAACCTAAATTTCCTGCCCACGTGGGGCAGATGATCTGGTTCCGCATTCATTTCTCTTGGTACCCCGTTCTTTCTAAATTTACAACACTAGCTTGGACTGCCATTCCAAGAAAGAGTGACATCAAAAGGAAACAAAGAAAAAAAGAATACAGTATTAATAATGGTACATCTTGTAGCTTATATGATAAAATGGACTCCAAGCGGTTTATCTGTTTCTTCTGTAAATTTTTCTCAAGAAGGATTTCAAAACCTCCTGCACTGCTGGATTTGGTAGAGCTTCTATTGAAGACAGGAGATCCGTATAACTCGAGAGCTCATACTCAAAAAATACATTCTTAAAAGGAAGAAAATAAGAACAAAGTTAGAAGAAAAAAAAATGTATATTTTAATATTTAGGAAGCAACTGTATTGGTGGTCTTTTGCAGAATCACCTCACAGGAATCAGAAAAAGTAAATATAAGAGAAACTTGGTGCATAAAGACAATTACAATAATTGCTTTATTTTGAACAAGTGACTAGCGTACTGGAATGGGTGTATGCAGTTCTCAAACAATTATTGGTGCAGTTTATGTAAAACAAATCCATATAAGTATGTGCAATCATCTTGGAAAGGAAATAATATCCAAATCGACGATTTTCAACCAGTACAGCCACATACTAATGGTAGGAGGAAATAAGCTATAAATCATGTGCCAAAGGCAAAATACTGACATATATACAGTGCTATCATACCTCAAGATCAAGTTCTATGTACACATTCTTCACTTGTGTTATGTACTCTGGGTCAGCCTTTCCATAGTTGTCCTGATAGATTAAATATTAATGAATGTATTTTTATTTTTAAATATTTATCTTTTACTGGTAAGATGAAAGGGAGGCTTACATATAGTCTTTTCAACTGATCATCATTAGCATGTTCAAGGGCTTGTACAATTAGCCAGGTGCATTTATGATCTTCTATATCTGTACCAATCTGTGGATAGATGTTCATTAAGTTACAACATACCAATTTATTAAGTTTCAAAATTTAGAACTTTCACGTCTAGGTACATCGAGATGGCAATACCTTACCAGTTACTTCAGGATCACCAAAGCAATCCAGAAAATCATCCTATAAAACAGCACTTTTCAATCAAATCAACAACTGAATCAAAGATAGAATTTCCAATGCACAGAAGAATTGCAACCAAGAGAAAACAGAGTACCTGTATTTGAAAGAATATACCCATTTCTATAAGTAAGTTTTTTACATCAGTAAAATTCTCAAGTTTTTCTCCATGTAAGAGCAAAGCACAAGCAATCTGGTATCATAAAAAAAAAAATTATTCCAAACATGCAATCTAAATTTGCATCATAGCTGCCGAAAAAACTTGTAAATGATACCTGGAAGTAAACAAAGAAATGAAAACTTACAGGAAGGTAAAATGAATAATATGATGTTTTATATTGAACAATCCGGCGATATCTGCAATCAAAGATAAACTATAACTGTCCATCAAATATCCAAAAGAATTTGGTGATCTAAAAGGGGTTTATTAAAATTTCTGGCATAGTTCACATACGTAGGAATATTGTATTTGGAAAGATCCCTTTCACTTTCATGAGAAGAGACTAAATCAAGCATCTGACCAAAAGAAGTTTGCAGTGCTATCTGATAAAATGAAAACATAACCAATCAGACCATTAATGTTTGAATTTTAGATAAATAAAAATGATAATTAAAAAAATCAATCACTACCTCATCACTCAATTCAAGGAGATCCACATAATAAGGTTTTTCTCTGAAGTATCTCTTGACCATCTTATGAATTGAACCTTTAATAAAAACCCCATCATTTATTGCACGTGAACCAACCTAAGACGAGTGATTAAATATGAATCGGAACTTTTTTTTTTTTTGCGAAGTTATATCATCAACAATGAGCACTGAGAATTAAATTACAAAATAAAGAGAAAATTTTAAAACCTTGGGAAGTTTGTACCAGCAAAGCTGACCCCGCCTGGTAGTGGAGTTGTCCATAATATCATCAAGTACCAGTAGACATGCTTGAAGCTGCACCAATTTTATCAAACAACTAATATACACGTTTACATTTTGTTTCTAAAATTTTTAATCACACAAAAATAATTCTGAAACTTAACTTACCCATTCGATTGACCAACCAAGAACACCTGCAAGAAAGAACTCTTCCTCACTCAAATCTTCTCCATCTTTCAACAATTTGTAAGTTTGGATGACAGAGAATCCTCGGTTCAACTTCCCTTTTTCATGAAATTGAGAAGGGTTTGAGTAAAATTGTACATTTATTTTTCTTGAGCATCAACAACTTAATAGAATATAAACAGTAGTTCTGCAACTCAAGCCCATTAGAAATATGGAGAAGTAATAGCACAAAAGCATTCAATTATATAAGGAAACTAGGACAAAGGGATAAATTGCGACGCACCTCCGCGTATATTGTAGTCCAGCATCTGTAGAACAAAAAATATAGTAAGTGATCAAATCACTAAGAACAGAAAAATAGTTGACAGACATAATTGCACAAAATATGCGCACCCAGAAAACTAAATGAATACATAAGGTCCTTCTACACTGCCACAACGAAGGCTAATACTTCAAACCAATTAATTTGGACAAACCACGACTTGAAAATTTAAACATTAAAAGTAAACAGGATTATTTAAGGAACAGCACCTCTTCAACATAGCGCCGAGCCTCGTCCATGAGATCGAACACAGGATCCTGGAGCAGCTCACTCTTCAAGCGATCATACAAACCTAGAAACCTCGCTCGAGCCTCGTCCAATTCCAATTCAGAAGTCATGATCAACTAATTAGGTACAGGGTAAAGGAGGAGGAGAAGAAGAAAATATAGTGATTCGAGAAGTTGCGAAGGAGATGGATTAATTGCAGGATGGAGATCAGCCGGAGAAAAGGAATAAAGAAAAGAGAGGAGTATGATTGGATTAATCAAGTAATCAACTACTAAAGAAATGTTGAATCGGGATGGGAAGCACGTTCAAGTGTTCTCAGTAAGCACTGAATAAGTATCACCCCAGGTACCTGAGGTACAAGTGCTAAATCTGGACCGTTATTTTTACTTGGCACGAATCTCAAAGAAGACTCCCTAAGTCTTCACATACACCGGATTGAGTTTGATCTGACTTGGATTAATCTGAACCGTCCGTTTGATTAGATGTACCTCAGGTACCTGTGTGGACACGGAGTCGTTAGTACTTCCAGGGGGTCCACCATGAGCATCATTAGCAGGTTGAGTGCGTATCCTCTGAGATATCTCAATTTTTGCGTGACCGACGTGTCCGGTGCCTATTCGGGGCAGCATAGGGGGCAGTATTATTTCAGCTTTGAGATTCGTGGAGAACGTATTTAAACGATGGGGGAATTTCATGTATACCCCTCAAAAACTTCAAAATTACATATTTCCCCCTCTAAATTTTAAAATTACATATTTCCCCCTCTAAACTTAAAAAACTCACATATTTACCCATTTTATTATATTTTATATTAAAACACATTCTAAATTCATAAAATACCCATTTTACCCTTTATTAAAAGTCATAAAATATCCATCTCACTCCAATTTGAATATGAAAGGTTCCTCTTACGTCTGAATTGCTTTAAGATCCGTGTGTGCTACGTCAACATGAATCTTGAAGCGAACACGCACGAATATTGAAGCAACATGCACAGATATTGAGGCAATGCATGCATAACAAAATTGCTTTAAGATCCATGCACACTACATCAGCACGAATCTTGAAGCGAACACGCACATATCTTATTGCGATGCAGACGGATCGGACGGTAGAGGAATCCTTCAGATTCAAATTTGAGTTTAATGTGGGATTTTATGACTTTTAATAAAGGGTAAAATGGGTATTTTATGAATTTAGAATGTGTTTTAATATAAAATATAATAAAATGGGTAAATATGTGAGTTTTTGAAGTTTGGAGGGGGAAATATGTAATTTCAAATTTTAGAGGGGGAAATATGTAATTTTGAAGTTTTTGAGGGGTATACGTGAAATTCCCCCTTAAACGATTGCCATATTCCAATAAGTCACGGAAAGTTTGAGATATCTCAGAGGATGCGAATTCTAGCAGGTTTGGGCTTCTTTTCTCCGACCGAGTCTTTACCAGAATGCACATCCAGTGCTTTACCTGAAGGGCCTGTTCGGCGGGCCACTGGGAATGGGAATGGGTACGGAAATTGAACTGTGAGTTACTGTTCACGCGGGAAAACAAAAATTCAGTTGAACTGAATTTTTCTTTTCCCGCGTGAATAGTAACTCGCAGGAAGTCAGCCGAACAGGCCCGAAAAGGGTATCTTTTACAATTAGTAGATCCGGACCGTTCTCAAAGCCCAATAATACTGCCCCTATTTCCCCCAAATCTCAAACCAGCTGAGATTTTGTCTCAAACCTAGGGGTGTCAATGGCACCCTTTTACCCGTTTATTCGACCCGTACCGTATCCGATAAGACGGGTACGGATAAGATTTTTTTTTCATAAACTTATCGGGTACGAGTATGGGTAAATATTTTTTTTTGTTATCTAAACGGGTAAGGGTACGGATAAAGCCTATTTCGTACCCGTTATCCGATCGGGTAATTATAAAAGAAAAATTATATATATTATATATATTAATAGACATCGAAAAGAGTACTTTAATTGGTTTACTTGTGCTTAGCATGATAAGATTTTTTTTTTCCAATAAAGTACTATGCATGTGTCAAATGAATGTATATATTTTAATGTTTTTTCTAATAAATAATAAAAATAATTATTATATTAGTATTACCCGTTATTTACCCGCTACCGTTTCGTTATCCGACAACCATAACGGATAAGGGTAGGGTACGGGTAAGATAATTTGTAGCGGGTACGGGTAGGGTACGAGTATGAAAATGCTTCCACCCGACCCTTATCATACCCGTTGACACCCCTACTCAAACCGTAAAGTGAGGCCTATCCTCTAAAGTAATGGAGATGATACGGATCCAACTCTTGGTCGCAGGAAAAAGAGGAATTCATATCACCTCTGGTACCTCAAATTTTAAGTTTAGATATGGATCGTCCAATAGGTTTTGGCACGAATATTAAAATAGTTCACAACATTCCTCCAAATGTTGTAAAATGCGGTTCATGTGGCCGCATATGTGTATGTAGCCTGAATATGCGGCCGCATATGTGTATGCGACCCGCCACTGCATAAAATCACTCATGTGGACCGCATAAGCAATCCAGACTAAAAACAGATTCAAAATATCCAGAATCCATTAACAGATTCGAAAATATCCAGATCCACAGACTAAAATAGATCTGAACCCATTTGTTGAGTCCGGACCCATCCAGGTAATTTATGGGCTCTCAGCGCATTGATTTTTGTTTAATTATAATTGTGGGACTATACAAGCGCACTGATTTTATGGTAGTTTATCATTGATGCAGCTTTCAAGTTGGTAAGAAATTTAAATTGGGCCGATACTATAAGAAATTTACACCGGGTTGATATGTTGTTGTAGCTTCTCCTCTACAATCTGTAAAATTTACTCAAATAATAAAATGAAAAAAAATAGTGACAGGAAATTGCTATCTGTCTCCAACTTTTAGAATACAATAGTATCTTCCGTTTTATATATATTTTTTATGTTTATACCAAAAAAAAAGTAACATGTGATATGTTTTATATGTTATTTGATAAATATCATATTTAATATTTAATGAAAGAATCCGCATATATAAGTTCACATTAAAATTTGCATATGCGGTGGCTTTTTGCATGCATGAACAAAATCGCATTTTGCAATACTGATACCACATCGAACCAAATTAGTCCAAATTCTGATTGGACGGTCCAAATCAAAATCCAAAATTTGTGTTACTTCATGAAATCCATACTCGGAGAACATCAGAAGAGTCGATCGCCTAAATATGAAACTTAGTCCTCTGTATCAGGAACTTTCCTATCACAATCCACTACTGACAGGTGGGACCTTGCAGAGTAGTGTTCTGGTGTAATAAAGACGTGCGAGTAGGGGTGAAAACGGATCGGATAGTGGTAAAACCATATTTGTATCCGTTTTTTTTTTCCATATGGATACGGATCGGATATTAGACGGATACAGATACAGATCGGATCGGATATTTATTAAAAAAATGTATAAATATTATTAAAAATGCCAAAATTCATAATATTTATCAAATTATAATGGTAAATAACATAACTTTTCATAATATATATTAAATTATGTGGTATATATCTACTATTTCGGATACGGATAATTAAAATTCAAAACAATATTCGTATCCGTATCCGCACGGATATTCGGATATCGGATATCCGTATTTAATTTTCGAATACAGATCCGGATACGGTCGGATAATATCCGACCCGTTTTCACCCCTACGTGCGGGTCTGCCAATCAGCCCAATTAAGTGGTCTATGTTGCAACGGATATGGAACGGAGAACAGACTTCTCTGGAAAAAACAAATTAATCTTCGACTCCTTCGCGCTATTTTTTTTAGAGTTCAAATGTCCAAAATCATTAATTTTGCATCTATTTAAAAAGTAGAAAAAAAATATATAAAATTTGGTCTCTTAGATAAAAATTCTTGTCCATGAACTCATCATGAGATAAAAAAATGCTAGTGCCAACCTTTTTTTCATTTTTTTTCTACTAATTTCATTACAATTATTTTTCCACCGGATCCTGCATTTAAGTGTGACAAAACAACAACTTGCTCCATCAAAGGGCGACGCGTTTTTCTTGCCCTGAAACCCTTTTTCCTTTCTTTTTTCCTATCATTTCGTTGTAATATCTTTTTCTTTCAAAATTTGTATGGAAATGCAAATTTTTGAAATTTCAAAATTTATTTTGAGTAATATATCTTGACTTTACCCTCTCTTTTTATACTGAAGAGGAGTAATTGAAAATGTTAGAAATTTATGTTACAAAAAAGGTTTTGGATACTTGAAAGATCGTATGAAAATTTAGTACAATGATTTTGGCTTTAAGGATGAGAGAAGTTTTTTCGCCTGTACATAATTAAGTTCCATTCACTCTTGTTGATTTTGGATTGAAATTTAGCAAAACTGTTACATTAACCGATTAATACAGAATCAGAAGTCAAAATTTAGCAAATAATAACTACATCTAGAATGAAGAATGATTGGCAGTGTGATACATACTACGTACAAATTTTTTAGGAAGAAAATATTTCTGGCTATGAGTTTACAAAACAAGAATGAAGATAAAAGACAAGCTACGCAAAGCCACATTATTATAGTATTATATATGCACTGTGGAATAATTTTCTCATGCACTCAGCAGCTGACCATAGCTGTATATACCGTAACTTATATAAAATAATACATATGCAATTCTTATATGAGAACATATATAGACGCCATCGTATGTACCAGCACATCACAGTACCAATACAACGAGAATTATGTAAAGGTCTACTACTCTACTTCTTCCTTTGATAAATCTTTTCTAGTAAAGCCTTCAATATCTCTTGCATAGCTGAACTCGACTGTGCTTCTATTGCTGACAGCAGATTCTCGTAGCTTTCTGCTTCATACTTCGAAAATAAGCCCTTTTTGGTGGAGGATCAGGTAATTAAAAAGAAAAATAATTTGTCAAACTAAATGATAGTTTAAAATTTTTTAACATTCAGTAGCAAGAGTACTGACAGAGGTACCTGAATATCAAGTTCTCCATACACATTCTTTACTTTTGCCACACTAGTTGGATCTGATTTTCCATAGTTCTCCTGAAGATTCAGAAAGATATATAATAGCACGAACAGTTACCCCAGGATTAAAAAGTTTTAGACTAAATTGAGTAAAGAGGAGGGTTCAAATACACCATCATATCCTTTATTTCCGTTTTTAAAGTCTGAACAGTTGATCCGAACAGTTCAACATGATCTTCGTAATAAAATATGTTTGCAGACCAAATTTTATGTTTTTTAGAATTTTTTTACTATGTTTTTACACATGTACAATATCAATTTATCGGATGGTCCAAAGTCTCCTTAAAACAGTGATTTTGTACCTATCTAAAAAAATAGTAAAAAAATTCTAAAAAATATAAAATTTGGTCTCCAAGCATGTTTTATTATGAAGATCATATTGAACGGTTCGGATTGACTGTTCGGACTTTGAAAACAAAGATAAAGAATGTAAAGCATATTGGAGCACAAAAAAGATGGTGCATTTGAACCCTCCTCGTAAAATAATAAATGTATATTTAGACTTACATATAATATTTGTTTTTTATCATCATCTGCAAGCTTAAGTGCTTGTACGATAAGCCAAGAGCACTTGTAATCCTCTATATCTGTCCCTATCTGCCGTTAATTAAATACCAAATTACAACTCTAAAAAGAGAATAAAAACAACAACACTCACACAATATCAAGATAATCACTTACCTTACCGGCCACCTCAGGATCACCAAAACAATCAAGGTAATCATCCTAAAATATTTAGTTTCAAATTATCAAAGGGAGGAATCAAAATAATTTAATTTAAAATATAAATAAAAACTAATTAGGAAGATACTTTTGCTGATAAATTAAAGGAGATTTTATTACCTGTACTTGGAAATATACACCCATTTCGACAAGTATCTCCTTTATGCCTTTGTATTTCTCTAACTCTACACCAGATAAAAGTAAAGCGCATGCAACCTGAAATCATAGCAAAGTTAGAAGGGTACCATTATTTGTTCCCCATGCATAGTAAGATAAAATCTGACATACGACTATTTCAAAAAAAAAAAAAGAGAAGAAGATTGGCAAAATGATAACTTACTGGAAGGTAAAATGAGTAATATGATGTCTTATAAATGACAATACGGCGATATCTGCATAATATAAGAAAAAAAGGGATTCAGTTCAGGTACCTTTCTTTAAAATTAACATTTCTGACTATTAAGAAACTCACGCTTGCATGGTGTACTTAGCGAGATCATTTATTCCTTCGTGTGTAATTACGAGGTCTAGCATTTGGCCCAAAGATGTCTGATACCCAACCTGCATGGCATGAAGAAGTTTATTACAGAAAGAAGTGAGATTAATTGTTACAATTATGATAAATAAACAAAGATCTACGAGGTACCTCGTCACATAATTCTGTTAGTTCGAGATAATAGGGCTTTTCTCTGAAATATCTCTTGATGATCCTATGAGTGTGGGTTTTAAGCAAAATCCCATGATTTATTGCATTAAGGCCAACCTACAAGAAAGATTGATTGCCGAATCAAGAACATTCAATATGGATGCATTAATTATATTTTAAGAACCATATATTTGATATATTCATATACAAGTTATCAGACATCAGAAGAAAAATGATAATAAAATTGAAATTCTCAGAAAACGGAATAATTAGATCACCTTTGGTTGCCTGTACCAGCAAGTGCGGCCTCTTCTAGTTTGCGAATTGTCCATGATATCATCAAGAACTAGCAAACATGCCTGAAGCTGGAGACATTTAGAAAAAAGATTTAGTAAATGCATTCTTATATGAAATAGAGGCTTGACCCCTGTTGTTTTCTCAAAAAATGCATTCTTATATGTTTCTTTCTCTCGTCTTGTAAAAGTTGGACCCTGCTTTTCCATCCAGTCCATCTGGTAAAAAACGAGCTGAAGAGATTCACACCAGTGATATCTTATAGCAAATTTTTGTTTCAAGCCTGGTCAAGATAAGTTCGTTAGATTTAGATCAGCTGAACTGGATGGAAAGAACAGAGTCTCACTTTTAATTCATGCTGAAAAAAACAGTAGTGTGGTAGAACAGATACTGTAACGAAGCCGAGCGACGACTGGTATATCAACAAGAATACAAATTCTTCTTTAATGAGAAAAAAATTTACCCACTCAAGGCACCAGCCAAGCACACTAGCAAGGAAGAACTCCTCCTCACTAAGTTCATCTCCTTTCAGTGTCTGGTATGCAACAATCACCGCTAATCCACGATTCAACTTCCCTTTTGAATGAATGAAAGCGCACATAATCAAATAATGTTTCTCATCTGATTCAAAAGCATGAGAAGGATATAAGCCTCACCTCTTGGTACGTTGTAGTCCAGTATCTGTCAAGGAGGTAAAAAGGGAAAAAAACAAAGGCAGGGATGACATTATTAAATGAGCTGGGATACTCAGATGAGTCATATTCAAATTAGTGGCCTTAAGCCAGGCTTTTAATCATGGGCCGGTCATGATAAAGAAACTGGGCTTAAATGGACCAAGTGAAAACTAGGCCTTGTTTGACCTCATTTAAGCAGGTAGGTAAATTAAGGTCACCTCCGCAAAGGCAAAAAAATAACAAGAGATGAAAGACAAATATTTATTGGTCACCTTGTCCTTATACGCCATACGGAGTCAATGTTCCATTAATTCCATGTGGTCATTACTTCAGATCGCTTTATAGTTTATACCACACAAGGTGTACAGTGTACTTTATAGTTTATAGTTTAACCAGAATTTTAATGTTCTGACTTCATGAAATCTGAACCATGCTTCTAATTTTGATGGGGAGATTAATGTTTGAAATATATTAATAATGATATGTTCGGTTGTTAGAGAATTATGCGGCATAGAGTTTTATGAGAACATGAACTCACACTCATGAGTATGCATTAGAAATTTAGAATTATATAGAAATATAGTAAAATAAATATTTGGTTGTACATAGAAACTAGAAAATGATGAGGGTTTCAATGCACCCAAATTTCTATGCTCTCATTTGCATTCAATTTTTTTTATCTCTTTTATCTTCATTTTCAAGGTCCGAATTGTCAATCCGAACTGCTCAACATGATCTTCATAATAAAATATGCCTGGAGACCAAATTTTATATTTTTTAGATTTTTTTTACTATTTTTTAAGATAGGTACAAAATTATTGTTTTAAGGAGATTCTGGACCATCCGATAAAGTGATTTTGTACCTATCTTAAATAATAGTAAAAAAATTCTAAAAAATATAAAATTTGGTCTCCAATCATATTTTATTATGAAGGTCATGTTGATTAGTTCGGATCGACTGTTCGGACTTTGAAAATGAAGATAAAGGATTTGGTGCAAATGGGAGCATAGAATTTTGGGTGCATTGGAACCCTCCTCCTAGAAAATATTGTGAGAAATTCTATTTTTTTTCTAAAATGCATAATATCAATATAATTACTCTTATTGATAATTATCAGTATAATTAAATAAAGCGGATTAAATAAGAAAAAATAATACTTATTAATTAGTATTTTATAGTGAGACTTTTCTCATACCAACCACCGTGGGGCCACCAGGGTAGGTGCAATTGATTATGATGGTGATTAGTATTGAATAACGTTAACAAAAATTACGAAAAGATGTATTGAATATCGTCCTATCAAACTTGTTATTCAATTACGAAAAGATGCACTAAAAATTAAATTAGCAAATTGATTATGATGGTGATTAGTATTGAATAACGTTAACAAAAATTTCCATTTTTCTCAATTTATTAAAAAAACACTTTTCTTTAAAAACAAAAAAGAATATTAACAACAACAAAAAGTTCTCACTTTTGCTTATGTATTGAGAACAAAAGAGATCAGGTAATTGAACATTAATACTAAATTGGTACATATTTAATTACCAGTTGTATCTCCCAGTGTATCTAGATTTTATTATATTAAAATGATATAGATCTAGATCGACCACTTTAGTAATTTTTTACAAACATTTTTTTAACCCAGCATGATATGACATTTCCAATTGTACTGCTCTTTCATAGATTTGAGAAGCCAAGGTACCTGAGCTTTAAACTGGGGACCAGTTATTTGTTATGTTTTCATGATACGATTATTCCAATCTTCTAGCAATTGTTAGGTTGGAGGTGCATTTATTTGTTATGCGATTTGAAGGTATGCATGGCGAATTGATATTACTACAGTTGAAAATTGGGTTTTTCTGGTAGTCTCTGCATGGATTTACAAATAAAAAAATAAAAAAAATTGGGTTTTCTTGATCACGGTGCGGTCCATAACATTAAAGAGAGAATAATTTAACAATGCTTTATTTTATTAATTTTAACAATTTTATAAATAAAGACCAAATTTATAATCCAACATTATAGACACGATCAGCTATATATATTTAATTACATATGATGTGTACAAAAAATGATGATGTACAATTCACCATACATTAAGTAACTTAAAATATTCAGTCCGAAGTCAACATTCTTAAAAGTTGAAACATTATCAAACAATATTTAAATTGTATGAAATTTATTTGTGAGACAGCCAATGTCGACATATAAATAATTAAATATTATTTTCAATTTTCAAATATATTTGATATTTATTAAAATCCATAGTCAATATTTTGAAAATAAGCATTATCAAACAATATTTGATATTTCTTAAATGTTTTTTTGCATATTAAATTTTGTTATTCTATACATAAGTTTGTAAATTTCTACAGTAATTTTTTTATTGAATAGAAGGACAATTTTAGTATACATTCAACTTTTATGTATATTCATTTAATATCTTCAAAATTATTGTTCAAACTAAATATAAAATTATCGATATATTCATTGTTTTTATTTTTAATAAAGGTTGGAAGTCGAAGCCACCCAACTATTTAACATCCACAAAGGATTGCTCCTTTTGGATTTCAATCCTGCGACCTCCCACACGGAGAGCATTGTCTTTGCCACTAGACCAAATACTGGTTCTCTATAGATACGTTCATTGTTATGTAACTGGACGGTGTATTAATATTTTACCAACTTAAAAGTAGTTTAACCTTCAAGTAATCAATTTAATAATTTCTACGATTGAATTTTAACAATATTTTGATTTATGATCATGATCAAATTTCAAATTGACTTTAACTTAATTAGTATGCACATTTTATCTAAATGATGAAAGATACACCTGTGATTTAACTTAGTTTAAGCAATATTATTTATAATATATGATGAAGTATCATAAAAATAAGACGCGTGTATATATGTATGATAGTAGCCAAATGTCCAAATTAATGCTTGAATTTCATTTAATTACTTGTTTGCATGTATGGTCTACCGTTTCTAAATTCATTTGCTTGAATTTCATGTGCATAAATTGAAAACTTTATTTCGGATCTGACATAGGCATAATAATTAAGATACGTATAATTTTGAAAAATCCAATATTTCTCTTTGTAAATATATACTTTGTAATATTCGTAAACACTACAAAAATGTGAGAGTATCCGCGAGGGTATGCCGACAGAAAGATGTTTTTTCTATTAGCGAAGGTAGTATCTGTGAGGGTATACCGACAGAATTCCTTGCAAATAGTGCCCCATTATTGTAGTGAAAGTTGAGTAGCTATCCGATTATGCAGTGATTCTATTACGTACATAAATCATAAATGAATGTAGTTACAGAATACTAAACCCTAGAAACTTAAGAAATGTCTCCATGAGAGAAAGAGGTACGTATAGCATAGCATGATTATGCATGGAAAAAGGGAACAGAAGAAGTACATATATATATATTTTTTTTGTTATTTTCTTTCTCATACCTCTTCCACTTGTAGTCGCATCTCATCAGTGAACTCGATGTCAGCATCGTGCGTCACCTCGTGCTTGAGGCGATCGTACAAAGCTAGAAATCTAGAGCGAGTTTGGCCACACTCATCCATTATTATTGGGAGCGGGGAATTGCTCGCAAATCTTTCTCCCCTTACAGGGTAGAGAGCGAAAAGTACGTAGAGAAAGAGGAGGGGTGCCTTGAACTATGAAGGCAATACATACATTATATAGATACATGAGCATGATTCGATATAAGGGTGCAGAACTTGTCCGAAGGCCTTTGGACCATCATCGTCCAAAGAGCATTACCCACTGTTTGATATACAGCGTTGCTAATAAATCGAACCGTCCTTTAATTTGTAGTAAAGTTTTTCCTTTTTTGCGGAACTTTCATCTGTTTCTACTTTCGGTTTATTAGCAACGCTGTATATATATCAAACAGTGGGTACTGCTCTTTGGACGATGATGGTCCAAAGGCCTTCGGACAAGTTCTGCACCCAATAGTCTTCACAAACTCGTAATCAATAAATGCTAGTACGCTGGAAACAGATTAACTGTGGCCGAATACATTGGGAGATGCATCCATGTCGATCGCATTTATGCCAAGTTATGGGGACCTATGTGATCGGAGCATGGTGAAGTGGTTCTAATTAGAGGTGTATGGATCAGATTTCACTATCAAGAGTTCAAGACACGGCAGCTAGTGCATGTATTCATGCGAGAGATTTATTGGTTTCTTAACTATTGGTTTAAATCTTAAATAACTATACACACACACACACACACACACACAATTAATAAAGAGACATTTGTGTTTTAATTTGAATATTAATTCATTAATTGACCGAGAAAGGATCAGAACTTTTTTATGTTGCATTAAAAACATTAAATATATCATACTGCAGCCTGTAAATTTATAAATATGTGTTGCAAAATACCGGCATTGGAACTTACAAACAAGATACTGCCAGAAACACTGTGACTTTTTGTCCTGACAGCGCATTTGTTTCCGAAAATATAGTAGGTATGGGTGGTGTTGATCAAACGGTCCAGTCCGGTCCGGTTCATGGTTTACGGTTCGGCCGGTTCACGGTTCCGCACAAGTTAAGGTGTTCACGGTTCACGGTTTTCTACGGGTTGGGTCCGGCAGTTCTAATTTGAAATAGTTGGCTCAAAATTTTGCTAGAACCATGGTTCAAATTCACACGGTCCGGACGGGTCTAAAGGTTTTTTTTGCATCTTTAATTCTATTGAAGTGGTGAAAAGTGTTTATAATTGAAAATAAATCTTACCAAGGTTTAAAAGGAATTAAAATTTGTAATAATTGAATTTTACTATATGTAAAAGGATTAAAAAATAAATCTAACATGACACATTAAAAATTAGATCTAACATGAGGGTTTCATTTTCCACTATTTTGGTTTAAGTCCGGTTCTACACGGTTAGGTTCGATTCGGCCCGGTTTTGTCACAGTTCTGGTTCCCACGGTTCACGGTCTTGTTAGGTCTGGTCTAGTACGGTTCTAGTTCAAAATAGTTGCTAAAAACATTTATAGAACCTTAAATTGATTCGGTCCGGTACGGTCTTGAACCTCGGTTCGGTTCGGTACGGATGAGGTTCACGGTTCCGACGGTCCGGTCCTAGAATCCCCATTTTTTTTCAAAACACTAGGTATGGAGTCTGTGGAGCTATATCAATGTTGTAAATAACGGTGTGCGCTTGTCGAACAGACCATCAAGTGATTAATCGGAATTAATCGAGAGCTGATTAATCAGAAAAATTTGTAACGGTTTGGTCACCACCGCTAATGACTAATTGATCTATTAATCAGCCTAAACAGAATTTTTTTACAACACAAATTTATATATATAGCTGCTATTCGAGAATAACTATTATTGTGAATAGTTATGTGTATGTAAATAACACTTTTGTTATTCAAAATAGATAGAATAATTCTAATTTTTTTTACGTAAATGTTTGAATAACTTCTATTTTTGTGTGTAAAAAGAGAGAAAACAATAAAAAAAAAATTAGATTTCTACCAACACAGTCATAAAATGACAAAGTTTATATTACTTCTGTCATCTCCACGTTGTGACAATTCATATGAGATTTTATTTGCCTACCTTTCCTCTTAATTAGCACCATATTAACACTATTATTTCTCAGTTATAGTTATTCACTACTCCAAATGTACAATCCAAATAACATTTTTATTTATCCGAATAGTACCACTTTCACACTAATATGAAAATCACTATTTTTTTTCTCTATTCTTGCACTAATTCTTGCACATTCAAATGCAGTTGTTTGTGTTATTAACTTGCGTCTCTTACTCCCTTTTTTATCTTCTTGATCACGAGAGTAACAAAAAAAAATCTCTATTGGAGATATTGGATTTTCATTAGACATATTTTGTTCAGAATAGTTGAATGTTCTTTTTTTTTGTTGAAAGAAGTGGGATTCCACCGATTTCCATTAAACTAGAAATCATTACAATATTTAGATATGTACCACCTCTCTGGTACCAGCAAAGACAAAAGCATACAACTAAACGAAGGTATTACAAACCAAATACCTAATTGATCACAACTAAACATAAAACCAAAAGATAACACATGATCTGCCAAACCAGTAGTAACAACAAAAGTGATTAACAGGACTTTCTTCATTCCTATGAATTACTCTTCACTCCAGGAATATCATTAATTTGTTCGTCATATTGGATCATCTCTTGTCCATGCAAAAGGGTTATATCATGTTCGGCCTCCTCGAAACTGATAAGAGAATCTCCTAGCAAGTTCTTTGTGTCACAAGACAATATACAAATCAAGTTAGCGTTAGCATCATATGATCGATTTTTGCACCAAAACTTAACAAAAGAGATAATCTGAGCTCCTACACACTGTACATTCTTAGATGAACCAGACTTAAAAATTAATCTATTTCGTTCTAACCATTCACACCAGAGCACAGCCCCTCGAACCATTTCAACTACATTGGGATAGACCTATCAATATCCCATAATTCTTCAATTTTATTACAACGAAAAACAAAACCATTATGATTAGCAATCCAATTCCACAGACATCTAACAAACCTCCAATATAAAAATAAATGTCTAACTGTTTCTTCTTCATGGCAAAACACACATGACCTATCACCAACCCAACCTTTCTTACCCAAATTATCTTTTGTTAAAGTTTTATTTTGTTTAAACAACCACACAAAAATCTTAATTTTCAAAGACATGTGGGCTGACCAAATGTTCTTAAATTCCATATTAGGAACTAGTTGAATGTTCTCGGCTTAGAAAAAATCCAAAAGAAAAACAATAACTTTCTATCTTATCCTTCTAATTCCAGACATCCATTAACCTTTTTTATTTTCCAAATGAATTTTTTTCGCCTTCTCTTTTATTTTCTTTTCATTTAATATAATGCTACAAAAAAAAATCGGAGAAAGGACTGTATGGGTCAGGTCCGGTCGGCCCAGCAAATCTAGCCATCTCTGATTTCATTTTTTTTTCCCATTCTCTGGGGTTAGAACTTTTTTTTTTGAGAAACAATAAGGGTCTCGCCCTCATTTAGATTAACCATGATCGGTTACATAAGTGTCAGGTTTCCGGGATTGGAAACCTTGTGCTATGTAAGGGGAAAAAAGGAAAAAATAAAAGGAAGAAGAATATCCCTAAATATATGGTCTAAGTGGGGAAAAGGGAGTAAATAGTAAAGGAAAAATAAAACAGTATGTTAATCTCTAGCCCTATTACAGTTCATTTATCTATCCATTGTCTCTGCATCTTCTACCATCGGTTCTTGCCACTTGTGACACTTTCCACTGTTGCATTATGTCCTCTACCAGTTGGTCCTCTGATTTTGTTTTCTCACTGAAAATCCGATTGCATCTCTCCCGCCATATCATGAAGTTTGATATTAGGATTATTTCTCTTGTTGCCCTTGGTAGTGTTGCATCTGTCATGGCTTCAATAAAATTCCAGTTTCCATCCCTTTGATTTATCTCCATGCGTTGCAGTGCGCCTCTGGTAATTGCTATTCCCCTTGGACATTCATTGAAGAGGTGTGTTGATGATTCTCCATTGTCTCTACACATGTAGCACATGCCCACCAAAATGAATCCCTTTGCTTGTAGGTTGTTGGCTGTCAAGATTTTATTGTGGTGCAGTAGCCATGCAAAAATTTTGAAGCGAGGAGGCACCCGGAGTTTCCATATTGTGCTCACCTTTGAACCGATCCTAGGGTGGTCGATTAGGCGGAAATAGGCTGTTTTGACTGAAAAATTACCTTGATTATTCACTTTCCAAGTTATTTCGTCCTCTGTTTCCTGAGTTGAGGCGATTTGCTGACATAGGAGACGTCTCAGTGACAACAGCTTAGTTAATTGTTGCCTTCCTTCGTCTGATGAGATCGGTTTGAATAGTGACAACAGGTTCCCTGTATTTAGTGCCTCTCTGACTGTGCAATCCTGGTTTAATGCGAATGAGAACAATTCGGGGAGCTTGTGTCTAATAATTCCATGTCCCCAATCTTCTTTCCAAAATTTGATTGATACCCCCTGTACCGGTACTCTCAGAAATGTGCTTTCACTTAAAGCTTGTGCCTCTTTCAGGTGCCTTGAGAAGAATACTGATTCGTATAGGGCCATTGGTCCCTGTGGACAGTATATTGCTGAGAATAGGGTTTTCCAGATTTTGTTTTTTGGTTTATGCCAGTGCCACAGCCATTTCGTGAGAAGGGCTGTATTAAAAAATCTGAGATTGATGATTCCTAAACCGCCCAATTTCCTGGGTCTGCAAATCATGTCCCAATTTGCGAGATGAATCTTTCTTTGATCCTGTTTTGCCCCGTGCCACAAAAAGTTTCGTCTAATGCGGTCTATTTCCTCAATAACCCATTGTGGTAGATGAAAGACTGACATAAAATAAACTGGTATGGCTGATAGAATCGAATTAATCAAAACTATTCGTCCTGCTAAAGAAAGGAATTTTGCTTCCCAACCTGATAGGCGTTGCTCGATCTTCTGAATTAATGCTTTGTAGGTTGCCCGCGGTACCGCTGCCTCTGTGAGCGGGAGGCCGAGGTATTTCAGAGGCCAGGTTCCTTTTTTGCATCCCAGTGTTAGAACTTTGAAACTAGAAAAAATCATCGGTCTTAATTTATAAAAAAATATATTATATTTTGACGTCATAAAGAGGCAATGATAAGCATTAATCTTGCCTATAATTTGCCACATTATCTGGTTAGATCTGAAATCAGTCCAGTTACTATGTTTCATTTTATTTTTATATGTTTGGTCAAAAGACAAGATACTGCACAAGTTATTTATATTTATAAATTTGAGGTGCAGAGAATGTCTGTGCACAAAAGATCATAAATAGAGATCGAACCGAATAAAAGGTCAAATGAAGAAGATCAATTTTTGAATTTAACAAAGAGAAACGTCAATTTGCTCATAAAAGAAGAGATGCCTGAATAGAAAAAGAAAATCGGAAATTTGGAATACAATAAAAAAAAAAAGGAAAAGATAACCAAATGCATTTGCTGTAGAGTAGGCGCATATATTAAAGTTTTTCATTCTTATGGAGAAATCCAGCCGATATATATGCTGGCTTTGATTTGATTTAATTACATTGATTCCATGAAGCATCTATATATATGATACTTTTTAATTTTTGTTGTGCGCCTAGCCCGTTTTTGGTTAAATGGGAAAATTAGAGAAGGCGCTGCCGTGCAGGGGTATCCATCATTGATGCCACAACATTTTTACCCTCAGTTTTGCATTTTGCACCTTTTCTTCCTGGCAGAGAGAGATCATTTCATTTTGTCGACATCTAGTACTACACACTAACATCGTGCGCTTGCGATCGAATAATTATATCAGAATTACGACTTATTTTATTAACCTACCAATCGTGGATTCAAATCTGCTGAAATCTATTGTCATGAACAGTAATCCTGAAAATTTTGAAATTCAATGCGTGCACAGAAAAAATTGGACGGCTGGATCAGGAATTTCAGATATTTCAGGGTTACTGTTCATGAATTTTGGATTTCAGCAGATCTGAATCCACCAATCGTACATCAAACAACTATATTTAAATCGAATAACCAATCCTCTCAAGTCTTAACCAAAAATGGAATTTTACAACGAAATCAACAAAATTGTGAGAAATTTTGATTGAACTTAATTATCCCTAGAATTCGTACTGGATTTAATAGAACAGATCCAAAGTTCACAAATTCACACCTAAATGATTTATATATGTGACTGTTATGTGAGATATTGCAGATTGAAATGAATGTCCCTTTTGGTGGGATGATATTTTTTACTCGTTGCATTTCAAGTGATTTTTTAATGCGAAGAAACACAAGCATTTACAAATGGCCACATGGTATGTAAAGTAAAAATAAGCATTGCGGCTTCCAACATTAAATGATTGATTTGATGATTGATTTGAACAATAAAGTTAAAAGGCAAGTGCTGTGCAGCGTATGGGTACTTGGACGACAATTTCTTGATTGATCCAGAAGGCATGTGCTCGATGCTATGACTATTAATTGCTTTCAAAAGCTAATATGTTTGTATGGACAAATGTGGTCGATCATATCTGCTACTGCTGTTGTTTACCGAGATAGTAGTAGGTCCGATAGCAATCGGATCTATTTTTAAGTTCAGTTACATCTAACACCGTATGATGAGCATTAAAATCTGTGCGCACGAAAATTAAAACAGAAATACATGGATTTTAATTATTTGCACAAATATTGATGCAGAACGGATAGTCAATACACCTATCGAACCAAAGTAGGTCTGATGAGCATCGGACCTGCTCTCAATTCGTTGTTCTCCCATTGACGCTTTATGATTTTGCTTGTTTGACCTTTTGCACTGTTGCCGTACCAAATTAAAAAAAAGGGGAACTTCATGAATCCCTCTCAAAACTTCAATATTACGTATTTCTTTTTTAAAAGTTCATAATATCATATTTCTTTCTCAAAATTATAAAAACTCACATATTTACCCAAAAACAAATAAAGTAATAAAATTTAACATTTAAAATTAACCAAACAATATTAATTAATAAAATATTACTATTATACCTCTCCCTCCTTTCTCCCCTTTCTCTTATCTAATAGTTTTGAACTTTTGATCTGACTGGCCCTGATTTCCACTGGCCAAGTATTTGATACTTCAAGAGAATTCCACAAGGTGCTCGTCTCAAAGCATTTGGTCTCTGTGTAAGAATGGAAACTTGTAGATAATTACTTAAGTTAATGGTCAAAGTCTTACATAGTATTATGTAAGAATTTAAAATTGAAAACATAAAACAATATATGTAACATTTCATAATTGAACCTAAGAATTAGACCTAGAGATACACTCCATGATTTGTCTCAGTTACGACACAAATATAAAGATTTAAATTAAGGCTACAAATCTTCGCTTTGTCCCAGTTAAAACATGTTTGTGTTTAGCTGGCACTGGTATCATGCCTGTATCACATTCATCAGGTTGTCTTCAAAGAACTACCTTAGTCAGAGAGGATGAAAGATCCTCACTTGCATTCAAATTTTTCTCAGATCCTCATACTTACTTGATTCCTTGGTCAGAGGGGATGAAAGATCAGAGAGATTTTCAGGGACAAGAGACTTTCGCCTTTTTCGAAGAAATAACTTCCATTTGTTACGAAGATATAGATTAAAACTATAGCTGAGAGAAATCAGAGAAAGGAGAGAAATGAGCAAGGGGTATAATAGTCACATTATTAGTTAATATTGTTTAGTAAATTTTAAGTGTTAAAATTTATTATTTTATTATTTTTGAGTAAATATGTGAGTTTTTATAATTTTGAGAAGAAAATATAATATTATGAACTTTTGAAAGAGAATATAAAATATTGAAGTTTGTGAGAGAGATACATAAAATTCCCCCTTAAAAAAATGTCCTTTCCCAACGTCCAACGTGCATGGTGCATCTCACATTGTTGGATAAAAATGTTTTGCCCTAGTGCCCATCTTTTTTCCCTTTTGATATGAGCATATTTGTCAAACTAGAAATATTGTTTATCAGCTTTCTATTTTTATGTGTCACTATTTGACTCGTTGTCTTCATTTATTTACCAAATCCTCCTTGTTATTATACATTAAGTCTAGTTAACCTCACCTTTATTTTCTTTTGCAATTCGCAGTTCCCACCTCCCAAATTTAAAGGATAAAATGAAATTCATTATTACAGGTTCCAATATCTCATGTCTAATTTCATATCTCATCGTACTTCATATTTTATATTTTTATTTTTGAAGTCTAAACTGCCGATTCAAACTGCTCAACATGATATCATACTAAAATATGATTGGGATAAAATTTTATACTATGTTTTCAGATAGGTACAAAATTATTAATTTTTTACCGTTAAAAAACAATGATTTTCTATCTATCTTAAAAAATAGTAAAAATTTATAAAATTTGGTTGTCAAGCATATTTTAGTATGGATATCATGTTGAGCAGTTCGAATCGATAGTTTGAATTTCGAAAACGAAGATATAAAACATGAGACGTGATAAAATATGAAAAGTATGAGGTATTGGAATCCTCCTCTATTACATATGCCTAATTGGTTAGATTCATATAACAAATATTGATGGCAATATATAGGATCAAAGTATGAGTACAACTTCGGCATTCAGCGACAAGAATCAGTTTAATAACTTAGTCTGATTTTATGTTGTCTAAGACAAATTGATCCTCTTCCTTTTTAGATGTTCAAGGAAGACTTAGAGCCTAGAGGTCAATTAGAGAGATTGTGGGTGAAAAGCTTTTAAAGGAGAGCGTTGTAACTTTCATAGAAGCATTTGAAGTATTAAATGAATGAAGCAAGTTTGAGATCGAACACATGCATGTGTCTAACTAAATTCATGCATTTAGGACTTCAAAATAAATTTCTGAACACAGGTTGTTGCACATTCACTGTTTATATATATTAAACACATGTTTAGATCCGCTTATACTTTTTTAACTTTTTGTTATTATGTATGAATGCAAGGTTATAATTGCTCCCCACATGCATTAAAGTACAGACAGGGGCAGATCTAGGATTTTCATCATAGGGGCAAAAAAATATCGAATCGGGTTTAAATAGTTAATCGGATTTAAACCCATTAACTAATTGGGTATTTTATAAAAAATAATGTTTTAACTTAAACTTTATAATGCTCTGACTTGTAATTTATGATATTCTGACTTATAATTATAATTACTAATCATATTTCAAGAAATTTATTTTAATTTTAACTATAAATTTAACTCGAATTACCAATTAAACATTTAGAGAGGGGCAAAAAAATTTCCAGGGGGCAAAGTCAGTCGGAACCAATAAATCTCCACTAAAACTCAAAATTCAGGGGAGAGCGGCTCCCCCCCCCAGACTACACTGGGTCCGCCCCTGAGTACAGAACATGTTTTCCTTTTTCTTTTTCTTTAAAAAAAAAAACTAGATAGGAATCAAGCACCTAACATATTATTAAACATAAAATTGAAGATAAAATGCAAGAAGAATTAAAAAGCTAAATATGTTCAAGCTAGTTTGAGCAGAAAATAAAATAGAAAAGGAAAATTTTATAAACGTGTCAACAACTTCAGATCCGCGGCCTTTTCCCTTTGGAAAATAAAAATTGAGTTTGAATGCATTACTTAACCAAATTAACACTATTAAAGTTATATTGAAATTTTCGAAAACGAAAAATCCGAACCTGTAGATTTGCCTCTATCCAAGGAATCCCTAAACAGGTCTTGATATATAATTCCTATCTTTGATACACAGACTCAACGACATAGACACAGGGTCATGCGCTGCTAAACAACTCCTAGAAGAACAGTACTAAATGTAGTCATGTCGTCCATTCTATCACATGAGGGTGCTTAGACTTCCAACTTGAATCATCAATGAAATTTATAAAATAAGGAAGTACGTTTGACAGTTTTTTTTTTTTGAGGAGAAGCCCGTAGGCATGTACTTTTGACAGTTGACACGGGGTGTCAGCTGAAACGCATATTAACCTGAAAATTAGTATGCATACTCAAGGAAATGATATTGACCAACTCCAGTCGAACCAAAGAAATGAAAATAATTTTTCCTCGTCAAAAATCAAAACCATGATAATTTTTTAAGTACCGAACGCTACACTGTTTACATGCACACAGCACACTCAAACTGGTTTACCAATTCTGCAACTAAATTGTCCTGTGAGTGTTAAGGAAAGGCACTCAATTATCCTTATGGATGCATGATTGGGATTGGGATCGGTGTTCTAACAGTTTGATTTGTTTGGTTTTCAACCGAATCCAAAAATTTATGATTAAATGGATCGATTTGGTTAAATTTTTAGAATATTTCGATTTAAATGAATCATTTCGGTGACTTTTTTCAAAACCGACTATTACAACCACATGTTATAAATGTCAACCCCACTCTATGAGACTATGACAACGACCAGATGAAGCAAATTGAAAATGAACAGGACGAGGACAATTCTCGGTCAAAATTAACGGCCCACTTCAATATGATGAATGGACCGAGATTACAATAAACCATATCTACATGATCTAGAGATTACAAACCCCACCAAAAATGAAGATATTCTCATAGTTAATGATTCTAACCAAAATACTGACAACTAATAACCTCGGATGCAACTTGATGAACATGCATGTACTTCCTATGCATTCCTCCAATCAACACGTGTCGATCTCTGGTTGGAAATTAAAAATTCCAACCCACAGATTTTTCTTTTGCTGGATATGAGTCCCAAATTTCAACCCGACCATCTTGATCGCATTTTTTTTTGCAAAAAAGTTAAAAAAAAAAAACGAAGAAGTCAGAAAAATATAAAGATATAAAAATGCTGTGGAATTCATTTATCATAGTTCCGTTTCAGGTTTTTGTTTTTACCATTTTAATTTTTAATTTTTTACACTTTATTTAACTTTACAAAATAAATCATTAATGAAAAAAGTTATATTAGACACTTGTGATGTTGTGTTAAAACGTGACGGCTCGATTGAAACCATTGCACAGCACGCCTAATTAAGTGGCACATCATATATACTAGATATGTAACAGTACATGTACAGTCCCATGCATGTGCTAGTACACATGGGTCCGGATCCCCTAATGTAATCTAATTTTTGGGTTTTGGATCGAGACCGTCCGATTAGAATCTGACATTCCATCTCGTATGATTTATCTCGGGATGTGTGCTCCATCTCGCTCGCTCATCTCAAATCGGACGGTTCCGATTTAAAATTCAAAAATTGAATTACATTACTAGATCTCGATTCGGTACACATACGATACACAGTGCGTGCGAGCCGTGTCCAGACACAACATGCTTTTCCTTGAATTCTTTCCACAGTTTTACTTGCCAATTCTCATTGGTTCCAATTCGAAACAGCTCTTTCTCTCCCTTATAATTAAAATGTATATGATTCCTTTTCGTGGCACTCAAATAAACCCAAAACAGAACCAGGTATTTGGAAAAAAAAAAAAAAAATCTCGCATGCTTTTGTAATTATTTTTGACAATGTATCGTTATTATTTATAAAATGGGAGAGGGGGGTGTCCGATGCCCATCAGACCAGAGTCTATTCGATGGGTGGTTTCCACTGTCCGATCCACTTTAAGATCTATGCGCATTACTTTAATATCCGTGCTATTTGTGTTAATATCCGTGCACACAGATATTGAAGTGGATCGGACGGTGAAAACCACCCATCGAACAGACTCTGGTCCGATGGGCATCGGAAACCCCCTCTCCCTTATAAAATAGGGATAACAGAAAACATTTTCGTACAATTTCTTTGCATCGGCCACGGCCCTTACAATTTAATTTTGATTGTTGGACATAAGCGTGCAAGTAGATTTCAAGTTGGGCCGAGATATTGTGGCCCATCTTCTTTTCTCGAAAATCCAGTTTACTATTCTCATATGAGTGAGCCTATGGTACTATGCATATCACGGATGGGTCCGTGATACAGTTCAATATCTTCGTTTTCAAAGTTCTAACGGTCGATCCGAACCGTTCAACATGTTTTTCATATGAATATGTACTTGCCGACCAAATTTTACATTTTTTAGAATTTTTTTACTATTTTTTTAGATAGGTATAAAATCACTTGATCCGAAAATTCTGGACCATCCAAAAACAGTGATTTTCTGCCTACCTAAAAAAATAGTAAAAAAATTCTAAAAAATGTAAAATTTGGTCGGCTAGTACATATTCATATAGAAAACATATTGAACGGTTCGGATCGACCGTTAGAACTTTGAAAACGAAGATATTGAATCGTATCACGGACCCATCCGTGATATGCATAGTACCATAGGCTCACTCTTCTCATATAATTGCTTTGTTTGAGCTTTGAATAAAGCGAATTAGAAATTTTGGGATCAGGCAGACGGGCACCGGCACAAGGGATTCGAAATGGTATCCTCTGCGGAGTTTCTCTCTGCGGAATTCCTGTGGAGCTTCTAATCTGGTCCGTTCGCTTTGATCGGACGGACCAAATTAGATTTTAGTACGAATCTCAATGCAAAATTAATACTGCCTCCTTCATCATCCCGAATAATCTGAAAGTAAATCTGGACCATCTGATCAACTCCGCAGGGCTCTGCAGAGAATACTTGCCCAAGAGATTTAGCCTCTTGGCTAATGAATAATGATCCGCACTTCAAACATATTAAATTAATTTATCCATTGTACTTAGCTAATAATTTATACTATTAATATGAATATCTTAAGAACTGTTATTATAATTAACATAATTATCTTAGTCATAATTATACTCAAAGGCAAAATGAAAATTAAGCAAATAATTATGCCAAAAGGTGTAGCTGAAAAGTTTACCGAGGATCTGATGATCATAATAACAAGATTGGTGAATATTATAAATTATTTGCTTTCAATATCTTTTCTACATGAATAAACGAATTAAAGAATTTTCCAAATTATTCACAAGTTATAAGCAAAATTTTAAATTATTTCTGAATTATTCTCAAATTTTGTGTTTCTTTCTAAAAACTTTAGATTTTAATATAGTTATTTGCATTAAATGAAAGGATGTCAAAGCCTTCCATTTCGGATTATTACAGCTTGGCAATGTAGACTATCATATGCAGAACCAATTGCATGGTTTGTAAAAATAAAATTTCTCAAAAAAAAGGGGACGTTTTGTAGAGGCGAAGTGGAGCGCACAGTGGTAAAATTATATTTATATTTGTTTTATTTTTCGAATATGGATATAGAACATATATTAGATATATCAGACGGATATGGATACGAGTCCGAATTAGATTGGATATTTATTAAAGTAATATAAAAAATATTAAAAGTCATAATTTTTATCTAATTATAATAGTGAACATAAATTTTTTATAATGTATATTAAAATATATGGTATATATCTACTATCAAAATCATATCAATTATCCACACAGATTTTCGAATATCAGATATCTACATCTAAGTTTTCAAATAGAAATCGAATACGATCATATATTATCCATACCGTTTTCACCCCTACGTTTTGGTCTATTCATTTTACAGAAATGGCGACTAAAAAAATCGGTTGATAATGCAATATCCATACCCTCCTTTTTGTGTTGGCGGCTAGGAGTGTTCAACCGGTCGGTTCGGTTCAAACCGAACTAAATAGCTAAACTAAACTTTTTTTAATTTTTTGAAAATCCAACCGAACCGACCAAACTAAAATAACAAACCGAATTAAAACCGAACAGATTAAACCAATTTAAACTTTGAGTTGTTCGGTTGAACCGAATAGAGGAATAAATAAATAGTTTGGTTGAACCGAAAATAAATGGTCTCAAAATATTAATAAATGGTTTGTTCAGTTGAACCGAATAGAGAAATTCAATCTCAAAAAATCAATACACGTAGATTCAACACCGAAAATGAATCAAAATAATACATGAAGTCTCAAACTATTAATAAAATCGGTCGGTTCAGTTTATTCAGTTTTGAGAATTCAAAACCAAACCGAACCATTTAAACCAAACTATTTCATAAAATCAACCGAATCGAACCATTTAAATAAAAAAACCGAACCATTTAAATCGAAATTTTCTAGTTCAGTTCAAAACCAAATAAACCGAACCATTTGAACACCCCTATTGGCGGCGGCATTGAAAATTAGCGAAATAGCCTTCCAAAATGGAACAGGAGGGTGTCCGATGCCCATCGGACCAAAACAGTGTTCGATGGGTATTTCTACCGTCCGATTCACTTCAAGATCTGTGCGCATCACTTTAATATCCGTGCTGTTTGCTTTAATATCCGTGCGCACATATCTTAAAGTTGATCGGACGGTAGAAACCACCCATCGAACACTGTTTTGGTCCGATGGGCATCGGACACCCCCCTGTTCCTTCCAAAATGACCTAGCGCGAATAAAGCAAGAATAATCTGATCCTCCCTTGTGGGTAGGATTTTATCGTAGGAAAGGTATGAATGCAATGTGGGGTCCATGTGCCCGTTATCGTGCGTCAGAGAACAAATGAGAAAGAATGAAAGATGCTCCAGTTCGGAAATGTCATCTGGAATTAGTGTTTTGAAAAAAAGCGGGTGGTCTAGGATTGAACTGTGGAAACTGTAGATCTCATTTGAATCGAATTAGACCGAAGTTCAAACCATACCGGACCGGATCAATTCAATTTACGGTTTTAGAACGGTTTTTAGCTACTATTTTAGACTATAACCATATTAGATCGGACCCGTCAAGACTCATGAACCGTGACCACCTAAACCGTGACAAAATCGAACCGAACCAGAGAAAACCGAATGAACCCCTGATAAATTGAAAACTAACAGCTACAAATTAATATAGAGTTGCTTTAGACTTCGGTGTTAGGACTGAACCTCTAGAGCCGTTATTTTTATAGTTCAAATTTACTAATGAAAACCAATCAAGCAAGACAGAAAATATACCTTGGCCGACTTTTCACCTCCGTACTTGTGGTTTTTGTAAAAATATATCTAGTAAAAGAATTCTAAAAAATATCAAAATTTAATTTGCAAGTATATATTCATATAAAAATTATTTTGAACAGTTCGAATAGACCGTTAGAATTTTGAAAACAAAAATATTAGTCCATATTTCGGATTAAATCGTAATATGCATAGTACCATAGACTCGTTCGGACTTAAATATGAAAAAAATTTAAGAGATCTAAGACCTTTTAGTTTTAGTGGATGATGGCCAAGATATATATTGAGACTTTGGCAATATTTTGATTGAATAAAGCTACTTTAATCATAATTTGGTGAAAGATACATTTAGGCCATTGGGTATAGACCTATATAAGTGATTTAGAAGCATCCTTATCAATTTCGTGGGTATTATTCTTATTTATAAAAGATATTCACAGCTGACCTTGTTGTTGAAAAGCTTAATGCTCTGCCTTAATGTTAGCTTAATTGTTTCTTGAATAAAAAAAAAAGCTTAATTGTTTCTAAAAAAATTATCTCTGCCTTAATGTTAGCATACAGGCCATGAGAATCAATTAATGCTTATTTACTTCGTTTGAACAAATAACACCTTAAGAGTAAATATCTAATACATGCACAAATATTAAAGAGTCGCGCAAATTGTTAACTTACGTCGGATTAGTTTGAATTATGATGAAACGGCTCCAATCTAACTCAAAGTTTAAACTACAGTAACACCCCATTGCCCTTTCATAATATATAATTTACGAGATCCGGATCCGAATTCACAATTATTTCCAGAGAGGCAGGCTTTGTTGAACGAATCACATCCTCTCCATTACTTGAAAAGGAAATATTTTACAATTAATAGATCCGGACCGTTAATTTTAACTTGGCACAAATCTCAAATTCCAATAATACTGCCTCCTGCGCTTGTCCGAATCCCAAACCGGTTGAGATTTAATCTCAACCTGTAAAGTGAACTGGATCCTCTACAGTACCTTAAGGAGCTGGATCTCTCGTTGAATGCAATCGAACAATGTTAATTCACCCCAATGACAACGGGTGCGTATCCTCTGAGATATCTCAATTTTTGCGTGACCGACGTGTCCGGTGCCTATTTGAGGGAATGTAGGGAGCCAGTATTATTAGAGCTTTGAGATTCGTGCAGAACTTATTTGAACGATTGAGATATTCCAAAAAGTCACGCAAAGTTTGAGATATCTCAGAGAATACGAATTCAATGACAACATGACCTATCTAGAATTATCATTTTACATAAAATTTGAATTACATCGACTATCAAACATTAACAAATAAAAATAAATTGTGAATTAACTAATAATTTACGTTTACTCTACTTCCCTTGTCAGATGTAGATTAAAAAGGGCTTCGAACATTTATTTATTTGCTTTTTTTATGTTAGGATTCATTGACAATTAATTACTTGAAAGCATTGACAACACATTCTCAAATCATACCCAAAAATAAATTATAGACATGCATATGTTATCTTCATTATAGACTGAAATTTTATATTATTTGATTTTTCATCAAAAAATAGATCGTTACAAATTTTATGACAATTGATAAACAACGAAACATGTATCGGTTTCATTATTTTTAATGTATATTATGTACATATTTTTATGGATTATATTTTACATGTCAAATTTCAAAATTATAAGTTATTTAATAATTGTCAAGATTGTGAAACTAAATCGTTGTCGATGGATCTCTATTCTTACTCTCTCTTTTTTTTACTATCATGCTCATAGAAAGGAATCTCTCCATTTGAAAAAAAAAGTTTGACTGTCAAACTATTATTTACTATCAAGTTTGACATTCTAATACCAAACGAACGGTCAATTATACGTTAAAGTAAAAACATTGTAGACTCAAATTAAAAGGAAAATAAGGAGTTTTTATTTTAAATCGAAAAAAAATAACATTTTCATGTTTTGATAAGAAGCATAAAGACTAAGAGTGAGTCTATGATACTATGCAAGTATGCATATACGAATCAATATTTTTGTTTTTAACACTTTAACGGTCGATCCAAACCTTTCAAAATGATTTGCATATGAATATATACTTGTAAACTAAATTTTATATTTTTTAAGATGAGTAGAAAATTATTGTTTTTGGATTGTCCAGAATTTTCAGATCAAGTGATTTTCTACCTATCTTAAAAAATAGTAAAAATTCTAAAAAATATATAAAATTCGGTCTGCAAGTAGATATTTGGAGATCATGTTGAACAGTTCGGATCGACCATTAAAATTTAAAAAATGAAAATATTAATCCGTATTATAGATCAATTCATAATGTATAGTACCATAGACCCACCACTCTTTTGTAATTACATGCATCGGCAAAAAAGTTTTAGAGCGTATTTAGCTTATATGTATGAGGCTGTAATGGACCAAGCAAAGTAATTGCATATATATTCACGGTGTTTTCGGGTAATTACTAACTAGAAGCTTTAGCTCCGTATTGATAATATTTGTATATTGAAAGCTGTCATAATTTAGTCTACAATAATATTTAAGATATAATATTCAAATGGCGAATAAAAACGGTGAATAAATACTAATTATTCTTTGTTAATTGCTTCAGAATCTAATATTTAAATAACGGATTTGATTGCATAAATTAGTAATATCAAATGGTGAATCTGAATGACCGAATATTGATTTTTTTTTTAAAGAACAACGTACATTGTCATAAAATTTAATAAATATATATAGAATGAGGCTATGGTATTGTATAAAGCCGCATATTGATACGTACTATGGATCAATGTCTCAATTTTTAAAGTTCAAACAATTAATCTGCAACTGTTCAACATTATCTCCATATGAAAATGTATTTGTAAATCAAAATATATATTTAGAAGGATTATTTTACTGTTTTTTTTAAATAAATAGAAAATAATTTGATTTAAATATCCTAGACCATACAAAAGTAGTGATTTTCAACTTATCTAAAATAATAGTAAAATATATTAAAAAATATAAAATTTAGTCTACAATTTTATATGAAAATTATATTGAACAATTCAAAATGAACTATTTGAACTTTTAAAAATAATAATGAAACAGTTCAAAATAAACTATTTGAACTTTTTAAAAATAATAATGAAGGATGAAACTAACTGTTAAACTGGGTTTGCATGATTTACACATGCAGTTTACAATATATTTGGCGAGTTTACAGGGGTATAGATGCGACATTTGGAAACTTGTTAGTTGTTACTCCACGAATCACGTGTAAATTAAAATCTAAACCTCCAAAATTAAAGCCCAGAAAGAAACTAGGATCTGAAGTGACTTCTTCCCACCGCACTCTCTTTCTATCGGAGCTCTAAACTGAGAAAACCTAAATAGTTCGAAGCCATGGCGAATAAATCTTGGGAAAGGGATGGCGCTAGCGCTGGGTGAGTGATCGACTCCTCTTCCGAGTTCCGATCTGTGATTTCGTATGTTTCTTATATGATTTATCTTAACTGAAGAATTCTCATTTTTGCTTGTAGAAAAATCTTCATCGGTGGGCTTGCTAGAGACACCACTGACAGTACGTTTCTCTGATCTCACCAAGCTTTTCTCTTTCTTTATTTTTGTGTGATTTTTCTATTAATTCGGGTTTCTTTTGGGCTTTTCAATAATGCGTCTCTGAAATTCTTCTAATTTATAACACAGAACGTTAGATAATTTGCTACCTGGTGGTTTCAGTGTTGGTATCAGTATAGTAATTGGAACTTTGTTGTGGTTTAATCCAAATCTAGCTATTAAAGCTAATCAATTTGCGCATTTAGAAGAACATTTGGCAGTTTCAGTTATCTGAATTGAGGTCGAGGATACAATATATTGCAATGAAAAAATAACACTTAGTCTTACTTCACTCTTTAACTGTAATTTGGCAAGTTTTGTTACATTGCGTTGAAAATTTTCGTTATGCATTTGCAGTTTGACAATGGTTATCTTGACAATGCGACAAGTGATTTTCCATAAAAAAATAATAAGTAAAATTTAGAGATCGAAAAGTAAATTTATAGGTATGTTATTGGATAATTAGATAGTCTAACAATCTAATTTCATGCAATTTAAGTATTGTTTGTAATGCATCAAGGGCAGTTATTTTTGGACTGTGAAACATACACCAAATCTCATCATTTTTTATAGACATTATATGTAGATAATATAGCTCTGCCTATGATGTTGAATTTCATATTTAAGCTTTTTTTTTTAAGATTGTCAATATTGTCAAGTGATCACCCCCACTTTTTGAAGAGATTGCTAATAATAAAAGAATGGAATCCCACCGGAGCTAAATGCAAGATATCATTTATTATTCTATATTTCTACTGTTTATTGTAGAGGTGTAGGTTATATTGACAACTATGACAGCTAGGGGTGTTCAAATGGTTCGGTTTATTTGGTTTTTAACCGAACCGGAAAAATTCGGTTTAAATGGTTCGGTTCGGTTGTATTTTTAGTGTTTTTCGGTTTTTGTTGTTCGGTTCGGTTTAATTTTTTTTAAAATCGGTTGAACCGAACCGACCAAATTGTTTGCTTTATTTACACGCTCCCCGACTTCTTGTTCTTTTTACCCCTTTCTCTCTTCTGAGATCTTACGCCGCCTCAAATTTGAATCTCTGTAAAAAATAAACAAATCAAAGCAATCCACCAGCTTAGCTGTACTCAAGTAACTCAACGAAGAGCTAATAAATGCCCTATTTTCTCTGCCTCTGCCTCTTATGCGATCTCATGATTTTTTTCTCAAAAGTTTGTCTTTTCTCTCTACTCTCTTTCTTTCTTTTTGTAATTTGTGTCTGATTTGTGCAATGCACGAGAAAAACAAAAAATATCAAAGGATCTGAAGTTTGCCCATGAAATTTTTGTCTAATTTCTTGCTTTAATCTATGAAATTTCGGTTCAAACCGAACAAACCGAACAAACCGATAAAATTTCGGTTTGTTCGGTTCGGTTGTAATTCGGTTGGAAAGCTTAGTTCGGTCGGTTCGGTTCTATATTTCAAAACCGAATAAAACTTTGGTTTGCAAAAATTAGTTCGGTTTCAACTGAACCGACCGTTTGAACACCCCTAATGACAGCTAACAAAATGCTTATCAAAATTTAAAAAGTTGAAATTGTAAGATACGTTCTCTGTTGCTTAGATTGGTTGTGTATCAAGTTTGATACAACTTTGAAAATTGATTAGTTATCTATTGTGCAATTAGAAATATTAAAGGTTCAATTTTAATGGCACTGATCCTATCTAAACTGTGAGGAACATATCTATAATCTTATTTTTAAATTTTATTAAGCGCTTTGTTAGTTGCCACAGTTGCCAAATTAGCTAGGTTGCCAATATATCCAAGATGGAGTAAACTAGTTCAAGAAGATAAAAGGAAAGAAAATGATTGGGCACACATATTTATTCAAAATTGTATGGTGCCAATTAACTATTGATTTTGGATGTTTGTCACATTTCTCTCTGATATACGATATCTCCAATTCTATCCAGATGACACTGAACAGTACTTTTGTGGATATAGGTGCACTTTTGAAGCATTTTCGGAAATATGGAGAGATAATAGATCATATAATTATGATCAATAAGTTTACGGGTGAGCCTAGGGGCTTCGGTTTTGTGACATTTTCAGACCCATCTATTGTTGAAATTGTCATGGATGACACCCATATCATCAACGGAAAACAAGTAAGTTTGAAATAAACTTATTAAATAGGTCATATAAATGCACCAAAAGTTTTCAGACTTGGTAGGTTAATGTTGCCAACTGGAATCCCTGTCTGCACAAGAGATGACCAATAACACCAGAAAGGCCCTAAAGTAGTGCAGAGGCAATACTAATACCAGTAATATCATGGACTCAAAACTTGAAGACATTTTGCACAGAATCCTTGACATGAACGAGAGCTTTCTTTACCCATGGCATACTTCAAATCTAGCTATAAGTGTCTCATGGACCAATTTCCTTCACTTGAATAATAAAAAACTGAAATAATAGTCATATAATGTGTTACATGGTTTTCAGTAAATTTGTCTAGCAACATTAGAGTAAGTTTGAAGATAATTAGAAAAGTATTGACAATATCTAAGACAATCATTAAATCAACCCCTCCCCCCTCTCTGTAGGTTGAAATTAAAAGAACAATACCAAAACGCTCTCCGGGGCAGCATCACAATTACAATGCCAAAACAAAAAAGATTTTTGTTGGCGGGATCCCGCCATCATTGACAGAAGGTAATACTCTGCATAATTTACATAGAAACAGCTGAAATTTCTTGTTTACCCTTCAAAACCTCAAAAACTGATAACTTTGCTTTTTAAAAGAAGGTTACATTATAACAGAAACCCTTCCCACCATGACACAAAGTATTTGAGTTTTGCAAGGATGTACAGACTCTTTCTCCCTTTATAATGGATATGATCTCATATTTTTGTGTCTTTATCACTTGTTTTTATGGTCAGATGAACTTGGATCATTCTTTGCGAAGTATGGAGAGGTGGTTGACCAGGAAATAATAAGGGACCATGAAACAAACCGATCAAGGGGCTTTGGATTTGTAGTTTTTGAGACTGAGGAGGCTGTAGAAGCCCTGTTATCTAGGGGAAGCATAATTGAGCTTGACGGTATTAAGGTGCAACATTACTCTCTATTATAGTTAGGTTGTTAGAATTTGCATGTTTCAGTTTATATTTCTCTAGCTTTCGTACTATTTTGATTTAATAACGTAAAAGACTAATAGAATTGACTTGTTAATTATATCAGTTCCATGTTCATAGACCATACATTAGTCATATGAAAGGGATATTTATGTAACATAATAGGCAATTCTTACTAGATAGTTGACATTTTTAATGAGGTCTAGGTTTCCTTATTCAAAATTAATTGTAGGTAGAGGTCAAGAAAGCTGAGCCCAAGAAATCGTCTTTCTCTAGTAATAGTCAATCTGGGGTACGCACTTTTGGCGAGGAGTATGGCAGCTTTGAGGCATCATATGGAGCTGGATTTGGCAACTCCAATGCATATGGTTCTGCTCAATACAGTAATTCCGGCAATAGGTTTGGTGGTTACAATGGTTACAATGCTTTCGATGGGCTTTTAAATGCTTATTCTGGGTATGGTTTTTATGGAGGAGGGTACGGAAGCATTTTGGGTGGATATGGGCAAGTAGATACTGGTTTTGGTGGCGGTTATGACTTCTCTCTAGGTGGTAGTTATGATTTCTCTCAAGTTGGTGGTTTAGGTGCTGGTGGAGTAAATGGTATGAGGGGAGGCTATGGCAGTAGCAGTGGGAGTAGTGGCAGTCATGGTAGATATCATCCATACAGGAGGTAGGAGAAATAGCTGATTTGCAGTCTCTAATGGATTGGTATTTCAAATAGTTGGTATGATACCGAGTTTTTGTTGATCTGAGATGTGCAAGGCCATGCTTGATGATGATCTTTTGGAAACCTGATCAGCTTTCTAGATTTAATGGTTTAATCAATTTGGTGGGAAATATAGACTGGTTTGAGACAGATATTTGTTTGTTTTGTAGATTTATCTGGGACAATTGAATATGTATCAAACATGTCAGATAGTGCTTGTTTCGGACTAATATTATTCTCCTCTTGGAATTAGTAGTGCAGTAGATACGAGAAGGGCATTGTGCAGATTGTATTTGTTACTTGGCACGGCCTTTGATTTAGACTAACAGATGATAATTTCAACTGTATTTTACTATAGATGATGGTCGACAGCTGATTCTTTTCTATGTTTGTAATAGTTCAGTTTTTTTTTTCATTTATTTTTTCTTTTCATTATTTTGCCCTTGTTAGTCGTCTTCTGTATCTTCTGAAGGCATTTACAGAAAGCTCTGTATATAGATATCTGATATTAAATAGCTGTTATTATAATATAATATAATCCATGCCAGTCCGGTATACTAAACACCAAATGTGGCATCACATGTGGTCTAATGTTTCACGTGGGGGTATATTGCTCCATATTTCACACTTTACAAGCTAGAAATTCATCAGAAAAAATAATCTCTTGTTTTTTCTCACGAGAGAGCTCAAGTTTGACCGTTGCTTTTATTTTCACCATCTGCATGTGTTCTTACCCTCAATCCAGCTACTAACCCCTCATGTTTACCATTAATCGAAGAACAAATAGAATCTTAGTATTAATTATCCTGAGCTGTAGGTGCAGTAGAACGTTAAAGCACGTTGGTTTAAGTTTCAGGACTGAGAATGCAATGGTAATTGGTAACGCTAAAGTACACTATACTTTGCAGAGCTTGTACCTAAAGAGTTGAAAACCTATATATCCCTTTGAAGTTCAAACAAACCAATTCTACTTTAGATATCCAGGCTTAACTGTAGGCTGTAGCAACAAGAAATATGTTGGCGAGAACTATTATATCTATTCTAGTGGTTAAGACAGACAATATTTTTTATATAAGAAATTACATATTCTTTTTCTAGTGGTTAAGACAGACACTATTTTTTATTTAAGAAATTACATATTCAAAACTCAATATTTGAAGTTTGTAAAAGAGAAACAAAATAACTCCTTCCTTTCTTCTAAGAAATGGGAGATACGCTTGGAGGGGGAGGGACAACGACTGAGCATCAAGTTACACTGACGCTTAGGCTGTGCTCCAGAAGGCGGTACACAGAGGGAGGGAAAGGGAGAATCACTGTATGGAGGTAGGATTTCGTGAGCCCACGCCTAACTGATATCGTTCACTTGCTCTGGGGGGGGGGGGGGGGGGGGGGGAATCGGAGAGGGAGCGGAGTGGAGCTGTGCCAATGACCCAAGCATACCAACTCTGACATTTCGAACATGGATACTTGGCTTCATCTCGTGCGTTGTTCTCGCTTTCTCGGACCATTTTTTGTGGATAGGCAAAATGGACTCTACATGTCTTCCATCAAGCGCAAATTGTCACTCTCCCTCTCGGCAAACTTATGGCCAGATATCTCCCTTCCAGAACCATCAAAATTAGAGGGACATGATGGTCATTTTCTCTGAATCCAGGACCATTTACTATCAAGGAGCATGTGTTGATCACCATCTTTGCGAATTCAGGCTCAGATTTGTTTTTTGCAGTTAATATCATTACAATTGTTAAGGCATTTTATCATCGGAGGTTACACCCAACTGCAGCCATGATGCTAACTCAAATTACACATGTATATCAATATAAACATTCTTCACTTGTTCGAGAAATCAATCAGTGGTATTTTCCAGTTTGCTCGTTTTAGATCAGATGGACCGTGCTGTTCTGTTTTTCAAGTCAATAATAATGTCAGATATGGACCCTTATCTAGTGGTATCTTTGGCAAGCAACTACAGTTGCCATTCTAGGGTGTTTTGCTCACAGTTGGAGTTGCTTTTCTCTTCACACTTCCAATTGGTATTTTAACCACGCATACAGATCAAGTCGGTGCCTTGTATACACAGAGGAGGGTTCAAATGCATTATTATTTTGTGATCCAATATGCTCCATCTCTGTTTTTAAAATCTGAACAGTTAATCCAAACCGTTCAATATGATCTTCATATTAAAATATACTTGGAGACCAAATTTTATACTTTTTATAATTTTTTTACTATTTTGTTTCATAAGTAAAGTATCACTTTATCGGATGGTCCAGAATCTCCTTAAACAGTGATTTTATACCTATCTAAAAAGATAGTAAAAAATTCTAAAAAATATAAAATGGTCTTCAAACATATGTTATTATGAATATCATGTTAAGCGGTTCGGATCAACTGTTTAGATTTTGAAAACAGAAATAAAAAACGTGGAGCATATTAGAGCACAAAAAAAGATGGTGCATTTGAATACAGCGAATAAATATTTATTATATTTGCTTACAATTTGAAATCGGTGTTTCAGGGACCATCGTCAAATGTGATAGCAGAGCTAATAATAGGCCGTATATATACCCTGGGAGACCCCTTGCAAATTTGACATTTAAAACGTATAGTGTTGTTGGCATGTCACAAGCAATTATGTTTCTTCAAGATTTCAAACTAGGCCACTACATAAAGATGCCTCCTCGCTCCATATTTGTCTTCCAGGTCTGATCATACTCAGATTAACTGTGCCAATTCAAGCGAATAAAATCCCTAGAATTAAATTGTGAGAAAAGTGAATTTGTGCAAGTTGGTTATATAACCTATATTGCTGCATTTAATTAGATATAATTTGAGAATACAATTGTCCAAAAAGAACCGTTTTGTCAACTGTGTGTTACTTTACATCCAGGTAGTCATGGACATGTGTTGTTATGGCATGATATTTGGCAAGGGGACTGCTTTGAAAAACATTTTCCCCTTCTTGTATGATATATGTTCCTCTCCCATGATTACTGTTCAAGAGGCTGTGATCTCTCAGGGTGCTGCTGTTCATTTTAGAAGAAGTTTGGGAGGAATTTTATTACATGAATGGCACCAAGTGTTACATATTTTTGAGTTCTATTTCTTTCACTCATGAATCTGACAACATTGCTTGGAGCTGGGAGACTAATGGACTTTTTACTGTAAAATCTATGTACTCTTTTTTGAATTTTAGAGGAGTGCTAGTTCAGCATCCACTTGTTTGATGGAATGTTCCAGTTCCACCAAAAATACAGCCTTCATGTGAGTAGTCGGTAAACATAGAATTTTGACAAAAAAAAAAAACTTACAAAATAGGAGTTGGGTAGGTGATTTGACCTGTCAATTTTGTGATTTAGTTGAGACTTCTAATCATTTGTTTTTCAGGTGCTTCTATGCACAACAAATATGGCAGTGGATGAGTGCTTGCTTTCATCATTACCACCATTGGACATTCATTGCAGATGTGGTTCACTTTGCAATGAAACTTCCTAAAATAACCAAAACAACATTTCTGTTGGTTGTCTGCACTGTTATCTGGAGTATTTGGAAACACCGCAATGATTTGTGTTTTAATAATACTCGCATTTATTCTGCTCGCAATGTTATCTTACAAATTTTGTCTTTGGTTTCTTATTGGACATGTGCAGCTAAGGAGGAACTTCAGGTGGCTGTGCAGGAATGGCTTCCGGTTGACATGGATGACATCCCTCTTCAAGTGGTGGCGCCTGAAGACATTCAGCTGTTGGAGTGGGTCACTGGTGAGCCTCATGAAAACTGAAGCTGTTGGTATATCTCCCAACCATTTTGCATATGTTGGTTGGAGCTTATGCTATCTTATTAGTACTGTTGGTGGTTTATATCTTAGCAGTTGTCTATGTTTGCATTTCTGTTTTTTTGCATGTGTGCTTATGTTTTGGAGTGGGGACTATGTTGTTTAGTCGTAGTCTCTTTAGCTACATTTGGGATATGCCATTTGTTAAGATGGATTGAACTATCTTTTATTTCGTGGATGTAATTTACCAAGTTTCAATATATGAAACGGGCTTTTGTCTTCTTATTTTTAAAAAAATTAGATATAATTTGAGGTAAAAAAAACCATCATATATATGGACCAATCCAAGCAGATTCCTCCTAGAGAGAAAAAAAAAATCATACAATTATCAAGAATTTACATCTGCCTTATATGCAAGAGGCACACAATGTATAGGCGACCACTACATCCTAACATTTAACAACCTAGAATAAAATTTCTGCAGGTTAACATAGGTTCTTCAAATTAACTAGCATTGCTCTATTTATATTTGCAATACTAGTGGCTTCTAATTAACTTGATCTATTACAACTCGTTGAATAATTCTTTATTTCTATAGCATGTTTTCTTTCTGATCACAGCTAGTATTGTAGCGTCTTCAGTGTATTTCGGCACATCATATTGGCTACTTGAGACCGTAGATGGCATCTGTGACCAGACAATAGGCCTGCTAATTGAACAGGGCTTGTCCATGGACAACCGGGCTGAACACTTATTTATTTCATATCAGTCAAAGTTTGATCCGAACAAAGCCCGATGATCTGTTCAGTTCAAATTAATTTTCATTTACGAACCGAATCCGAACAGAACTTGAACAAAGTTTGGGTACGTTCATTCATCCGCCTGTTCGAACAGCCCGTTCGAACAGATTTTGAGCAGCCCGATTGAAAGGGTTTTGAACAGTTCTGTTCTAACAGCCCGTTCAAACTAGTCTCTTCCAACAACAACCCCTACTCGCCGCTTTCTCTAAGTCCGATACCCCTCTCTCTTTTCTACTTCGCCGGCTCGCCGCTAGTCTCCCGGCATATCTCTCTCCGGCGCCACCTCTTCCTCCGTCACGATTGCCCATCGTCTTCCCTCTCTGTCGCGCCACCTTTTCTCCTCTGTCACGATTTTTTGCTCGTCTTCTCTCTCACGCAGCGCCTGTTGTCTTCCCTCTCTGTCGCGCCACACCCTCTCCATCTCTCTTGCTCGTCGCCATTCCTGGTAAGCATCCCCTCCCTTGCTCTCCCTCGTTCTCTCTAATGGGTTAACGGGTTGTGGGTCTGTGTTCTCTCAAATTTCTGAACTTTGTAATACTTTGAAAAGGTGCAGATGACTGCACAATATTATTTCTGAATTTGTATCATTTTTAGTCATTGTGAATGGTTTCCGTTTTTGTCATTTGTGGTGCCTCTTACTCCGAACAGGCATATGCTGTGATTTCCAGTTTCATGTATAGTAACTACTTTAGACTGGAGAGTAGGGATTATTATATAAATTTCCAGTTTGGTGCTTACATCCACTATCTGTATACATTAATTATTTAATTTATAGTTTGACCCTGATATGTACTAGCTTGATTTTCTAACTACATTTCTACTGTTGATTTACCAGTATAGGTTGGCTTATAATCCATTGTTCCAACCCCATTTTAATTGTTAAATCTCTAAGCATTTGTCATTGAACTAGTTTGTTTGGTAATTCCTGGTTCCAACAGAATTGAAATTGCCTGTGTGCGCTTGATGTTTGTATTACCTTTTTTCTTAAATTCATTTTTTTTTTTCAATTATCCTTGTAGTGGTGATATAACTAATATTGCAATGTAGGCTGAAGAATTAGCAGCTGCACTAAAAGCATGCAAGGGTAACCCCACGCAAGCTGATCAGTTTTCTGGTAAGGATCTGTCGCTGGCTGCTGATTTTCTGTTTTCTGGCCTTCTGATATGCTGGTACAGAATCAGATTTTCTGATTTTCTGATATGCTGGTACAATTCTGACCTGGTTCTTTGTGTTTATCCCATTAGGTAATATCAAGGATTGCAATTTTGTATTCTGACCTGGTTCAGAACAAGTGCAATGAGGAGATTTGAGTTAATTCGAGGTAGAGTTAGTGTAATGTTTGTATATTTTCCACTAGTGTGAGTTTACATAAAGAAAGGAGACTCACTTTAGGAGTTAGGAGTGTATAAGAGTTTTAATATCTCTTAGCGTGCTTAAACAGACCTAATATCTTAGCAGATATTAATGAAAGATACATTCAGTGCTTACACAGACTTAATATCTTTGTCATTTTAACGCAGGATGCGAACGGGCTTTTTTTTCATTGAAGTCGTTTTCAAGAGGTAGATGAGGACCAAGGATAACTTAGTGAACTCAGATTTGAGATAAATTTGTTTTTGTGAAGTGTGGAATGTTAGAAATTTAGGTTTAAATTTGTTTTTCAAGGACAATAGATGAACTCAGATTTGGAATTTTAAATTAAAAACGATGAACTCAGGTTTAATTTTGGTTATTTTTAAATTAAAACATCTTTAATTTAACTATACAAAATCTTTAATTTCAGTAACTCACGTACCATGGCTGTTCTGGTATGGTACCAGTGTAATAATCATATTTACCTTTTCAACATTTTTTTGGGGATGTATTATACTTGTTTCTTTCTTCTTGCATTTAATCTAATACTTGTTGGATTTGCTAATAAAAACTGGTACCGCCTTGAAAAGTTGTAAATTTTATGCATAAAAACAAAACATGTCAGACAAAATATAATTCACATTGGATTTGTTCAGCCCTACGCCCAAGTTGCCAACTTACGAACAAAATAATCGTTCAGTCCTGTTCAGCCTTGTTCGGCCCTGTTCAACTGAACCGGGCCTGTACCGAACAGAGCTCAAGTCTGAACAGGGCTCAATTTTGAACAACATTAAATGAGCTGAACTTGGACAAAAGAAGTTATGTTTCGGGCCGATCATGAACAGGGCCCATGTATTTTAGGACTCGATCTGGGCCGGTAATGAACAGGGTTTTTGTTCATTAGCAGGTCTACCAGACAATGGCAGCGGCCAAGGGAGCCCATGAGCCCCAAGTACATGCCCACTGGACCATGTTTACTACAATGCCTCAATCGTATGGGGAGTGGTGGGCCTGCTTCACTTGTTAGGCCGATTTGGCCGCTATGCCAAGATGAATTACTTTTTCTTAGGTGCCTGCTTGCTCCCCTCCCTGTGTGGATTTTCTCTGCTGTTTATCCTGATAAGAAGTGGATCCCACTCATCAGCATGCCTATTATAATAGATATGGTCCGTACAAATGTATGGAAATAGTGCCAGTGGCCATCTGGACCATGGTACAAAATAGCATTGTAATCAAACATCATTTTAAAGGACCCCAACATATTGTTAAATTAGCTAAGAATATAGTAGCCTAATCTGCAGTTTGAACATATTATGGTAGCCTAGTCAAAGAATATAGTAGCCTTAATCTGCAGTTTGGTATTTTGTAGATTAACCATCTAGGTTGATTGCAAGCCAGTACAAACAACTACAATAAAAACCAAAACCAAAGTGAAATGGCGACTTCACTGGTTTCTTAATTTTCTTTCTATTTTTTAACAGGTGCTGCAACCATTATGCCCCCTGCTCAATCAGTCAACTTCTTGATGTGGGGAGCAACTTGGGTCCGATGTCCATCGGACTCAAATTGGGTTCGATGAGTTTCATAACCGTCTGATCTGATTTAAGATCAGTGCGCACGGATATTAAAGCAAAGCGCACGAATATTAAAGCGACACACATAGATCTTAAAGTGGATCAGACGGTTATGAAGCTCATCAAACCCAGTTTGAGTCCGATGGGGGTCGGACCCAAGCTGCTCCCCTTGATGTGGGGCTTGGTAGGTCTGGTCAATTTCTTCATCTTCTGGCGATACAAGGAGTGGTGGGCCAGGCATATATCTGTGTGTTGTCGGAAGGTATAGATGCTGATGTGGCACTACAGGGGCAAAATATAGAAGGGATCAACTGGTGGGGCCTACAGTACAGTGATCACTGCCCCCTTGTGGAGTCCCCCACCGCACCAGGGATCAAAGTCAATGATTTCTGCTCTGTTCTTACCTAATGGTCATATACTCATATCTTTGATCTTTAGGTATTAAACCAGTTGTTAAAGACAATCGTAGCACAACTAAAATCTGATTTGTTGTAGCAGAGCAAAGACAACCTTGTGAGAATAGCTTGAAAAAATTGATCCTGGGATTAATTTGGATAGTGTTAAATCCTACAAATTTAAATTTGCATGAAAGAAATCTGAATTTGTGGCTGGAGTAGCTTACTATCAGTATTCAGTAAGCCATGCCTCGCGTATTCTACATAATAATTGCAAGTAGCTAAATGTGTGGCTTTGTATCTTCAGAAAAAATAAATGTGGGGCTTTCCAGGAACAACACGATAGGCCCATAACAGCCCAGAATACTTAAATCAGTACCGTTTTAAGTTTTCAGACCATAGTTTTATATATATATATAAAAAGAAAGATGGGCTAACTTGTTTTAAGAAGTAAAGATGATGTTTTACTTTTTGTTTTTCAAAGTTCAAATAGTCGATCTGAATTTCTCAACATGATCTTCATATTGATATGTGCTTTGAGACCGAATTTTACATTTTTTTGAAAAAAATTTACTACTTTTTTAGAATTTTTGAAAATCACAACTTTTCATTAAATAAAAAATAATAAAAAATTCAGCAAAGCAATCATTTTCAAAAATTCTAAAAAAATAGTAAAAAATTTCAAAAAAATTTAAAATTTAAAATCCAAGTACATTTCAATATGAAGAACATGTTGGAAGGTTCAAATAGATTATTTGAATTTTAAACAGAAGATATGAGCGAAAAGTAAAACATACTATTCACTTCTCAAAGCAAGTTAGCCCATCTCTATATATATATAATTACGGAAGGCATAATCGATTAACAACTAGCAGTTCAAATTTGACTGTCGTATTCTACTGCAAAGTCTACCCACTTCAATAAAGAGTCGTGATTCCACCGATCGGACAATAATATTATGACATAGTGCAATCTGCCAAACTATATTGTATATTTTTTATTTAAGTGGAACCCTAACGATCTGTTATTAATAATTTTACATGCATGTGTGCATCAACAGTGTTTAGTCCATTTTTTAGAGCTTTTTTCCCCTAGAGGTCTGGTAAAGGCTGGTATCTCTGTCTTGGCATCTCGGATAAAAAAAGAACTCAAATCATGACTTTAATCTGATGCATGTGTGTACATATAGTACTTGACAGCTAAAGAGCATCTTCACTGTGTATTGCGTTTTTGACATAAACTCCTATGTCAAGTTAAAGTTTGGATAGTTTTGAGATTTTTTCTTTTCTTTTTCAGTTACATTTTTCTTTCTAGTTTGCAGTTTTCTTTTCATTATGAAAATTTCTCCACTTTTATTTTAATTTTTGATGACGAACAAATCTCTTAAATGAGACAAGTTAGAATCTATCTTGGTCACTGCACATGCCCCCTGCAGGTGCAACAGAGAGAACCAGCTTGGGTAGTTGTTTACTCAAAAAACAGAAACCAACTTGTTATAGATTTTCTCCATTTTGTCTGAAAAATGGTCATCTCCAGCTCTTGGTCAATGCTGATTTATAGGGAGTAGGTAGTCAAAAATGCAGACTGCAGGCCTGCAGCGGCTATCTCCATGCATAGAATACAAATAGATCAACCAATCAAAAAAATATTTTATTATATAATGTATAGCCTTTGATTCTGGAGGACTTCATACAGAAGGGCTCCATGTGGTATAGGCGTATAGCTGATAACTCCTACCAACATGCTATTTTAGTGCTCTAGTTTGGTTGGTTTAGTTAAAAACTTGTAAGGTGCTTTGAAATAGAACTTGATCTCAACTCTTAAGACCATACAGGAAATACCAATGATATTTTAGTTAGAAAAATATAATTTATTATTGATACGTTCGCTGAATTTTTTTTTTCCAATGGCTAGATTGATAAAGAACATTTATGATTAGTGTAAGAAACACAAACATAAAATACACCTCTGTGAAGGATGTTAACAATCTTAATAACTTTTCTTTGTTCTTTTGTCTTTTTAATGTTAAATCCTTAAAGGTATCTAATTAAACAGCCCGCTTGAGAAAGGGGTCCAAAAGAAGGGATTCATGCCTCATATGAGATGGGACAGGAGCCGAATTTATCAACTTGCAGTTCAAAATTAATTGAACTACTTTATATTCTCGATCATTTTTTTTAAAGGAGTAGACAAAAAGCCTTATGTTCTTGACATTCGATCTAGTTTTGAAACTTTTGGTGCAGAGAAGATATCATTTTGTCATTCCTAACTTACGCACTTGACACGGAAATTTTGTTTTATGAAAGATCGCAAAATTTGAAATTCGATACAAAAATTATAAATACTTGAAGATAAAAATTGACTTAAGAAAATAATTGACAAGAAGTTTCAAAATTAGTTGTGTGGTAAGTAGGTTATTAGGTAATTCTGTTACTTCCGAATATTTAAAGTGTTAAAATTGAAAAGGTGAATAACTGCCAACTGGACAAATCCTTAAAAAATAAAAACTATAATAATGTGTTTCTTTGCCCTTTTTTTGGGGAAATCTTCAAACTTGTATGTATTGTGAATTTGTGACCTTTGTTTATTCCCTGTGAACAAGTACAGTTGTATTGATGAAATTCCAGGACCAAGTCCTTGTGAATCAATAAATCCTGTCTCGCCAGCAAAACTATTAAGAACTTCCACATGCACCTAGTCCCTAGATGGAGGGACACACCTACTTGTGTAGACGGCCGCCCCATTATCTTTTTATCTAATGGAGCAATTTGGATTGTTGTAATTTTAATCATCCACTAATGCTGTGAGCTGGTAATGTACTGTTTTTATTTTTATTGCTTAATAATGTATGTGTTTCTCTCGTGTATGGTTTGATCAGTAAATTAAGCTCGGAATTTAATGTAAGAACGGCGTTATTGTATGATGATAATTATTATTATAATAATGATAATAAGATTATATGCTAATAACAACAATAACTTAAAAGATGCTAATCCATCTCTCTAAATAGATTAACTTATTCCACCATAAATTATCTTTTATTCTAACTTATTTCATCACAATTTATCTGTGTTTGACTCACTTAGAGAAATAAACTCCTCATTCCTTTTATGCCACAACTAAAGACGGGCTTGATGTTTTAATAATAATGAAAAAAATTATATGTGGAAATCAAACTTAAGCAATCTATCATAAAAGTCAACATACTTATTAACGGCTCTACTTCATTTCTTGGACTTTAGTTTAGATATGGTTCTCAATGCAAATAGAATGTCTATACGCATCAATAATATATATATATATATAGAGAGAGAGAGGAGGGGGGTTGGCTAAGCTCAAAACGTTTGTTCCTAGTCTCAAAAACAAACGATTCGGTTTTTTATTTTCAAAGTCCAAATAATCGATCCAAACAGACAGGTGTTTAATCTATATTAAAATGTGCCTGGAGACCAAATTTTATATTTTTTGGAATTTTTTTGCTATTTATTAAGCCACTTTGACAATCGTTGATCCAACGGTGGTTTAATCAAACAGTAAACATAGAAGCTATTGTTGGATCAGTAATTTTCAAAATAGCTTAATAAATAGCAAAAAAAATTCAAAAAATTTAAAACTTGATCTCCAAGAACATTTTAATACAGAGATCATATCAAATATATATATTTAGTGAAATCCATAGGTATGCATCAATAATAATTGAACAACTGATCAGAGGATGTCCGTATGAACCCTATCATCATCCCTTCCCACCTACAGCGTGGATGTTAACAATCGTAGACATTTTATACTTGGAATCTATTTGAGCACAAATTTTACAAATGAAGAGTTTCATTTTGTCGGGGACGCATTCCTGGTTGGAGATGAAACGGAAATCGGGTAAATATATTTATAGAGCAATTTTTGCTTCATGCAGCGCTTTAATGAAAGAGTCAACTAGTCAAGACAGAGCTGCATAAGACTCGTGCGATGCATGAAGTAAATACTTCTCTGTCAAAATCTCATATTTAACAAAATTTTAAAAGAAATCCAGTGTGGGAAAAGTATATCGAGTTACGACGGCAGTTATAAATGCAATCTGCCCAAATTTATGCTTATCTAGCTGGGCCTCTAGATGCATTTAGATCTGCCACCACCGCACAGGAGCAAGAGAGCTGGATAGTGGAGAGGAGCAACAGCTTTGGTTTTCTAGGGGCCCCATTTGTCTTCCTTCTGTGTCGACTGTACGTCTCCGTGTCTTCAATGTCTGTAAGTGTACATATATGGCGTGCACCGGGTCCACATCACTTTGTCTCATAATTTCTCATACAAATTTGTGCCTGCTATTTTAGAAAACGGAGACGAATTTTTTTTAATGACCAAAGTTATTTTTGAAACAAATTATTTTGGATTTTGAATAATTAAATTCGACAAAAGGGCGTACAAACCAATTTTCTCTGAATTAAAAATAAAGACAATCTAGGCGTACAAACCAATTTTCTCTGAATTAAAAATAAAGACAATCTTTCACAAAATGTCCCTTCAGAATTAGATTTAAATGAACGTCATGCGCTTAGAATGGTGAATTGGTGATTTGATATAATGTTCCAATCAAGGGACAAAATTTGAAGTATGATTTAAATTTAGAAACTTAATTTCGTAGTATGTATTATTTAGTAATGTAATTCGTGTAAAGTTAGCATGTGTTATGCTCTTATCAAGTCGGCTTTATGAACGTGACATAAAAAATTTATTATATTGGCTACAAATGACGAATTCAAATCTTTGAAACCAATTTACTTTACATGTCATTACTTGTACATATAAAATTTTGAAATTGGCGAATATATTTAATAGAAAGTCAAGTGGTAAAAAAAATAAAGTTATAAATTATTTTAACACATTTTTTTACTGTTTAATTTTGTACTAAATTAATTTGAAATTTTTCAAAACTTTGTATGTACACGATTACTCATAAAGCAGATCGGTTTCAACGATTTAAATCTATCGTTTGAAGCTAACTCGATAAAAAATTTGGGATTATGCTTACCAATTCCTTTGATTAGCATGGCACGTGCTAGTTTTGCTCATGTAATCAAAATCCTATCATAGAGAGTAGGTCAGGGATATAAATTCAATTTTTTTTTTTCTGTTCTGACTCTATAGTTAGATTTGCAAATATTTAATTTTAAAAATAATTTTGATAATTTAAAATATTTTGAGAATGTAGTCGAGCTTCCAATTCTAATTATTTCATCAGCATGAAAATAAATTGACTGTAGAGATGGCAAATGACAATACAAAAACTCGTCCTACTTACGTCCTTTTGATGCCTTTGGAACCAAACATATGCCTATATATCTTTTGTTTTAAAAGCAGAGACTAAACAGAGGAAAAGCTTCCTTTGTTTGGTGTTTATATAATTTATTATCATGCATGTTTAAGCAGTTCATGATGGTTTAGATCGGATCTATGCAGTGCAGGATTAGCTCACTTAAACAAACGGAGAAAAGCTTCATCATCGGACAAACATTAGCACGATCTGCGTTGTTTATTTGCGTTGCATCGTTTTTTAGGAAAGAAAAAGGTATACTGTGGCCTTTTCCAATATACCCCAGAAATATTATAGCATGCCTACGATACGTACGAAACATTTGCAATGGCAAAATATTGGTCTGGAAAATAATAGATGCATGATTGATTATAGTATCGACTACAAAACCTGATAGAAATATTTTAATAGAAATTGAATCGGGGTCCTCATTCTGCATTAATAGAAATATTTTAATTACAAAATTTGTAGAAAATTAGAACTCAATATTGAAATTCGCTTAGTTAGTTCAAATGGACCTCGCCAAAAAAAAATGTCAAGAAAGACAATATGCTGGAGCTTTACCATCATATTAATATAACGCTTAGGTCTTAATAAATATACTATACGAATTTACCTAAAAAAATAGTAATAAAGTTAGTCAAAGCAGACATAAATGGTTTTTTTGTCTATTCCATTTAATAAATGAATAACAACAAATAATTTCGGTTTCAAATATTCGATAACTTGATTCTTATTTATGAACGCATGCGTTCACTGGTTTGGAGAAGGCATGAACATGTTTAGACAAAAGTATTGTTATCATACATTTAAAAATTCGGGATAGACAAAAAAAAGAGTTCGAATTTTTTGTGCTTTTGGGATAGACAAAAAAAAGCTCATAGCCAGTTATTCGATTGAGTTCGATTTGAAAAAAAAACCCGGTTCAAAACAAATCAAACCAGCTCGGTTCTGAAACAAATCAAATTCAGTTCAGTTCGAAATTGGTTTGAATCGAACTCGAATTGAGTCTGACTAGATTTGAAACTCTTTTTTTAGTTCTAAATCTTGCTTCAATTTCAAACCAATATAGTTGGAAATTGATTTGAATTGCACCGAATCAAACTCAAACTTTTTTTTTTCAGTTTAAAATCCTACTTCAATTTTAAACTAGTTTGGTTCGAAATTAGTTCGAACTCGAACTTGAACTCGAACTAGATTAAGTTCGATTCGCTTGCAGCCACTGCCAGGCCGAAAAACGTTAAACAGAAAATCTCTCAAGCCCTGAATGTTTTTTTTCGGAAGCTTGATACAAAACTAAGAAAAAGGAGACAATTTATTTTCCAAGGCCCAGGGTGGTCAGTCGTTTGGTACATAGCCTAATTTGGACTGATGTGTGCTTTGACCGTGCGATAAAGCATGCTCTAGCTTAAAAAATTATTTATGAGAGATACATCCAAATCCCTAATAAAAACAGAAATTAACGGCTATTAATTACCACTGGCAATTAGTACAATTCAGAATTCACGGTTCACCATTGCCAAATTCCAACCCAATTTTCAAACTCCTTTATTAATCCAGCTGCGTTGGTTTATACAAATTACCAGGCGTTATTAATTTACCCCCAAATCAAGCTCCCTCGGTTCAAAAATTGGGTCGCATTAAACACCTAGCCATGGCTAAATCAAATTCCAAAGCATAATATATTAAATCTCGGATTTCACCTCTCCATATCTAATAAAACTGGAGAACAAAAAAAGCGACATATTATGAACAACACATATGAAGCAGGATGAGTCCAGCTGAGAAAAATGGAGGGTATCAATAAAGAACATTGGACTGTGAGATTAGTATTAATCTCTGTTCCCCTTATCCAAAGCCGAGACTACATTGGGCCGTGCACTGGGGACAAAGGAGTGAGAGAGGGTCTTCTCGTGTCATGGGAATAAATTTACCAATTTAGACTCCTATTATAGTAGATTATTATTCTATGATTAGGGGTAGTTTAGTAATTCTGTGATAATTTGGCTTCAATCAAGGGTGGGCAGGCTATCTGCCTATTGGGAAGTGCACCCCTAAAGCGTCGGGGATTGAGTGGGTCAATTTAGTAATTTTTTTGAAGTCCTCATATTAGAGCAATACTGTAGACCTCGGTGTTGCATCACTAAAAAGGTGTACCAAAAGAAAAAAGAGTTAAAAATAAATAAATAATATTTCGAATTATAATTTCTACTCTACATTACTATCACCCTTTAATATATATAAAATAATATTTGAATAGCTAAATATTATAAATATTTTCCTATAATCATAATATGAACTATCATTATACATATTGTTACTTACAAACCGTTAGAATAATTATATTAAAAATTATTAAGTTACACCAGTCGACATATTAGAACTACAAATGATGAATTTTATATTTCTAACATGACTTCATAGGTCTTGTTTACTAAATTAATTTTACCTAGTTTAAGGTCCGCACTATCACCAAGTATTAAGGTAAGTGTAGAATTTAGTGCTGCGCCATGTCTATCCAAGTGCCTTTGAATGAAGACAAGTGAGTGAGTGGAGCTGGGTTGGGCTGGGAGACCACCATCTGCAGTGACTCAGACTCTTTGGGCCAAGGACCAAAATATAAATATAAATAAAATATTAACAATAACAAAAAGAAGTGGAGGGGGTTGTAATAAATAATGAATTTTAAACAATTTTATTCGAAAAGGCTGTTGCTTTCGCTTTGACCCATCTCTTCTTTACATACGCTTGTTGGTGCCCCACCTACATAATTACAAATTAACCAAAATCCAATACCCAACATTGCACATTTGCACTTGTACATTTGCAGCTCTCCCTAAAAGCACCTCCCCCTCTCTACCTTCCTTTTACACTCCCCCCCTCTCCCCGTTTCTCCTCTCTTTCTCTCTCTCCCGGCTTTTATCCTAGTCCCCCTTTCTCTCTCTATCTTTGTGGGTGCTAGGACTTGGCCTACAGTATCAGCTGTCTCACATCTGCCAAAGCAAAGATTTAAAGCTGGGACGAGGTAAACCCTTTGTCCCCCTTTTTATTCCATTTTCTGATCGATTTTTCCAATCGTCTTCTGGTTTTTGCTTCTGTTTTAGTGAGCAACGAGTATCAATCCATGGTTCTTCTATCGGGGATTGATTATCTAATTTCTCTTGGACATTAGTTCATAGATCTGTATAATTATTGTGCAAATTAGGGATTGTAAGATTTACTTTTGCTGAAAGGTCCTTTTATTCTCTTAACTGGTTTTTATTTTTTCAACTAACTTTTCCTAGAAAAAATTGTATTGATGTGGATGGGTTTGAGTGCTCCGTTTTCTATGAATCAATGGTTAAGTCCCGGCTGCATTGTGTCCTTTTTGCCCAAAGACCCCTCCTTTTAGGTTGGTTATGGTCCACCTCTCTATCTTTCATTAGTAAAGGGTGTAGCTCGATGCGCTTTGCATGTAATTTGTTGTCTCTAGGCGCTTTGTTTGATCCATAGGAATTAGTGTCGAGCCTGTACTTCGTTTAGTGTAGGTATGCCTCTCTCGGGAGTCTCCTTGCAAGGTATCCTACATTGTCTCTTTGGGTTTGATTAGATTTTTTTAGAAGTACAGTACGCTAGAATTTTATTTTATTTTTTTTGTTGTAGTTGTTGGGCAACAATGCAATAACATGTAGTTGATTTTGCTGACGACAGCCCATTTTGTAGCCTTTTTTTATCTCAATTGTTAAACTTATCTAATTCTTTGTTCTTCTTTTTGTAGCATTCTCTGATCACAGTTCATCTGAAGCTCTTTGGCCACAACTGTAGTATGAAGTGGTAGTATTCAATTCACTTGATATAAAACTATCTTAAGGTAGAAACTAGCTAGTGAACTCAAATGGCTTCAAAAACTGCAACCCAAAGCCATGTGGAACCCCAATCCAAATCCAATACTAACCAAACAATTGATTCAGACCCCAAATTGCAATCTTCCTTAGAAAACCTCAAACTTTCTGCAAAGCCAGACCCAGTTCCCCCTAACAATAAGCAATCACAAGAGGATAACAAACCTATGCCTCAACCAGATGCTCCCGGGAACCCAGCTGAGACTGAAAACAGAGAAAGCCAAGAGAAGAAGAGCTCAAACAAGAGCAGTATCAGTGACAGCTTTGTTTCTGCCAAGGTCAGTGAGGCTACAAACAACAGCTCAAGCCTTAGAAAAACAAGTGAGCGGGCGGAATTCACTGAAAGTGGCAAATCAAGCATGTGCCGACCGAGCACGAGCAGTGACATTAGTGACGAGAGCTCATGTAGCAGTCTGAGCAGCAGCATAAATAAGCCCCACAAGGCGAATGACTCGAGATGGGAAGCAATACAGATGATTCGTGCCCGAGATGGTGTTCTTGGCTTGAGTCATTTTCGTCTATTGAAAAAACTCGGGTGTGGTGACATTGGAAGTGTGTATTTGTCTGAGTTGAGTGGCACCAAGAGTTTTTTTGCTATGAAGGTTATGGATAAGGGGTCGTTGGCTAGTAGGAAGAAGCTGCTGAGGGCACAAACCGAGAGGGAAATACTGCAAAGCCTTGACCATCCGTTCTTGCCGACATTGTACACGCATTTTGAGACCGATAAGTTCTCGTGCCTTGTCATGGAGTTCTGTCCTGGGGGGGATTTGCATACACTTCGCCAGAGGCAGCCTGGCAAGCACTTCACTGAGCAAGCTGCTAAGTACGTGGTTTATTCTATATATGTGTTGTGATATTTTTAGTAGGCAATTTTGTACTAGAAAATAGTATAACTTAAAATAAAAGCACCCACTATATACCCGGTATTGCTTACCAGGTTACACCATATTTGTTAATCAGAGATTAACTTTTTTTTATTTGGTTTTTCTTCACCTGAGTTTAAGGTATATTTAATTTTTTATTTACTGAATGTCATATTGATTTGGCAATTGGAGACTTGGACGTCTTCCTCTGATAATGGTATTATGTTAATTTGCTAGGTTTCTGATTTCAATCAGATATCTATTGATGGAGCTCGGCAACTTTGTTTACATTAAAATTTCATGGGAAAACCATTCATTTAGAATTGTTTCCTTTGGATATGAAGAAAATTATATCATTTAAGTTACAGCTTAGAACCATTATGGTTATTTAGACAAAATATCATTCTTCAAAAAACTAATATTTTGATCTACTTAATATCAGATTCTATGTTGCCGAGGTGCTACTTTCATTGGAGTACCTACATATGCTAGGCATTATATACCGTGACTTAAAGCCTGAAAATGTACTAGTCCGAGAAGATGGCCACATCATGCTCTCTGATTTTGACCTCTCCCTTCGATGTTCTACAAATCCAACCCTGATCAAAATGTCCAACCCAAACCCAGATATAAAATCCAACTCTTCAGCATATTGTGTACAACCTGCTTGTATTGAGCCTTCTTGCATGATCCAGCCCTCCTGTGTGGCCCCTACTACCTGCTTCGGACCCCGCCTTTTCTCCTCCAAGTCCAAAAAGGATCGCAAACCTAAATCTAAACCCAAATCTGATATTGCCAACCAAGTAACCCCTTTACCAGAGCTTATAGCCGAGCCAACTGATGCTAGATCAATGTCTTTTGTTGGGACCCACGAATATTTAGCTCCTGAAATAATAAAGGGGGAAGGGCATGGCAGTGCAGTTGATTGGTGGACATTTGGTATATTTCTGTACGAGCTTTTGTTTGGTAAAACCCCTTTTAAGGGCTCAGGAAATAGAGCTACTCTATTTAATGTGGTTGGTCAGCAGTTGCGGTTTCCTGAGTCACCAATTGTCAGCTTCTCGGCAAGGGATTTGATAAGGGGCTTGTTGGTTAAAGATCCACAACACCGTCTTGCATACAAGAGAGGCGCCACGGAGATAAAGCAACATCCCTTTTTTGAAGGGGTGAATTGGGCTTTGATTCGGTGTGCCAGCCCGCCAGAAATTCCTAAGCCAGTTGAGCTTGAAAGAGTCCCAAAACCTGCACCTGCTGCTACTGAGAAGGATCCAAAGACAGTACCTAATGGCAATCAGCATAAGGGATCTGATAATTATCTCGAATTCGAGTTCTTTTAGGCTTATTTTTTTTATTAAGAGACCTGTAGAGATTTTCTTTCCATTATGTCTTAATTTTTGCATGACCTTTTATTTTAATTTGTTTTTCCTTCTTTTTTTATATTTCATGCTGTAGATTGTCAGCTAGGGGAGTGGCAGTTTGTGTTACCTCCAGGTGGATTGGTTTTGGGCCTAATTTCTGATGTTAAAAGATTGCTGGCATCTTTTTTAGTTTATGCTAGAATTCCATCTTTTTTTTAGAGATGATCCTGTTGTACAACTTGAAGATTTAATTTTGATGACATAACATGATAAACATCTGATGTGATTGATTAGATTCTTGGCTTCATGATCTGAAAACAAAAATCAAGCTGGAATTTTGTGCTCTCGTTGGTGGTATGAGGCTATGAGCTGTTCCAGATTTGTTCAAGGATGATAATGCTTTTATTTAAGAACATTTCTATAATGAAATGATCAAGGATGATCTACTATTCCATGTCAGCTGAATTATAGGTGCTATAGATTTGTTCTTTAATTAAAGGAACCTAAAACTTTTTATGAGGATTTACAAGATCTGGTCAACAATCAAGCACATGGTGATGCAATAATTAAGCCACGAGGACAAATCCCTTCCCCCCCAACTGATACTTCGATTTTTTTTGCAACATAAGATTTGTTTCAAGAAATAGCACAAAAGTCAAAACAAAGAGAGCAGAACAACCCTAATTTAAGGCAAAAATCCTGATTTCAAAAATCAATTCGGTACAGATGCAGAATAAGTCGATGGTTTACTCGGTTCCAATCTGGTTTATATTAGGTAAGGCATAATTACATTAAAGTTGTCAGCTTAATATCCCCTATTTTTCTAAGAAGAAATAAATTTGAACGAGCTTTTTCAATATAAAAAAAGAGACTTTACCATTAGATCCCATCGAACTTTTTATTAGAGAGCCCCTGTACTTTTATTTTCCACAATCACTCATCTCAATTATTAATGTCAAACAAAATCCTTTGTTTTGAATGGAAAATAATAAAAATATGCTAAATTAATATAAACTGATAGTGAGATTAAATAAATAGGGGCATAATTATTACGAATTGAAGAATTCAATTTTTAGTGCTGTATTAAAAATTATAACCCATGCAATCCATCATCCAACCATCCAATTCAGTAGCCTTGGTAGTCTCTACCAAGTTTAAAAGAAAAAAAAACCCATCCAATTCAATCCGTTTTGTTACCGGGTTGTGATGTGGTCTGATTGGGTACATGTTTTCACTTTTAACCAATATGAAATATGTTTATTCGGGTTTGAACTATGAATTTGTTTTTACAAATCCGTCTTAAATATTAGTCATTAGAAAAGTCAAGAATTATACATATAATGCGATCAATCAATGTCAAATATTGTGTTGATTGCTTCTTTATTTTCAATTTTTTTTAGTAAAGTGAAACATAAATGCTATATAGTTTGTAGTAATTATTTATTGATGATATCATTTTAACATTTGATCATTTTTAGATGTTAATTCTTTTTATGTCATTTTTAGCATATATCTTATAGAAAGTTTATTCTAGAGAGTTCAATAAAGAATATAATCAGTTTAATCCGTTTAATTAACAAAACTCATATGTTAAAAAAAATAGATTGGATGGTTTAGGGATGAATTGACTGATAAAAATGATCAATCCAGTATAGCTGTATGCCTGTCTGTATAGGTACCGAGCCGAATTCAAATTTCGAACAAAATATATTAATCCGACTACTCATCGTTAAACTAGCGTTGAAAAAAATGATGCGGAAGTCCAATAGAAAGACTAAAAATCCGGGATAGCAATTAATCGGGCTTTTATTGCCCGGGAATAGCGCACCGCTTCAAATGTTCCCAAATCTAATCTCTCCCCTGATGAGGCAAGAGCGCCTCTTTCCTCTTTCTTTACAGGCCCGTCAGGCCCAATATTTATTCTAGGCCTACTAAGACCGAAATTTCCAATTTTCTAGTGGCTGCTTGGCAAAGGGGCATAATAACAGTGACCGTAGAGAATTTGGTCGGAGATGCTGCGGTCTCTAGTGAGGCACGGCCGCGCGATCCGGCCCGTCGGATCGGGCGATGCGCCGAGCGATCTGATCCGCGCGAGAATCTTCGAGAGGGAGAGAGCGAGGCGGCGACCGCGCGACCCGTCGCGGGATGAGTTTTTTGTGCCGACGCCGGAGTCGGCGGCGTGGCTGGACACCGCCACTTTGCCCATGGTCCTCACCGCCGTCGCCGTTGCACTCTTCGCCAAGCTCCTCATGATGGTATTGTTCTTTTATTTTCTTTGCAACCTAAGTACGGATTAATAGGGTAATTAAGTTGGTTTATATTCACTGTATGATTTTAAACCCTACTGGTATCCTGTATCAGAAATAAATTTGTGCCGTTTTACTTGAAGGATCTTATGTTTTAAATTATTTGTGTGCTTGTTTATCATTGATGAGTCTAATTTTTAACATTTTCTGTGCAGTGGGCTCTTGGTACCTACTATACTTATTTGTTCCTTTTTTTGGGTTTGTGCTGATGTCCCTTGTATCTGGTAGAAAACTGGGAAAAGATAGTGTGCTTATAATGTGCTTTTAACTTAAAAATGTTCCCTGGGTATGAAATAAGTTGGGATGGAGTTAATGTTCCATCTGAATGTGTAAATTGAGGTTACAATATCCTAAAATGCTGAGTAAAAATTATAAAACGGATTAAAATAATTATGACCAAGATTGATATTTAGAGCTAGAGTGATATGTGGGCTTGTGGTTATATCGCGGATGAAATTCTGTTCATTATATACAACTTCAAGTCAACAAAAATGAGCTATAAAAGACTACGTGATAAAGATTAATATGGAGAAACAGTTCAAACAACCCTAACTGATACTGCATGTGTTATCATAAGTACTGTAGTGTACAAAACTCTACAATTCTTCTAGGCACTTGGTCTTATTGTCCTTATTGTTTTAACAAATAAAATTTATATTATCATTATACTGGCAATAATTGCAAATTTCATAATCCACCATTTTTCTTTTTTGAGCAGTACGATGACTCAAAAGCACAAGAGCGGATAGAGAGAAAGATCCAGAATGCTCCAGAGGGCCAAGGCACGGTTCGAATGCTGAGTCGGGAAGAATGGGAGGAGGTTCGAGAAATCAGGCCAAGAACTCCTTTTGAGTCTAGGTTAGCTCGACCTAATGCGCGCATCAGAACTGGCGACCCCCTTCATTTGGTTAGTATTATATAAATTTTTCGAACATTTATAATGCCTTTTTTTTTTTTCTTTACTTAGTTTCTTTGTCCAAACAGACCAATTATTGATCTTTAATTCCAGAAAGCATCCCCCCACACCAGGTCACCCTCAAATTTATAGTGGACAAAAAGACAGTCTTATAATTCTATTTTTTTTCTCTCTCTCTCTGGAAGCATCCATACCTACCATCATCTTTGCACAAACTATATGTAGATCTAGTTTCTTCTTTAAAATAGCTATAGTTGGACCCAGAGAAATGAGACAAAAGGATTAAGTGCCAGCGATAAAATAGAAGGAGAGTTTGTATGTGGATTGGATCATTTTAATTGGAACAAATCCATGTTTAATAATATGATGAGAATGAGGTCACAGTAGTGTTGTCGAAAATAATATGCGCTTGGTGGACGGATGGTGCATGGCCAAGAGATTAATCATTATGCAGCAAATTAATCTGATTTTTGCAGATTTGACGTTGATATTAATATACATACAAATATTTATTAATTCAAACAAAATAAGTGATCCACGTACTGAGAATAGAATATGTATCTTTTTTATCTAGTCAAGAATAAAACAAAAATTAGACGTCGGAATTAACTTACTTTTAGACAGTTCTGAATATGATATGTACCTACTTGTTATGCCTTTTTTCTTTAACCAGACAATGGGTTCTGAAAATGCTTCATCCGATGGAGAAAGCCAAATATAACAAAACAAGTGCTCTTTGCAATTTACTTCTGTAAAGTATTTTATAATGCAGAAAAATCAATCATTTTCAAGAAAATATTGAAAATTCTCTGGACATCTAATAAAAAAATAAATCGCCCTTTTAAAAAGATTGTTAAGTCCAGCTATTTGTAACATTTACATTTTTTAATTTCTATTGTCTGGTTGAGTGACTAAATTTTGTTTTTTTAACAATCTGCCTTTACGAGGCAGTTATGGAGTAAATGAATCAGTCAAGTTTGAGGAATCATAAAAATTTCTATTAATGTTCAAATGAGGAAAAAATAGTACTAAACGAAAGCTTATGTAGTCTATTTATATTGATTTTGAGATCATCCAAATTGGAGTTTGAATGAAGAAAATATGATTCGAGCAGCAACGGTACGCAGTCTGTCCGATTAATCATTTGAACCTGGTAAATGTGCTCTGAACAGTATATGTGAAGGTGTCCCCACCAACCCTGACTAGTCGGTCTTGGTGATGGTTTTTTCACAGCACTAGGCCATAGTATTCCATTTGTATCTTTTATAATGCCTTGGTTAGTATGTGTTTAAACTTTAAAATGATATTTTTGCAAATCACAGATCATAATTTTTTTGTGAATACTGACAAACACTGATCACAAACAGTGTTTTTTTCTTTGTTCTTTTTGCAAAATGTTTGTTTTTTAACTGAGCTTATACCTGTGGTGTACAGGAGGACGTGAGGGATTGGACAGTTGACATAATCACTGATGCCCTGACGAGAGTTGAAGACTCTGTAAAACATAAATGAGGTTTGAATTGTACAGACATCTTTTTTTTTAGGAAGCACAGACATCATTTTGAGGCTGTTGTTATTTGTTTTCTTTTGCTCCATTAATTTTGGAATCTTATTAAGTGCATCAATTGTCTAAATGCCATCAGTGTCTTATCTCTACATTGTCCAGTGGTTTTGCATGGGTTGTTTTCTCTTTTGGTGGCTTTCTTGTCTTGATCATGGCATGTTCTGGAGTTGTAAATTTTGCCAAAGGACACAGTTTTGTAACATGTCTAGGGGCTAACTGCTAGCAAATAAAAAATGGTTTTGTAACAGATGTTTTTCCTTATTGGTTGAACAATTAATCTTAACTTGTTATTGTGTCATATCTGAGAAAATGCGAAGGTGTTATGGCGGCTGAGAAAAGATAAAAAGGCTATCCATGTTGCACCATGCACGATTTTGGCGCAGTAAAGTGTAGCATGAATGTTATAGTATTTTTTTTTGTTGAGATACTATGTCTCTTTGGTCCAATATGTGCACTTTTTAATTTTTAATATATACCATTTATCACTTGAAAATAACTTGAGAAAATGGTTCGGGATGTTTTGAGTGGAAGTTACCTCACCATATAAGTTGAACCCGAATTGTTCGTTATTAATTAGCATGAATTTTGGAGGTATCTGAAAGGACGTTCACTCGTAGTTACATGCCTTCTATTAGTTGTTGAAAGTGCTATCGGCATCAGAATTATATCACAACAATCGCCTCACCTCTTGTGCATTGTGATACAATGATAATATCATGTATGATACACCAGCGAGTGATTTCTATTAATTTGTTGTTTTATATCTAAGCACATTAAACAAAATGAAAATTTGAGATCCAAGTTCTCGTCATATTTTAAAATCTAAGCAAGATACTATAATAAAGAATGAATGTTGATCTCAGAGTATTGTTCACGTTCTGTTCAGATATCAGAACGTGATGAAAATCGACTCATATTTAATTTTTGTCTGTCTTAGATAAAAACTTATTAATTAGAAGGTTATTTATTTTCTCTCTGAGATGAGAGGCGGTATCATCTAAAATACTATACATTTAATGAGTAGATGAGTATTCAAATAGTCTATTTATCATTTCAGATGTTTGTTACTCTGCGAGTCCTGACCCGCTTCACCCACCCCAGCCTTCATCCTACAACAGTCCGATGAGAGAATTAGAAAATTTAAATAGAAGGTTTAACATTTTAAATACATAATCCATGGTTGGAAAAACAATTTATAAATGGTAAAAATTCCTAGAGGCTTTAAATTTTGCTCCTTAAAATTTTAAACTTCTGTCTATAATTCTTTAAAATATTTGTGTTAAGTCTTTAAATCTTTTATAATACATGTAACTCATTAATTTTTTTTTTACGGTAAATATTTATAGGCACTTTAAATTTTATTTCGCAAACCTTTAAATATGTCTACAACTCTTAAAGTACTCGAGCCTTTAAATATTTATATGTAACTTGAGAGGGAGATAAGGCTGAGTATGAGGTGGGATGGGCTGATTAGGGACGGCCCCATAAGATGAATGAGGTGATTGGGAACTGGAGGGGAACAATAACAGGCTAACATGGGCCATGGAGAACAATAACAGGGGCCGACATAGGCCATGGAGAACAATAACAGGCTAAAAAATGCCAATAACGAAAATCATGAAAATCCGGTGAAAGTTCCGGCAGGGCTGGCCCAAGAGCAAAAGCAGCAAACGAAAGGAGGTAAATTGATATAAAATTTAATGTATAAAAATACACAGCTTTGGATAACACAGACTTGTATATTCAAGACCCTGTTGTTGAAAAATATTGGATCGTCAATTGTACGAATGCCGGGGAATCTTTTGGCTGCATTGTCACTAGTGTTTTATAATCTACAACTTGAAATAGCATGGTGGTACCTAGTGTTTTATAATCTACAACTTGAAATAGCTTGGTGGTACCTAGTGTTTTATAATCTACAACTTGAAATAGCTTAATGAGAGACTCAGTGTTTTATAATCTACTAATTGGATTAGTGGGAGGTACCGCCAAATTACTAGTGTTTTATATCTACAACTTAAAATAGGTATATTGTGGAAAAGGTCACGAGACCTTGTCTACTGAACTACGAGACAAAGATATCCGGTAAGGATATAGAACTCAATATGAAAATATCAGCGTACGCACATCTTTCAGTATATAATTAACATATGTATTGGACTATCGGTTGCCCCAAAAAGCTTGGAGGGCATTTTTAAGACAACCTCGGCAAGTTTTCAAAAAGAACATAAAAATAAAGAAATATCAGAGACTTGCCAGCCATTGCCAATTAATAGAGAGAGAGAGAGAGATGGGTGATGGTGGTCTCTTTTCAACTGAGCAAGCAAGGGGAAGAGTTGCATATAGGCTATATGCTTGCACTATTCTAGTTGGAATATGCATGATACTATACTACAGATCAACCCACTTACCAGCCACATGGCAAGAAGGAAGATGGGCATGGATCGGGCTTTTCCTAGCCGAGCTCTGGTATGCATTTTACTGGATCGTCACCCAGTCAGTCCGCTGGAGCCCGGTGCATCGCTGCACCTTCAAAGAGAAACTATCACAAAGGTTCTCTCTTTAAACACAATCTTTGTGACATCCTATTTAATTTACAGTTTTTTTTTTTCCTCATCATCCTTTTTTTTGGAAGAAAGCATGCTTTTCACCCAGACAAGTACACTGGTTATCATATTTGGATATATTAAGTGCCAATAGAAACAATAATGTGATCGAATAAAATGTAATGATTCAAAGCGTAAATCCATAATAATGTTCAAGAGCTTATTTTAGTAAAGTGACACTTTTGGTTTTCTTACCACCTCATGGTACTGGTCCAGTGGTCCTCCCAGAAAATCCTTTGTCATACATACCACTCTGAAGTACCAAGAAATAGAATAAAAGGCCACAATTGATCCAGAATTCTAAATGATCTTTACACCCATTCCCCAAATGAATTATCAGATGGCATACACCAATGTATGGCACGTGCTCCTACAAAAACTATTGTTCTTTCTATTCGTTCTTGAACTGTTACAAACCTCATAATACAAGCAGATTTGTATGTATAATGTATAATTCCCAAAAATAACATGTGAACCTACTATGTAATCCATATACTGGAGAGAAGATCTCGCTCTGCACAGATTTTCCCTGCACTTACAAACATCAAATTTTCAATGCTCTCACATATTGTTGGAATGTGAAAAGTTCCATCTCAAAATTATGTATCAGTAAGATATATATTATTAATTCTTAACACTTTTGGAGCAGATACGAAGAAAGGCTACCAAACGTGGACATATTTGTGTGCACAGCCGATCCATTTGCAGAGCCTCCGAGTCTAGTAGTATCAACGGTTCTCTCACTCATGGCATACAATTACCCACCAGAGAAATTGAATATTTATCTCTCTGATGACAGTGGTTCCATTTTGACATTTTATGCAATGTGGGAAGCATCTCAGTTTGCCAAGTATTGGATTCCGTTTTGCAAAAGGTACAACATAGAGCCCAGAGCCCCAGCTGCATATTTCTCCTCTGCAGAGAGTCCCAACAACACATCAAACCATGAGTGGTTACGTATGAAGGTATGTGAAACACAAACTTGAATATTTGTATCTTCTTTCGAGGACTGCAGAGGCAATGGTTATTTACCAATATACACTTGGCAGCACAGATACAATAACCAATACCGGAATCAATTTTTGCTTTTACATACTGAAAAGCTTCATAACGTTTTCATAGATACCTAAACTGTCAGATGAAATGCCAGAAATTGAAAGTCGAGGATGAAACCTGCAATTTGCGTCCCTGAAACAGGGAGGTTTCCACAAATTTTCCAAATAACTGATCGATCTTCTCAAATAAAGAACAATAGAAGAATAATTTCATATGAATCAGCCTCTATCTGGAGTTCAGATCTAAGGTGCAAGGATACATGAAGGGTCTTGCATCCTTGGTAAGCAAATCAACTGTGGGGCTGATTCACATCCCCAAAGATTCTAACCGAAATTGCATTCTTTGGCACATTTATTGCCCACAACCCTCCCTCCCCCCACCCCCCCCCCCCCCCAACAAACAAAAGATGAGTCAGTTTTGCAGACAACCATTGACTTACCATTATGTCAAATATATCTGACAGTTTTAAAGTGATGAATCTTTTTGCATGATAAAATATTTCTACAAAACAGTACCAATATACATGACCACTGTATAAGTAACCCATCTGTTCCACTTTGGTAACGTACCAACATATGTCCAGTCCAGAATGCCACCATAAAAATTTACTTTCTGTATATTTGGATAGTCTAACTTGATGAAAATTGCACTTCACTAATATGCATGCATGCAGATTTTATATGAGGAAATGACAAAACGCATAGACTCTATAGTAATGTCGGGTAAGGTTCCAGAAGAGTTAAAGGCAAATCATAAAGGATTTTTACAATGGAGACATGAGATGACTTCAAAAAAGCACCCTTCTATTGTTCAGGTAACTCAATTATTTGAACCAGTCTGGTTGGCTCCCTCACCAGGATCATATTGATAGCATTCCCACCTTCCCCTCATGTCCACTAACTGAAGTCCAACTTTCCCTTATTTAAGAAAAAGATAACTTGAATGTGCCTCGCAGACACACTTCTATGTACTGTTAATAAAAAATCTTTACTTTTTTTAGTTTGGAGGAAAAAAAATTAGAAAAACCATAATAGCAAAGTTTAGTATAATTATTAAAAAAATATATATAAATAGTTATAAGGAAACAGAACAACTATGTATCTTGACAATCTTGACAATTATAAAATAGCATCTAAATTTGAAAGCCAACATTACAGTCATGATCTATAAGGTGCAGCATATCAAGCCTATAATAATATGACGAGCTTGATGCATGTTTTACTGCTCATTAAGCGATTGGAATTTTCAATTATCTAAAATTAACAGCAGTTCATAAATCATAAAGTGATACTCAAGTTTACAGGCATTTGTTAGTATGCTATCCATAACAACATACCGTAAATTTATTTATAATTTTCCATCCTATTGGGATTGATTTGTCAACAGATCGTCAAAATTGTCAAGGTAAGCCATTTACAAGTGATCCCTCCCCGTGTTATAGTTAATACTGATTGATGAAACCACCCCCTTTTCACCACCACACCCTCCCACCCAAAAGAAAGAAATAAAAAAGCTTTGACAAATAGCCTGGCAAAAATTTAATTTTGACAACAAAAAGAAAACCCTACATTTATTTCATTTGACACCCTGGACTTCTGAGTAAAAATGACAACAATATCCCTGATATATTATTCTTATTGAACATTTTTATAATATTTTTCTTCCAAAATAATTATAAAAACAACGTCGACACAAAAATTCAAAAAAACTGTGCTCATTTTTCATATTAAAGTTAACATTGCTGGATAAAACTAACGGTCGGCAGAATAACAGAACTCATTTGAGGTCTCCTACCAATTCCATTTTGGTCAGTATTGTCTGTTAGAATTACACAAGTTGTTTATATTTTCAAGATTTATATATTTGGAATTGTTATTCTATTTCAATTTTATTATCATTGTGGCAGGGGGGTGGTTGCCCTGAATTTGGCATTTTCTTAATATCATGAGCCTGAGGTAAAACATCAATTGAATTATTAAAACTTATAATTGATTTTCCTTTGCCCTTTACAGATACTGATTGATGGAAAGGACCCCGATGCACTTGACAATGCTGGTGATGCATTACCCACAATGGTGTACATGGCACGCGAAAAGAACCCTGATTATCACCATAACTTCAAAGCAGGGGCTATGAACTCTCTAGTATGCAATTCTTTATGTCAATACTTGGTCCCAAAAACAAGATGATATAACTCCCAACTAAAAAGCTTTAAATGCAGATAAGAGTGTCATCAGTTATAAGCAACAGCCCAATAATCCTAAACGCGGATTGTGACATGTACTCAAACAATTCTGATTCGATCAGAGATGCATTGTGCTTCTTTCTAGATGAACAGAAGGGTCATGACATTGCCTTTGTGCAATATCCACAGAACTATGGCAACCTGACAAAGAATGATACTTATGGAAATACCCCCAGTGTTGTCAATGAGGTTTGGTTTTTTACTTTTGACACATATATCTTTCACATGTTTTGCCCTGTTGTCTTGAAAAAGAAATATAACCGGAAACAAAATATAATTGAACAATCTAAGGTGGAGATGCAAGGCTTGGATAGTTGGGGTGGCCCACCATACATTGGCACTGGATGTTTCCACAGGAGAGAGATCCTGTATGGCACGAAGTACACAAAGGACTACAAGGAAGACTGGAACAGAGGGTCTAGAAGGAACCCGAGAGATGATATCAGAGAATTAGAAGAGAAAGCTGAATCTCTAGCTACTTGCACGTATGAACTAAACACCTTGTGGGGACATGAGGTCTTTCTCTCTCTCTCATTTTCTCTCTCAAAAAAAAAAATAAAAAAAAAGGAATACGGCATTAACACAAGAAATGCAGGTTGGCTTGAAATACGGTATTGCGGTGGAGGATATTATAACAGGCCTAATGATCCAATGTAGAGGATGGAAATCCGTGTACTATAACCCTACACGGAAAGGATTCCTAGGAGTGGGTCCAACAACACTGGCACAGACAGTACTACAACACAAGAGATGGTCTGAAGGAAACTTGCAGATCTTTCTTTCCAAATATTGCGTCCTCATCTATGGGCATGGGAGGATAAAGCTAGGGCTCCAGATGAGTTATTGCTTTTTTAACTTGTGGGCCGTGAATTCTATCCCTACTCTCTACTATGTCATAGTTCCTTCCCTTAGCCTCCTCAGAGGCATTTCATTATTTCCAAAGGTATGGTCAATTTTTTTCAATTTATTTTTTCCGAAAAATAACTAAATGGAAAATTGTAAGAATACCTACACTGACGAGCACCAACAGCCAAATTCTGGTACCAGTAGCAACCGAAATTGGATGCATCTACTATAAATTCCTGCCTATTTAACATCAGAAAACAGATTTATAACAACTGAAAACTTGGATTCAGAACATTACCTGGTATTTCTAACCTAATCTTCACTAAAAATTGCTAATTCAGATGACAAGCCCATGGTTCATACCTTTTGCCTATGTCATAGTCGGGAAACAAATCTACAGCCTGATAGAGGCACTACTAACAAAAGAGATTACAGTACAAGGTTGGTGGAACCTACAGAGAATGTGGCTTATAAAACGGCTCACCTCATACCTATATGGAATCCTGGCTTCATTTTTGAAAATTTTAGGGGTCACTGAAATGGAATTCACACTTACCACAAAGGTCAGTGGAAAAGATTCATTTAAAAGGTATAAGCAGGAGATCATAGAGTTTGACGCGCCTCCATTGACTATGGTTATCATTGTTTTTGTTGCATTGCTCAATTTGGCTTGTTTGGTTGGTACAACAAGTTATGCAGTGATGGAGGGATTGGTTGGTGTTTTAGAGAGGTACTTTCTTCAGATTTTGCTTTCTGGGTTAGTAGTAGCGGTAAATGTGGCGATATATGAAGGGCTTTTGTTAAGGAAGGACAAGGGTAGTATTGCTTGGTCAGTAACCCTAACCTCACTTGGAATTGTGATGTTGGCGTGTCTAGTACCCATTGTTTAAAGCTGCATATTAGCTAGCAGTGTTCTTTTTATATTGCCCAGAACTCTTATTTGAATGCAAAGGTGTAATAATGTCCGGAAATTTTATATATTACTCTTCTTTTTCAAAACATAGAACAAAATACCCTTATGGGCCCTATGTTTTTCCTCTCTTCACCTCCCTCTCACTCCTCCCTATTTACTTCCCTTCTAATGCATTTTTCCAAAGTTTTCCCTCCAGACATTTTTTGATTCAACCAAAAAAGAAAATAATACTTTTCAAATTATTTTGGTTTTCACATGTTATATATATTTTTTTTTGGTAAAAAAGGCCTAGGCCCAGCTTCATTAAGAAACAGAGTTATATTACAAAATTCAGTCCATCTGTGTAGAATTTTCACACGTTATATTATCGACTGAGACTGATGCGTGCGTAGCTGACTTAAAATTAAATTTCAATTTTACTTTATCAAACTAGCATTGTTTTGCCAAATCGGCAGTTAGCTTATATATATTGCGTATATCATGGTTTTCTCACGGATGACTTGGTAAGCTTCACACTTCACCAAAATGAATCCAGGCAGTTTTGATTGCTTTTTGCAGTAAATTAGTTCAAAATTATATCAGAAGACACGCTCAAACAATTCCTGACATAAGAGTCAAGGAAAGAAACTCATAGGTTAAACATATGTAAGATATCTTTTATAAAACATGGAGCATGTAACAGATTTAAATAAGGGTTCCTGTCACATACAAATTTCTTTTAGCGAAGCGACCGGACCAAGCGGGCCGCAAATGCTCCATCCATACAATGCTTTACTGGATTCGAGGAATAGAAGCCATTTTCTGAGATAAAATCTGGTGGGACCAATCCATGTATAGGTTGTACAGTAAACTCCTACATTAGACATATTAGTCAGCACCACAAGCTGAATTTAATAAGAGGTAGATATAAGTGTAGTAATTGCAGTCAGTTGGAATTTAAGTTTTTGTTTACCTCCTTATAAATTCATTTAAAATAATAAGCTGTCAAATACTTTTCAAATTTCAGGTAACAACAAAGTGGTCCACTATGGTGAAAGGGCGCTTGTGAAATTTGACTTTTCCAAAGTGAAATTATTGCGCTTCAATATTTTGATGGAAATTTATGATTTTCTGTAATAATAGAAGAAAAATATTAATGGTAAAAGTAACAAAAAAGAACCGAACAGGATGTCTCTGGAGAAAAGACAGGACTCTCTCCTCATTTTCATCAGGATCAATAGAGCAAGTACTATACACAAGTACCCCACCTGGCTTCACCAACCTACAATGAATTCACAATAAATCAAAGAAGAAAAATACGACTCAGAACTTACATAGAAGTTGCTCTGTACATCCTTACGTATTTATCCACTTTTTTGTCAAAATTACAGAATTAATGATTATAAATTGCTCTCAGGCAAATCTTAAAGGACAAATTGAACAGAGAAAGATTAGTGGTTTCTCTGAATTTTGGAGGAAAATGGTGAGTGAAACCAGAAAGAACATCTTTTTCTCACAAGGAAGCCACATCAAGGAGCTCATCCTGCAGATGAGTGAGTTCTTCCAGATCTTTTAGGAGTCTATTCCATCGTAAATCTGCTCTCTTTAAGCCAACAAAAAATATTGTATCTTGTAAACCATTCTGGTGACAGAGAGGATCAAGAAAAATTTATAATGCTTCCAATTATGAAAAAATTATATGAAAGGTACCTTTGAAAGGACCCCTAACCCAGAACATGGAACATCCAAGAGAACCTTGTCAGACTTGACTACATTACGAATCTAAAATATAAAATTGATTTAGAAATTGAAGAAGTACAGTGAAGAATAGATCATAATGAAAAATCTTGCCAAAAAATAAAATGATTGTTGTATTGATCATAAAAATGGGGCTAGATATAGAAGTAATTTTGCTTGAAGAACAAAAAGGTTATCTAACTAATGCACAGTTTCATACAACGTTACAACTCACAGAGTATGATCGAAGGTCAGAATGAATAGCTGTGATCACACCAGCAAGGTCTTGTAGCTGAGCAGCTTCTTTTAAAATCCTCAAGCGGCCTTCGTTAACATCGATTGCATACACCATCCCTGCACATAACAAAAATATATCATCCAAAAAGTGTTCATTTTTATTTTCTTGTTCTTCTTTTGTGTGTATTAAAATAAACAAGATATACCTTGCCCTTGCAACCGTGAAGCCATGTACATAGACTTCCCACCGGGTGCAGCACAACAGTCGGTAATTGTTTCTCCAGGCTGTGGGTCCACCACAGAAACCACAAAACCTAGAACAGAAACATTAATCTAACCTACTACAATTCCATTAGGTTCAAACCAACTGCTAACTAAAATTGGTCAAGTATGTGTGAACTAATATTAAATTTTACATGAAAACATTGTAGAAATCATTAAAAAACCGGGGGAAATTTTACCTGCACTTTCATCCTGAACTGAACATATACCTTTCTCGAGTAGGCCTGCCTGCAAGATGGCCTAAACAGAATAAAAATAACATGCATGCCAGTCATTGCCAGAATTATAAATCAACTCTGTGAAAGATAGCACGAAATTGCAAGAACATAACATGTTCTTGAAATATGGGTGCTATTAAAAAATAAAAATTGTAAATATAAAGGAACACCTCAACTTACCTGCATGCCAGTTCTAATTCGCACAAAATCATCTAGAATAGAAGTTTCATAATCAACCTAATTATATAGAAAAAACCTTCAGTATGGTAATATTCAATCCCTAATAAAAACAGGAAGCAAATGTACATAGCAGTCATTATAACAGTTCAAAACATTCAGTAAGCATTACTAGCTCTGCATTGAACAAAAACTCCAACTATTTGAAGTCCGTTCCCATGACAAGTCAAATAGAAAAAGGGAAATGAAAAGAGAACTGATAAAGATCATGACAATTTTAGCAATCATCTGGAAAGAAAAGATAAACAGCTGAAGCACCTTCAAATCGTCCAACTGGCTAACAATGTCAGCCCTTGTGTAACCTTTCCAGGTGTTCACCCTATGATATTAAACATTGATCAACAAAATTAAATTAACAAAACAGAAACAATGTTAAACAAATAATTTGACAACCTTAAACCAAAGTAGGGATGACTATTATTCCAAGTCATCAGTCTAACCGCTTCTTCCTGGCCCAAATATCTTATCCATCTTCTAACCATCCACTAAAATGTTAACAGTACACAAGTAAATATTTAATTACAACTACTAAGAATAGATCAAATTAGAAAGAAATTTAAATTAAAACATGAATGCTTACTACAGGATGGGAGTGAATAATGCTAAGAGCACGCGCCTTGGCACGATCATCCCCTTCTAGTTTTGGCGAAGGAAGAGAATCAGACTCCTAAGATTGAAAGAAATTTGGTAGATGTAAATCAATGATAGTAAGGTGAATTTAAATATAATATTATGATATTGATGTTGCCTGACCTGAAGTAAAACTAATTTGCGTAATATTCCATTAACCATATTCCCTGCTCCAGGCCTTAGAGCCACTTTCGCAAGCTTTACATTCTGAAATGTACAAGATTTCGATCATATATGTCAACATATGAAATATGAGAGTGAGGGTGAGAGTGAGTGATAGAGGGATAGAAAGAAAGAGAGACCTCATCAACAACAGCATAAGATGGCATATTTAACTTCAAAATCTCGAAGAATCCAATCCGTAGTATCTGAAAAATTGATAGTATATATTGGCTTAAATACAATAAAAATTGAATCCGCTTTTATAATACCAAGCGGAGTCAAATGCCTCCATCCAAGGTCCTCCCCACATACCTAAGAATAGAATGACAATATAAACCCATTAAATTTGATCTTCATCACTTTCTCTCTATGTGTCAAATAACTATGAGACTCTGGTTCCATTGCTATGGGCATGAAGAGGTTCATTAATGTTGACTAATCTGAGCAATTTATGTACATTGTAAATATTTTTTTTTTGCTCTCATAATGCCTCAAAACGAAGCCGAAATAGATAATCTTTAACATGCATGTAGAGAAAGCGATAACTAGGTCACATCTAAGGTTTTGTTTTGGTCATTTGGTTTGTAGATTTTTAATTACTAATGTTTCAATAAATGGATGTGTAATTGATCCACAAAATATGGAGATATTTGAATACTCATTTAAAAATTAATTCAAAAATTACTTGTAGAAGTAGAGGTTCCATATCACTAAAGACCCTTTTATCATTGCATAGAGATGAGATAAGGTAATCAAAATAACGCCTCCACCTGACAGTGCCCCCAACAACTTCAGTCACCTAGAAGAGGTTACATTCTTATCAACTCAAAGAAATAAAAAATAAGGGCAGATTAAAAAGATGAGTAACCAATGAAATGAAAATGTAATGCATCATTACCAGTCTAATATCTCTATTATCCAGTTCCCGAGTTCTAAACCCTATGGTTCTCTCAACATAATCCATCTCATTCTTTCCTGAATTTTTTCCCTTCACATTCAACAAATCAGCAAATGCCCCGCCCCTTTCTATCCTTAATAGCCTAACTGCTGCAACTGTTCCAAATAATTAACAAAACAATGAGGAAATAAACGTAGATGCCCAATTTATCTCTTACAGTTAGAAAGGAATTAGATTACTAAATAGCAGGAAAAGTAAATTAGCTGAATCAATTATTCCAGCATTTCACAATACAGATGTTAGTACAACCGAAGGCAAGTAAGACCAATTCCTCTTGCAAAGTTTGACACAACTTGTTAAGATCATATTACACAAATGGTCATCTCCCTAAGGCTTAAAAGAACTTATCTAGTCCTTATAAATAATGATTTATACCAATTTGGTCCTTTCTTCATTTCATATAAAGAGAGAATTTTAAAAGAAAAAGTTCTTTGTTAAAGGGGATGTAAAGATAAGGCATCTCTAACCAATTTCAAGATAACATACAGGCAATTTTAAGGCTAAAATGGGGATTTAAACTCATTAACAGGCCCTCACCAGCTCTATGAGGAGAAACCTCTTGATTTATGTTCTGCATTTTTCTCTTCGTCACAGAAGAAGGCCTTGGAGCTCGATCTTTCTCACAAAAACAACAAAAAAAAGAATTTATAAAAATTAATAATATAAAAACGGAAAAAAAGAAATGAAACCAATTGCTATTGTTGTGGTTTTCCCGCCACTTCGGACATATCAAGAGGCACCTTACCGATGGATTGGTCGGATCTTCTCCGAGAGTTGTGCGGAGTCGATACACTCCAGGCAGCGACCACTCCGGGGGTAGCGAGAGAACTAGATTTGATTGCATGTAAGAAATTTGAACGAGAGGCGGCGAACTGAGTGTAAGAGTGAGGGGAGAGAGAGACCACTCCCTCCATTTTTATGCTTTCCTTCTTTTGACAGGTATTTCAGTAGAGAAGCATAGTAGCAGAGTTAGTAGTAGGTGATACGGTTTTCGTCTTCTAGAGAACCAGTGGAACTATATGTGACAGAAATTGGGCTGGATATTTTAAATTTAAAACCAAGTTAAAGGCCTAAAGAAGCCTGTATTAATAGGCTACATCTGTTGACATCATTGCTCTTTTGCGCTGTAAATCTACAGCCCAAAATTTGTATTAGTGACAAGTGACAAACCAAGGAGTGAAGGTTGTTGGATCCGACTCCGGTGCTTTTCTCTAAGAAAAGCACGGAGCTGCTTTTCCGATCCCAACCATTCAAATTCGTCGAGATTTGTGCATAGAAAAGTTTCTTTATCGAGATACTCAAATTTAAAAATTTGAATGGTTGGGATCGGAAAAGCAGCTCCGTGCTTTTCTCTAAGAAAAGCACCGGAGTCGGATCCAAGGTTGTTAGGTAGCACGTCCTATGTTTTAACATCAAAATTTATTGAATTGCACGAGTGATGCGTCATGTAAAAATTCGAAAATTATTTAGTACAAAATTTAGAAAATAAAGTAAAAACAAAGGGACGAGTTTCCTACAACGAAAAGGAGAGATGAGGTTTCAAATGAACGAACATACTTGTCAATTTAATTTTAAAAAACTAAATAAAATATTAAATGAATAAAAAATATTGAATAAGATGTAAATTTTTCGTGAGAATATTAAAGAGAGAGCACTATGTCGCCGTTCAAATCTAGCACGATAAAAAATCTGTCGGAGAGGAGGCTGTCAGAGGAGAGGTCGTCAGAGGGAAGGGATTGAGAAGAGAAGATCATGCGAGCGACAAGGGAGGTGAGAGCGGGAATTAAAGGAGAGAGAGAGGCGCGGTCCCTCTAATCTGGTGGAAAAAAAAGGAGAAGAGGAGAGAGAACTACCGGGTACAAACAGAGTACAAAAGAAGAGGTATAGAAACCTTTTCTCATTTGAATAATATAATATTTTAATGAAATAATTGATTATTTAAAAAAAAATTATGAACACACTAAAATTCTCCCTGTAAAAAATGATTTACGACAAATCGAAAAGCATGCAGATGTTTTTAAGAACTAGAAAAATATGATTTGAGGAAGTCATTGTGCACAGTTTGTTTGATTAATTAATCGATTTGGTGGCCAATTTATCATTTGAATCTAGTAAATGTCATTCAAACTCAGACTAATTAGTCAATCTTGGCGGCTGTTTTTTCCACAAACCTCATATAGTCAAATTGTATCTTTTTTATAATGTCTTGTTAGTATATGTGGTTTCAATGGATGTATTTTGGAAACCACATGTAGATCATAAAAATCTTTTGTAAAATTTGACAAACACGGATCACAAACAATTAATGTTGTTTTTTTCCTTTTTTATTACAATTTCTTTTAACTGAGTTTATACGTACCTGTGGTATAAGAAAGACGGAAGGGATTGGATAATTGACATATATAAATATATAATAACTGATGATACTCCAATGAGGATTTTTTTAAAATAAAAATAAATAAATTGATTTCGAAGAAACAATTATCTTGTAAGTTGAATTTCGAAAAAAAAAAAACATCTCCACTAAGTCACTGTCACAGTGGAAGAAGATACACAATTTTATACTAGCAAGAAATTCTCTCTCCACAGTGACAGTAGTTCGTTGGAGGTGGATTTTCAAAATCCAACAAGATACTTGTTCCTTTGAAATAAGTTTATTTATTTCTATTTAAAAATAAAATTCCCGACGAGAGTTAAAAGACTGTCAGTGTCAATGTCAGTTCAAGGCTATTGTTATTTGTTTTTTTTTTTTGCTCCATTAATTTTGGAATCTTACAAAGTGCATCACAAGTCCACAACACAAGGATTGAATTTGAATGGGAAAGTATTTTTTGCAGTAGATAATGGTTTTACATGGTTTGTTCTCTTGTGATTGCTTTCTTGACTTCGTCTTGATCATGACATGCACTTGAATTCAAATTAAGTTCGCGAAAGGACAAACAAGTTCGACAAAAAATAATTAATAAAAGAAGGTTTCGTACGTAACAAATGCTTTTCCTACCAGGAATTCGGATTACTGGTTGAACTATTAATCATAACTTATTAGTTTGTCGACTCTTATAAATATGATGGTGATATTGCGACTGAGTAAAATATTAGAAAAGGCCACCGTGTATCGCACAATCTTCCCTAAACAAATTTAAATTTTATAAAAAAAATTAGTCGTGATCAAACATAATCACGTTAGACTAATATATGGTGATCAATTCTCACAATTTTGACCACAACAAGGCATACAAAAACTCAACTTAATCACAGTAGGACTAGGACATGATATGACACAAATTTACATTCCTACTGAGACAATGATAAAATATTGTATGATACACCAGCAAGTGATATCTATTAATTTGTATTTGTTTTTTTTTATCTAAGCCCATAAAAAAAAATCAAATTTGAGACCTAAGTTTTCGTCCTTTTTTTTTTAAAATATAAGCAAGATACTATAATAAAGAATGAAAGCAGGTTTAAGAGGGCTGGTGTTGCTAATATCCTATATTGTTCACGTTCTGTTCAGATATTAAAACGCGATGAAAATTTACTCAATTGTTTATTTTAATTTTTTTTTGAGAGAAGTTTATTTTAATTTTTTCATACTTAGATAATTAAAACAGATTAATTATTCATGCAGGAAGTCTATTTATTTTCTCTACTATGCGCTGTTGACAAATACTGGTCTTGGTCTGTCAGTTTTAAATGAAAATTAATTATGACATACAAACATGAAATGAAAAATTGGCGAGGCATCTTCCATAATAATCGATTGAAGGAATCTTGTGTTGATTTTTTGTCTTATTTGAAGGAAACTTATAATGCCCCTATATGAGGGGTGAGTAAACTGCTCATAACTCGTGACTCGCTCATAACTTGCTCACTAAAAATTCATTAGCAACTCGCTCATTATTGCTCATTAATTTAATAAGCGAGCATGAGCATACCCCAACTTGCTCATTAAGAAACTGCCACATCTAATCCTGTCACATCTAATCCCAATTCCTTAAATTAAAATTAAAATTGAATAAATAAAAATTTAGTTTAGCAGATCAAATTAGTTAAATTAATGAATTGGGATTTTTTTGAAAATTAGGTTAGGAGATTTTTTGTTGTTTGATTAAAATTGAATAAAAAACTAAAATTAGGTTAGGAGATTTTTTGTTGAAAATCTCCTAACCTAAATCTCCAGATCAAATTTGTTGTTTGATTTTGTTAAATTTGCTTATGGACAATTTTTTTGTTAAATTATGTAATGTTTAATTAGATTGGATTATGACAATTTGTTAAATTCTATAAATGAAATTTAGTTTTTGAAAATTAGTTTTTTATTTCTTAGCTTGCTAATAATTCGTGACTCACTCAGTTGCTCATAACTCGCTCATTAACAACCCACTCATTAATAACTCGTTCATTAACAACTCGCTCATTAACTAAATGAGCCGAGCATGAGCATACCCCAACTCGCTCATGCTCGCTCACTACTCAGTCCTACCCTCATGTCCTTAATCAACCCGTTAGGTTGCTCGGATGAAAATTTATTAGTTCATTACTAAGTCCAATTCTGCGCGCCAAAAAAAAAAAAAAATCAACCTCACATCTCCTGAGATCGACAATTCTAAATTTTTAATATACAAGTTCCGTCACAGATCTTGCGCTTTCAAAAAGCGCAAGACTACGTCAAACTGTCAAAGGAAAGGATAAACAACACGGAATTACTAATGTTCAAAAAGCTAAGAAGAAAGTGTTTTATAATATTGCCCGTTTTGTCGCTTGTAAGAGACCCAGTGCTTGACGGCGTGTTAGGAATTTAGGATAGCTTTGTGAGACTTAATCAATTGCAATTATTTATTGTTCATATAATTGTTGGAATCATATGCTCTCCCAATTTTGGAAGAATACCAATCATATCCATTTTTTTATTAATAAAAAAATGATAAAAAAGATTAGGTTTTATGAAATCTCAATTCATAGGAAGAACGGAATAGTTTATTCTGTCCGGTACTATTCCGTTCAATTAATTATAAATATAATCTCAACTCAAATTGCTAATGAACTAAACAGAAAAAATATTCTGAACACAATAGTCTATCCCGATATTTTTTTTTGGAACCGAATCTCTTACTTCTCTATGACAAAAAATTCCTGACTTTAAATGAAAGAAAGCAAAATTCAGTAACTTAGGATCAATTGGAATTCAATGCCTAATTTGCGATAGGGTATAACTGATATGTCTCTTAAAATATTGATTAATGTATAAATATTGGTAGAGATATCTATATAAATTTCTTTGTTTTCAACTCAATTCTTATGCAACGTTTTCCTCTCAAGCTCCTACTAATTTTCCTATTTAAAAATATTTTTTAAACTATTTTTTTTAATGAGAGGGTTGGAATCAAGCCAATTTTTTTTTAAAAAAACTATTAAATATAGGTATTAGGTATATTATGTAAAAGGTCAGGAGACCTTTTCTCATGCCGTATATTGTTTACTGAACTACGAGACAGATATCTCCAGCAATTAGTAAGGATATATAACATAATTTGAAAATGTTGGCCTAAGCGGATCTGGCAATGTATAATTAACATGAGAGCTGGTATTAGAACAACAAATTTTGTTATTGATATAACATTTATAATATATATATATATCATATAATAGACAAATTTGCTCCTATTTAATTGTCCTGGCCTGAATCCGGTGTTTTCTTTTAAATTTTGTTCTCTTTACTAATCTTAATGACAATTTAATTAATGGCCCTCAATTGGTAAGATATAGATATATCAATAAAATTAATTTCCTTTTTAGCCAAAAATTTTAAATTAGCACCCTATTAAATATAAATTAAACATATATCACTCTAATTCACTTAATTCATAAAATACTACTTATGTATCTTTAGTTTACGCACTAACTGATACACGAGCTGGAAAGGCTTCACACCCAGTGATGCACGGAGTGGGGCTGCGCACTCGTATTTGAGTGTGTATCCTCTGAGATATATATCTCAATTTTTGCGTGACCGATGTGTCCGGTGTCTATTCGGGAGAACGTAGGAGCAGTATTATTTGAGCTTTGAGATTCGTGCAGAATGCATTTGAACGATTGAGATATTCCAAAAATTCACGCAAAGTTTGAGATATCTCAGAGGATGCGAATTCCTCGTATTTGGTCCCGCTACGGTTTCGCCGGTTGGGGAAATAACAATTCAATTTCGTGTAGAGGTTCTATTGGTGCAGGTGCGTTTTTTTTTTTTTTTTTAAATAATGTATTCGCCAGCGAACTATACCGGAGTTCGATTCTTCTATTGTCGTATTATATAAAATTTCTAAAAAAATCAGAAACATTGGACTTTAGCAGGGTTAGAACGTCTAATCATCTAGGTATTTATATATTAAAAAAATATTTTTTTTGTTGTCAATAATGCATCCTAGGTCTAGCCAGACATTTATTTGGTCAGACATTTTTTAAAGGTTCAAATGAGTGCCAAGTGGTGTGTCTCTCCACTTTACGCATCAGTCTAATTTGATATTTGAATTGAGAACGCGTGGGTGATATTTTGTGAATTGAGTGAGTTAAGATAATATTTGTTTAATATATATTTAAATAGAGTGCCAATTAAAAAAATTTAGACATTTTTGGACTGAAAAAAGGAAGTCGCTAATTGTGAAGACAAATTAAGGTACTCTTTTTTTTATTGGTTTTGATAGAAATAGAGATTGATGAAGAAATATAAAATATATTTTTTAAATCAGTTTATTCTCATGTAGAAAATGTATTATATTATCAATGTGCAAAAAAAAAAAAAATTGACTGTCGGGTTTCAATATATGTAGATGGACTTTCTAAGAGAGATTTATTTATTTATTCATTATAAATTTAAATGTGGATGAAAACTCTATTTTTTATGCTAGATTGTTTGTTACCTTGTTATGTGATAATGTATATTTTGTTCGTAGTATTTTGTTGATTTATTTAAATCATAATTGTTTCATAAATAATATAGTATTTAGTTCGTTCCATTAATTATACATAATTTGGTGGTTATATTCATATTTTATTTGCTAGCGATGACAATATGAATATCAAATCTAAAGAAATATGTTCATTTTATTATATTGAATATGCAAGAAAATTAAATTACACGTTTAGAATGAATGAGAATGGTTATTGAAGTAATATAGAAGGACAACATAGTCTATTAATTAAAAAAATATATAATTTTATATATTAATAGTAAAGTTGGTGGTGTTGGTATCAGCACCCAACTAACATATGCAGGGGTTGCCCTAAAAGCTTGGACATTATATATTTTAATGTTTTATTTAATAAATAATAAAATAATTATTATATTTCGTTGTTGTTGTTTTGTTATCCGACAATCATAACGGATGAGAATAAGATACGAATAAGATAATTTGTAGAGGGTAAGATAATTTATAATGAGTACGGATATGAAAAAGTTTCCACCCGACTCTTATCATACCCGTTGACACTCCTAACTTGGAGGGACCTTTTTTAAAAATAAAAAAATCCATTAATCTATACATATTTATGAACGGCCAGTGAAGCATAAAAACAGTTCACTGAGCACCAGACTGGGAAGAGAGAGAGAGATAGCAACTTAGCCTCAAGTTTTCTAAAAGAAAGAAAAAGAAAAGAGAGACTTACCAGCCATTGCCAATAGAGAGATGGGTGATGGTAGTCTCTTTTCAACTGAACAGGTAAGGGGAAGAGTTGCATATAGGCTATATGCTTGCACTATTCTAGCTGGAATATGCATGATACTATACTACAGATCAACCCACTTACCAGCCACATGGCAAGAAGGAAGATGGGCATGGATTGGGCTTTCCCTAGCCGAGCTCTGGTATGCATTTTACTGGATCATCACCCAGTCGGCACGCTGGAATCTGGTGTATCGCCGCACCTTCAAAGAGAAACTTTCACAAAGGTCTCTCTTTAAACACCTCTACACTATCTTTGTGCCATCCTATTAAATTGTACAGTTTTTGTTTTTAATTCTCATCATCTTTTGGCCCAGACCATTACCCTGTTATCATATTTGGATATATTAAGTGCTACTAGAAACAGTAATTTGATCGAATATAAATGCAACGGTTCAAAGCATATATTGATCCAAAATAATGTTCAACAGCTTATTTAAGTAAAGTGCAATTTTTTCTTTTCTTATCATAACTCATAAACAAGTTGTCCCTCTAATTCTCAAACCCAAGGCCTGATGTCAAAGTTACAAGAGAACAATTTGGTGGAAGAGTAGAGTTAAAATACCGAAATTTTTATAAATATACAAAACTCAAAATTAATTTAACAATCTATACATTTTTTATATTAATTTCCAAAACTATCCAAACCGCTGACCCTGTCAGCGGTTTCAGAAGCCAGAACCGCTGACTCTGGGAGCGGTTTCAGAATGCTAGAACCGCTGCCTCGGCCAGCGGTTTAAGCTAAGCACGGTTTTTGATGTTTTCTGCACACTTTTTGAAACAACGAACGATTCAGATTAAAACAACGAACGACTCAGATTCAAACAAAAAATATAATCATTACAAAGTTTTGGCAATTCATCCGAATTATTATTAAAATAATTTTTCATTTAATTATTTTATTTAATTAGAAAATATTAAAATTTATTTATTTATTTTATTAAAATATTAGAAATATTTTTATATATTTTTTAAAATTAGATAGAATACCATATAATTTAATTTATTAGAAAGACTTAAACAAATAACCCGGATCAATATTTTTCAGATCGGATTTTTCATAGCTATAAGAAAAATTAAAATATTTCTTTGTGTTATTAGAAAAAAATAAAAATACTTTGAATCTGAATTATTGATCCCGGTTCAAAAGTCACTTCTAGGTAAATACAGAAAATATTATTGTCTTTCTATTTTTGAAAAAATCAAAATTTGAGAAAAATATCTAACATTTGAGAAAAGTCAATAGTTGCGGCAAAATTTTCAAATATTTTGATTTTTTCAAAAATAGAAAGACAATAATATTTTCTGTATTTACCTAGAAGTGACTTTTGAACCGGGATCAATAATTCAGATTCAAAGTATTTTTATTTTTTTCTAATAACACACAAAGAAATATTTTAATTTTTCTTATAGCCATGAAAAATCCGATCTGAAAAATATTGATCCGGGTTATTTGTTTAAGTCTTTCTAATAAATTAAATTATATGGTATTCTATCTAATTTTAAAAAATATATAAAAAAATTTCTAATATTTTAATAAAATAAATAAATAAATAATAATATTTTCTAATTAAATAAAAAAATTAAATGAAAAATTATTTTAATAATAATTCGGATGAATTCCGCAACTTTGTAATGATTACATTTTTTATTTGAATCTGAGTCGTTCGTTGTTTCAAAAAGTGTGCAGAAAACATCAAAAACCGTGCCTGGCTTAAACCGCTGACAGGGGCAGCGGTTCCAGCATTCTGAAACCGCTCACAGAGTCAGCGGTTCTGGCTTCTGAAACCGCTGACAAACTCAGCAGTTTGGATAGATTTGGAAATTAATATAAAAAATGTATAGATTGTTAAATTAATTTTGAGTTTTGTATATTTATAAAAATTTCGGGTTAAAATACACCATTAATTAGTTGTGTGCTCCTATTATATTTCATATCTCTATTTTCATTTTTTTAATTTCAAATAGTCGATTCGAGCTGCTCAATATGATATCCATATTAAAATGTGTTTAGAGACCAAATTTTATATTGTTTAAAATTTTTTTACTATTTTTTTAAATAGATACAAAATCACTAATACTATACTACAAACAGATCCCAAACCATTTGCTGGATCATTTGGATCATTTCTTTTGTTTGTCTAACGAAGCATTTTTTTTCGAGCACTAGTTTAAAGTTGTTTTCATATCATTTGAATAAGCAGTTTCACCAATTTTCACCAAAAACTTCATTTTTCATAACAAAGTTGCTCTGATTTTCTTTTTCTTTTTCACTATCTTTACGAAGTCCAAGAATTTTGATAAACCGCTCCATAAAACACCATATATATAAAAAGCATATATATTTTCATAATTTTTCCCACGTCCAAGAGTTTTGATAAACCACTCCATGTTATTTTTGAGTAAATTTCACAGACAACTTCAATTTCCATAAAAAGTTTGAATAAAAGGCCACAATTGATCCAAAATTCCAAATGGTATTTACACAAAATGATTCCAAATAACCTATTCGAAAATGAATTAATCGGATAGCATACACGTGCTCCTATACAAACTATTGTTCTAACTTTCTTTTCTTTTTGAACTGTTACAAACCTCAAAATTCAAACAGATTTGTACATATATTCCCAAAATAGCATGTCAACCTACCTTTAATCTGAGTAGAACTAGAATATTCTTAAGCTCACCAAACCCCTAACACCAAAACTTATTGGTTGGCTTCACATGATAAATTAATTAATAAATTGTTGAGTGTTTTATATATGTAATATTTATAAATTTTTGAATTAATGTAGTATAAAGTAAAGCAGTCAAAAAATAATGAACTTGTAAAAATTAACTTATAAACCTTATTTTATGACCACTCGATTTTATACTAAATTAATTCAAAAATTTATAAATTTTATATGTAAACATATCACTCGTGAAGTAGATCTGTTTCAATAGTTTGAATTCGTCATTTGAAGCCGATCCAATATATTTTGGAGTTAAGCTGACCCCAAGACTAACTCCATATGCTGGAGAAAATAGAATTGCTAGAAGTCTCAAAAAAAGTCTTGGCTGCACAAGTTTTTCTGCACCTAAAATTATTATTTCTTTAACACTTTTGGAGCAGACACGAAGAAAGACTACCAAATGTGGACATATTTGTATGCACAGCCGATCCATTTGCAGAGCCTCCGAGTCTAGTAGTATCAACGGTTCTCTCATTCATGGCATACAATTATCCACCAGAGAAATTGAATATTTATCTTTCTGATGATGGTGGCTCCATTTTGACATTTTATGCAATGTGGGAAGCATCTCAGTTTGCCAAGTATTGGATTCCCTATTGCAAAAGGTACAAGGTAGAGCCCAGAGCTCCAGCTGCATATTTCTCCTCAGCAGATGGTCCCAACAACACGTCAAACCATGAATGGTTAGATATGAAGGTATGTGCAACATAAACCTTAACTTTTTCATAGAAACCTAAACTGTCAGATGAATTTGCCAGAAATTGAAAGACAAAGACGAAACCAACAATTAAGAACAATAGAAAGAGAATTTCATATGAATCAGCCTCTATCTGGAGCTCAAATCTAAAGTGCAAGAATGCATGGCTTTTTTTGCATCCCTGGTAAGCAATCCAACTGCGGGGCTGATTCACATCCCCAAGGATTCCAACCCAAATTGCATTATTTGGCATGTTTATTTTTTCCCCCTCAAAAGATGAGTCAGTTTTCTGGAAGCTATGCATAAAACCCTTGCTCTCGGGGCGCGCGCAGCTGCTTGATCTCATCCTTGACTTACAATTTTAAATTGTCAAATTTTTCTGACAGTTTTCGCTGTATCAGTAACCTATCTGCAACAGATCACTTTGGTAACATACCGACATATGTGCAGTCCATAATGCCACCGTAAATAATTTACTTTCTGTATATTTGGATAGTCTAACTAGATGAAAATTGCATTACACTAATATGCATGCATGCAGATTTTATATGAGGAAATGACAAACCGTATAGACTCCATATTAGCCTCGGGCAAGGTCCCAGAAGAGTCAAAGGCAAATCACAAAGGATTTATTCAATGGACACCTGAGATGACTTCAAAAAAGCACCCCGCTATTGTTCAGGTAACACAATAACCATTACAATTAACACACCCATTTCAAAGTGTTTGTAATGATTACTTAATTATAAAATATACAAATTATTATAAGGAAACAAATCACCTAACAATTATTTATCTTGCCAATTTTGACAATTATTAAAATAAAATTCAAAATTTTAAATCCAACATTATAATCATGATCTATAAGATGCAAAATATCATGCCTTTTATAATATGATAGATTTGGTGCATGTTTTACTCATCAAGTGATACTCAAATTGCATGACATTTGTTAGTACGTATCTACACATCGAACAACATATTGTAAATTCATTTTACTTTTTCAATCTTATTTGCATTTGAAATGATTGTCAACTGATCCCTGCCTTTATTATAATTATGTTTACTGATTGATGCAACTCCCCAACCCAAAAGCTCTGACAAGCCTGGAAAACATTTAATTTTGACAATAAAAAAAACCAACTTACAGTTATTTCATTTAACGCCCTTGACTTTTGGGTAAAAATGACAACAATATCACAGATATATTATTATTCATGAACTTTTTTTCAATATTTATTTTACAGCCAAAATAAAACTTGATCATTTTCATGCCAAAGTTAAAAGTGCTGGATAAAATTTAACGGTTGGGAGGAAAGGGGTCTTGACATTGTTAACAAAACATGTTTGAGGTCTCCTATCATTTCCATGTGGTCAGCATTGTCAGTTAGAATTAACAGAAAAATTGTTTAAATTTGGAGATTTAGATTTTCGGAATTGTTATTCTATTTAATTTTTATTATCATTATCCTTAGTCTTTGTGGTGGGGAGGGTGGTTGCCCTGAATTTGTTATTTTCTTAACAGCATGAACTTGAGCTAAATCATTGACAAAATGACTAAAATTTTGAATAATTAATTTTCCTTTGCCTTTGACAGATACTAATTGATGGAAAGGACCCCGATGCACTGGACAATGATGGTAATGCATTACCCACAATGGTGTACATGGCACGTGAAAAGAACCCTGAATATCATCACAACTTTAAAGCAGGGGCTATGAATTCTCTGGTATGCAATTCTTTATGTCAATACCTGTTCCAAAAATAAGATGATAAACTCCCAACTAAAAAGCTTAAATGCAGATAAGAGTGTCATCAGTTATAAGCAACAGCCCAATAATCCTAAATGCGGATTGTGACATGTACTCAAACAATTCTGATTCGATCAGAGATGCATTGTGCTTCTTTCTAGATGAACAGAAGGGTCACGACATTGCCTTTGTGCAATATCCACAGAACTATAATAACCTGACGAAGAATGATACTTATGGAAATACCCTCAGTGTTATAAATGAGGTTTGGTTTTACACAAGCATATCTTTCAATTGTTTTGCCTTATTGTCTTGAAACAGAAAGATAACCAGAAATAAATATAATTGAATAATGTTAGGTGGAGATGAAAGGCTTTGATAGCTGGGGTGGCCCACCATACATTGGCACTGGATGTTTCCACAGGAGAGAGATCCTGTATGGCACGAAGTACACAAAGGACTACAAAGAAGACTGGAACAGAGGGTCTAAAAGGAACCCGAGAGATGATATCAGAGAATTAGAAGAGAAAGCTGAATCTATAGCTACTTCCACCTATGAACTAAACACCTTGTGGGGACATGAGGTCTTTCTCTCATTTTCTCTCTCTCAAAAAAAAAAAAGAAAAAGAAAAAGGAATACAACATTAAAACAAGAAATGCAGGTTGGCTTGAAATACGGTATTGCTGTGGAGGATATTATAACAGGCCTAATGATCCAATGTAGAGGATGGAAATCTGTGTACTATAACCCTGCACGGAAAGGATTCTTAGGAGTGGGTCCAACAACACTGGCACAGACAATACTACAACACAAGAGATGGTCTGAAGGAAACTTGCAGATCTTTCTTTCCAAGTATTGTGTCTTCATCTATGGTCATGGAAAGATAAAGATAGGGCTCCAGATGGGTTATTGCATCTATAACTTGTGGGCCTTAAATTCTATCCCTACTCTCTACTATGTCATAGTTCCTTCCCTTAGCCTCTTCAGAGGCATTTCATTATTTCCAAAGGTACGGTAAATTACTCCACTTTATTTTTCCGGAAAAAGCTAAATGGAAAATTATAAGAATACCTACACTGACAAAGTGACAAGCACCACCAGCCAAATTCTGGTACTAGTAGCAACCGAAAGTGGATGTATCTACTATAAATTCCTGCCTATTTAACATCAGAAACCATATTAATAACAACAAAAACTGGATTCAGAACATTACCTGGTATTTCTAACCTAATCTTCACTAAAAATTGCTAATTCAGATGACAAGCCCATGGTTCATACCTTTTGCCTATGTTGTTGTCGGGAAAGAAATCTACAGCCTGATAGAGGCGCTACTAACAAAAGAGATTACAGTACAAGGTTGGTGGAATGTAGAAAGAATGTGGCTTATAAAACGGCTCACCTCATACCTATATGGAACCCTGGCTTATTTTTTGAAAATTTTCGGAGTCAGTAAAATGGGATTCACACTTACCGCGAAGATCAGCGGAGAAGATTCGTTGAAAAGATACGAGCAGGAGATCATAGAGTTTGATACGTCTCCATTGACTCTGGCTATCATAGTTTTTGTTGCATTGCTCAATTTGGCATGTTTGGTTGGTGCAACAAGTTATGCAGTGATGGAGGGATGGGCTGGTGTTTTAGAGAGGTACTTTTTTCAGATAGTGCTTTCTGGGTTAGTAGTGGCGGTAAATGTGGCGATATACGAAGGGCTTTTGTTAAGGAATGATAAGGGCAGTATTCCTTGGTCGGTTACCCTGACCTCACTTGGGGTTGTGATGTTGGCGTGTCTAGCGGCTATTGTTTAAAGCCACATAATTAGACTCGAGTGACTCTTCCTTCTTTTCTTTTTTCTTTTTTTCTTTTTTTCTTTTTTCTTTTTTTCATTTATGACTCTCCGAAAAGTAAGAGTGCTTAGAACTATTTTGTAAGATATTTATCAGCACAGTAACTAGCTAAATGTTCAGGGCAAAAAATTACTAGAATAACTTACTATTGAGAGATGTAATCCTAACGAGATCATACATAATGTATGAGTTAAAAAGAAAAACAAAACAAAAAAACCAAAAAGAAAAAGAGAACAGAGGGTCTTTACCTTGCTGTGGTTTCTTGACTGACGACTAAGTAAGCTTCACATTTAACCGGAATCAATCTAGGTAGTATTTTTTGGTTTTTGCAGTACATTAGGCCAAAATTATATTAGAAGACATGGAAACTATTCATGACATAAAGCAAGATGGTCAAGGAAAGATACTCATAGGGTAAACATATGCAAGAAGATATCTTTTATAAAACATGGAGAAAATTGCTACATGGATGTATGTATTCTTTATATCGAAATAAAGATATTGAAGTATAGTTTACATCAAGGTTCTAAATAGCGATTATAGCGGCGTAGCGGAGAGACGAAAAAAAAAACTATAGAAAATAGCGGAGCTATAGCAAAAGCTTTCCTACATAGCTTTTTTACTTTTTAAAAATTATATTTTATATTTCTACTAATAATAAACATTATCTATGTAAAATCTTATAGAGTAACAAAAACACCAAATTGATTAAGAAGTTCTAATATTCATATTGAACCAATACAAAGTCCAAATTGTCATTCAAAATATCTCTAATTCTATAATTCATAAACTATCGATATATTTTCTATTCAAAATATCATACTATCATATATTAAGTATCATTTTACTACATATTCAAATCAACTATTCTTTAGATTAGTCAGACTGAGACACAAAGCTCATTTAAATTGAAAAAAAAAATAGAAAAATAAGCTCATGTAACATAGCGGACCGCTATTACCGCTGTAGCGGCCGTAGCTTGATTAGCACAATTTTACTCCGTAGCTTAACTTATGAGGTCCAAAACCGCTATAGTGGCGCTATAGCCAGCTATTTATAACACTGGTTTACAGATAATATAATTTCTCTATATAAATTTTTTACATATTGTTACAGTTTTAACGTTTAATTGACAAAGGTCAGAAATCAGAAAACCTGAAATTCCAATGAGCAATTCCAGTTTTTGACTAGACTCAAAATTTAATTTAGAGAAAATGACTATATGAATTTTTCTGTTCTTTATATCAAAATAAAGGTATGAAAATCTAGTTTTCAGATAATAAAATTTCTCTATACAAAAATATTATAGATTCGTACATTTTTAACAATTAATTGACAGAGGTCAGAAATCAGAAAAACTAAAATTTCAGTGAGCAATCCCATCTTTTGACCAGATTCAAAATTTAATTTAGAGAAAATAGCTACATAGTTATTATATCAAAATAAAGGTATGAAAATCTATTTCTAGATCATATAATTTCTCTATACAAAAATATTACAAATTAGTACAGTTTTAACGATTAATTAATTGACATAGGTCATAATAGTTTGAAATGATAGGCATATTTAAAATCCGTATTCTATCCACATGTTAGTCAGGTCTGGTTCTACACGGTTCCACGGGTTAGTCTGGTTCGGTTTTGAACCGGCCAATCCATTTCAATACACTACCATCTACAACCTTTTGGCATAGTTAGAAGTGTAGAATGGATGTTATAGTATTTTTTTTTTGTTTATGCTACTTTGCAAAGGGCGGATTCATGTTTTAAATTTATATATTCGTTTTTAGTCTAAATAGTGAGTCTGAACAACTCAACATAATTTCTATATGAAAATGTAAATTATTTTATAATTTTCAAAAAAAATACTATTTTTTAAATAAGAAAGTCACTACTTTGGATGGTTCAAAAATTTTAGATCGGGTGATTTTGTACTTATTTAAAAAGATAGTATTTTTTTTTAGAATGTAAAATTTGATCTCCAAGTACATTATTAGATGAAGATCATGTTGAATGGTTCAGATTGGTAATTTGTGTGTTCTGTGTCACGTGCTATGTTCATTTGTGTGTGTGTGTGTGTTTTTGAGTAAAGTTGGATGCGTGAAGCTATCCAACTATTAATACCTTTGTTATTATAATAAATGATTTTCTTCATATGGATTTCAAACCCATGACCTCTCACATAAAGGCCATGTGCCTTTGTCACTAGACCAAATACTAGTTCTTTTCATTTGTGTATTGTGATCATCCTTCTGAATAAAAATAGTACAACACGACACACTAACTAATTTGGTCACGGTACATTATGGCATATATATGATCAAACGTGTTTACACGTGACCAAACCAACATAACTTATATATCATTGTTTATCCAAAATAACAATTCAAATTCCAGACAACAAATTTATTATTTTACATTATTTTATATTACAACATTATATTTCATTATATATATTTCAAATTTTCCACATTTTTTATATTTCTTCTATTTGTTTCTTCCCTAAATAAATTAAAATTAAAAAAAAATATAGTTAGACGTAATCAAACATAATCACATTACATTTGATCATGGTGTAACTAATGTACGGTGATTTCACAATTTTGATCACGGCACGACATACACAAATTTAATTTGATCACAGCATGACACAAATTTACATTCCTACTAAGACAATGATGATATTATGTATGATATACCAGCAAGTGATATCTATTAATTTGTTGTTGTTTTTTTTTTATCTAAGCCCAAAAAAAAAAAAAAAATCAAAATTTGAGACCTAAGTTTTCGTCATTTTTTTAAAATATAAGCAAGATACTATAATAAAGAATGAAAGCAGGTTTCAGAGGGCTGGTGTTGCTAATATACTGCATTGTTCACGTTCTGTTCAGATATCAAAACGCGATGAAAATTTACTCAATTTTTAATTTTAATTTTTTCATACTTAGATAACTAAAACATATTAATTATTCATGCATGAAGTCTATTTATTTTCTCCACTATGCGCTGTTGACAAATACTGGTCTTGGTTTGTTAGTTTTAAATGAAAATTAATTATGGTATTCAAACATGAAATGAAAAATTGGCGAGGCATCTTCCATAATAATTGATTGAATCTTGTGTTGATTTTTGTCTTATTTGAAGGAAACTCATAATGCTCCTCAGGTCCTTAATCAACCCGTTAGAGCATCTACATTTATGTAATTCAAATGAGTTTTTAAATATCTATTAATTACTTTTTAAAAATTAAGGTCTCTAAAGTTTCTTTACTCAAAAAAATTGGAATGGAGATGCTCTTAAAGTTTCTAACGCTCACATCTCTAAAATTAATTTTAGAGTTTCTATTAAGTCACATTAGCAACAAATTAAAAAAGAGAATTAATCTTAGCCAATCATTTGGTCTGCAAATATAATCTCAACTCAAATTGCTAATGAACTAAATAGAAAAAAAATATTCTGAACATAATAGTTTATCCCGATATTTTTTTCGTAACTGAATCTCTTGCCCCTCTACGGGAATTTTTTTTGTATCCCTAAAGTCACTGACACGTAGATCAGAGTGAATTTTGAAACAAAACTATATTTAATATTTAAATGTCAAAAAAAATTTCGGATCCATGTATCAGTGATTTTAAAAGCAGAAATGTCCTGTCTTTGTGAACAGATGATTCAGTTTTATTTTCTTGTGATTTCATTTTCTGTAATGGAGTCCACTGTGGATTACATGTCCGTAAATGGAAGGGTGAGTATCGGTGCCAAGTAGTATTCATGTCCGTAAATGCATGTGGATTCCGCTGTGGTTTACTATTGTATCTCTTTTTCCTTCGTGCTCCTCTACCCGACAAATTAACATTTCTTATATATGAGATTCCAGGTGCACAATCGGAATTGCAGTAAAGAACTTCTTGTGCTTTTGGATTAGGAATACTACTTTTATGATTTGCATATTCATACAAATTTATTGTACATATAAATACATGAAGCTCTGTGGTTACAAAGAGAACTAAAGCATTGAGCATAAAAGTTTTAACATTATTTGAAAATTTAAGAGAAAATTAAAATGAACACTAAAAAAATATGATAGTAAAAAAAAATATGATTACCAGATAAAATTCAATAAAAATACAGAAAAGAACATATATTAGTTCACTTATGACAGGTTCAAAGTAAAAAAAATGAAATAATGTAAAATGAAACAAATTCCATTTCAAGAAACATGCAGCTGGACTGAGGCGGTAACACAAATGAATCATGCATAATGCAAAAGCAGAAGTATTAAACTGTAAAAAAGGATATTATTTAGAGTTCAATTGGCATTTCATAACAAATTATGGATAAAGCCAAATTTGATTATACTATCTATAAAAGATTCCCATTCGAATTTCGAACTCAAAATTTCTCACACGAAAAGTGTTGTCTTTTGTCACTAGATCAAATGCTGATTTTTTTCCGAAGAGAGTTCAAATGCACCCAAATTTCTATGCTCCTATTTTCTCCCAATCATTTATCTCATTTATCTTCATTTTCAAAGTCCGAATAGTCGATCCGAACCTGTCAACATGATTTTCATAATAAAATATGCATTGAGACCAAATTTTATATTTTTTTTACTATTTTTTAAAATAGGTACAAAATCATTGTTTTAAGGAGATTCTGGACCATCTGATAAAGTGATTTTGTACCTATTTTAAAAAATAGTAAAAAAATTCTAAAAAATGTAAAATTTGGTCTCCAAACATATTTTATTATGAAGGTCATGTTGATCGGTTCGTATCGACTGTTCAGATTTTAAAAATGAAGATAAAGAATTGGAAGTAAATAGAAGCATAGAAATTGAGTGCATTTGAACCCTCCTCTTCTTTCCCACATCAAGTTTAAAATTATGTTGATAACTTGTGTAAAATAAAACTAAGGGCAGGAATTTCTTACGGATATTGGTCAGACCATTTTCAGAGTTGGATTAGATCCTTGTCCCAATCTCCATCTAGGCTTGCTACAACAAAAGCACTAGTTTGCAAGATAGTTGACAAATTTATGGTCTACCAAAAAGTAGTTTACAATCAACATTGCAATTGAATTTATATGAAGTTGAATGGCATTGGAAAATGAAGCCACAAAAGAAAAAGAAATTATGGATCAAATAGACTTTCCTGTGCAAATGAATATTGTTACGGTTGATTAATTGGACATGATAGACTATTCCGTTCTTCTTATAAATTGAGATTTAATAAAAGCTTAACTCTTTTTCTTCAATATTTTTTTATTTTCCTATTAATAAAAAAATCGGCCAATAATATTATTGGTAGCTCAGCTTTGAGACCCATCTTATTTCAAGACAAATTTCTTTGAAGGGTCACTGAAGAATCTAAATAGTTCTCATTTGCTTCAATAAGAATTACCCGGCTATTTCTTCATCAAATAATACATTCTCTCTCTCTCAATTTCTCCACTTTCCTCTATCCATACATATACACCGAATATTTCTCTTCTCCCTCCAGATTTTCATTCACTCTCACATCTTGTGAATTTTTTTTTCTCTTTCCACGTATAGTCAGGGAAAAGGAGCTAAGTCTCTTTCCCTATAAATTGAAATTTGTAATTTTTTATATCAATATGTTTTGTTTTTCTTATAAAATAAAATTACACTGCAGTAGATGTTTCAGTCCCTATTAATCTTACTTTTATAATTTTATAGTTCACTGTCCACTTTCACATACCTCAAAAAAATATAGTAACTAATAGAGAAGGAAATATGAATGAGAGAAAATGAGATAATTTTTTTAATTTATTTTTTATGAAAACAGATGACTTGAATGAAATAAAGCAAAATTTAGTAACCTAGGACCAATTGAAATTCAATGCCTAATTTGCGATGGGGTATAATTGAGATGCCTCTTAAAATATTGATTAATGTATAAATATCGGTAGAGAAATCTATGAATTTCTTTGTTTTCAACTCAATTCATATGTAACGTTTTCTTCTCTCAAGCTCCTACTAATTTTCCTATTTAAAAATATATTTGCTTAACCTTTTTTTTAATGAGAGGTTGGGATCAAGCCAATTTTTTTTCAAAAAAAAAATATTGAATATATGTATTAGGCATATTATGTAAAAGGTCACGAAACATTTTCTCCTGAAATTTTTATTTATACCATATTAAAAAAATAAACCAAACAATCACTATTTCTAGAATATTAGAAATCCACCACGTCCGTCAATTGAATTGGCAGACCAAAAAGGGGGTCCGCCAATTGAATTGGCAGGCCTATTTTTTTTTTTAACATAATTCATCATGTGGAGAAAAAAAAATGGTCTGCCAATTCATTTGGCGGACCCACTTTTCTTTTTTATTTATTTTTGCTTTCCCTACGTTAGATAAATTTCTGTTAAAAAAAAAGTGGGTCCGCCAATTTAATTGGCGGACGTGGTAGATTTCTAATTTTTCAAAAATTGTAGTTATTTGGTTTTTTTTTTAATATGGTATAAATAATAAATTCGGCCCTTTTCTAATGCCGTATATTGTTTACTGAACTACAAAATTGATATCTCCGGTAATTAGTAAGGATATATAACATAATTTGAAAATGTCGGCCTAAGCAGATTTTGCCGTGATTTTTATTCATGCCCACTGTTCACCTAAATCCGCCAACTCTGCCCACAAAACCTGAATTCTATCAAAACTACCTAAACCGGCTATCTAATAGCCGGTTCCTAATTTTTATTAGGAACCGGCTATTAGATAGCCGGTCCTTAATTTTTTTTTTTTTTTTTTGAAAAAGTTATAATTTTTTTTATTAAAGTTTAAAAAAAAATTGATATGTTTCTTTGAAATTGGATAGAAAAATATATAATTTAGTTTATTAGAAGGACTAAAACAAATAATCCGGATTAAATAGTTAGATTGCTTGACCTCTAACTATTATTTAAAAAAAATAACAATATGAGTTATATTTAAAATTTACATGTAATTTTTTTTTATAAATTATTTAATTGTAAGTGTTATCATTTTTTTTGCATAAACGGATATATCACGTTCAAAATAAAATTATTCATCAAATAAACATGCTTTTATTTTAACTTCTTTAATATTATATAAATTTGCCAATTTTTTGATATCATGTTTCATAATTATGATATCATGTTAACTTCATAATTTTTGATATCATGTTTCATTTTAATTTCATTTTAACTTCATATTTTTTGATATCATGTTTCATAATTTGCAAAGAGACGCCTATGTTTCTTAGAATCAACGGAACTAGTAAACTATATTATAATTACAGGATTGCTATAGCATATACCTTCTAGTCCTTGAAATCGAACCGAAAGACAAAATGCTTGTATGAGACTTCTCCTATGGCAATTGCACTTGCTACTGGTGCATTTCTCAGTGCTGAAAAGTATTTTTTAATATAAAAAAACTCAATTGAGACACTAAAAATCTTAAATTTAATTTTTGAGGCACTAAACGATGTTTTTTGGCGATTCTGATTTTTCCGGATACCCCGGGTAGTTCCCGGGGTGACGGTCACCACCGTCTCCTCCTCCCCTTTCCGAATTGGGGTCATACGCACAAATCCGACTTTTCTAGCAAAAGTTATTGCCGTTTAAAGTTTAAAAAAAAAACGATATTTCTAACCCTTGATTCATTTCATTTTTTTTTAAGTTATGACCGTTTTATTTTTTCTAATAACACACAATAAAATATTTTACTTTTTCTTACAGCCGCGAAAAACCTGATCTGAAAAATATTGATCCGGATTATTTGTTTCAGTCCTTCTAATAAACTAAATTATATATTTTTCTATCTAATTTCAAATAAACATATCAAAAAATTCTAAAACTTAAATAAAAATAAAAAATAAATAAATTACATGGTAACAACTTGTAAATGGATGACGATATGCTCATATTTGCATTAAAATATCATTCGGAGGACAAAACAAATTTTACATTGTAACAACTTGTAAATGGATGATGATCTGCTCATATTTGCATTAAAATATGATGTCCATATAAGCTAAAAATGAATGGTTGGAAGCAAACGCACTGGATTTTGCCACCTTACGGCCTTTACGGGACTTTTTCCAAAAAAAGAAAAAAAAAAAAAAAATTAAGGACCGGCTATTAGATAGCCGGTTTGGGTAGTTTTGATAGAATTCAGGTTTTGTGGACAGAGTTGGCGGATTTAGGTAAATAGTGGGCATGAATAAAAATCACGACAGATTTTGCAGTGTATAATTAACACGAGAGCTGATATTTGCACAACAAATTTTGTTATTGACATAACATTTATAATATATATCATATAATAGGCAAATTTGCTCATATTTAATTGCCCTCATCTGAATCCGGTGTTTTCTTTTAAATTTTGTTCTCTTTACTAATCTTAATGACAATTTAATTAATGGTCCTCAATTAGTAAAATATATCAATAAAATAATATCTTTTTGGAATGGAAAAAAAGAAAGTCGCTAATTGTCAAGACAAATTAAGGCACACGTATTTTTTAATTGGTTTTTAATAAAAATAGAGATTGATGAAGAAATATAAAATATATTTTCAAAATCAGTTTATTATCAAAGTAGAACTAGGGTGTTCCTAAATTTATTATCAAGATTCTTTGTGAACTAAACTCTAAAATCTATCGGACAATTAGCTTCAAACGATGAATCCAAACTGTTGAAATCCTTCTACCTTACAAGTGATGCGTCTACATGCGAAAATTTTAAAATTTTTAATTAATTTTTGTGTAGAGTTAAGTGGTCAAAAGATGTCCAAAAAATGAATGGATCGAAATTAATTTGTAAACCTTCACATGTAGACACATCACTTGTAAGGTAGAAGAATTTTAACAATTTGGATTCATCGTTTGAAATCAATTCAATAGATTTTAGAGTTAAGTTCACAAAGAGACTTGGGGTATGTTTGGATCGTCTCAGAATAGACACTATTTTTAGAATAGCAGCGCTATTCGGAATAGGCTCCATCCAAATCAATCCAAACAACTTAATAGCTATTCGGAACAGTCCAGAACAGCGCTGTTTCGCTAATCCAAAAAAAAGTTGGAATAGCTCGGAGTGTACTCATTAGCAGAAAAAAAAACTCTCCCCTCCATTATTTATTATTTCATCCTCTAGCATGCCTTTCGAAGAGAGAAAAAGGAGAAATGGAGTGAAACTCAGATTTCTACCGACATAGCCGTCGATTGAGAGGAGTTCCGCCGGTTTTGCTCTCTCCACATCACGACGAACAATTAGACATCTCAAAGGCCCTCACTTTTCTCCTCGCCCTGGCTGCTTCTCCTCACTGTGGTCGTGGCGATGTGCTTTTTGGTGGCCGCTCCTCCTCTTCCTCCTGTTCCCGTCTTTTGCTCAAATCCGGTCTACGGTTGTTGTCCCCTTGTCGTCCCTAAAACCTGTGCTCGTAATCTCTAAAGTCGATCGATAGGCGAGATTAGAGAAGACACAATTGATAGGCGAGATCGGAGGAGACACAGACAAGCAAAGCCCAACCACTGCTTTGGTACCAATCTTGTCTAGAGCTAATAGGAGCAATTTCGGGTAATTAGATGGACTCTCTTATTTCTACTTCTTTGTGATGCTTGACTGTGATTAGTTCTATTGTTGGGGAATTTAATTGCTCGTTCGAATTTGCTTGACGATGATTACTTGTATTGTTGGAAATTTAATTCTTGTGGCTCATTCAAATTCAATTGCTTTGCTTGATTCAAGAATTAGGAGTAATGAACAACTATTGTCGTTCATTTCTTTTGTTTATTGTGATTGAAAGTCGGCTCATGCCAACCCAGAGCACATCGTACCAGTATTCTTTTTTACTCGGTTTAGGAAAAATAGTGACCGCTACCAGATTGGTACCAGCTTGGGAAGCTTACTAGTATTTACATGACCAGTTTGTAATTGTCCCCAGTTCACGAATTTATGATAATGATTTGATTAGAAATATGAGTTATTTGAACAACAAATAAGAAATACAAGTTATTTAATAACAATAATTATTCTGCCTTATTTGTTATTTAATAACAGCAAACAGTACTGTTTTAGTAAATTATTTGAAATGAAATTAATTATTTCATGAGTTATTACATGAAAAAGAATTAACAAATATTTAATCTAACATTTTATATTTAATCTAACACATAAATTATTACTCTATTTATTTCCTCCAAACTCTATTCCAAATATGCAATCCAAACAACTTTTTCACTATTCCGAATAGCTTGAGTTAGCACTGTTCTTAAACAGTAGCTATTCTTATTTGCTATTCTAAACAGTAGCTATTCTAGCTATTCTAGAGTTCATCCAAACGTACCCTTGGTGAACTTAGGAACACCCTAATTCTACTCTTATTATCACGTAGAAAATGTATTATATTATCAATGTGCAATTTTTTTTTTGTTGACTGTCGAGTTTCAATATATGTAGATGGACTTTATTAGAGACATTTATTTATTTATTCATAAATTTATATGTAGATGAAACCGAAATTTTTATTAATCGAAAAAAAATATTGCGAAACGGATGGTTTTGGTGAAAATTTGATATGTAGAAAAAATGGATTGATTTATCCCATCTCACAAGATGAGACGTTTTAATCCGTTGCACTAATCCACCACTAATTTTTTTTTTTTAAACCTTCGCAGAGACTGTGAAGTCGATCCACCACTAATCATCTCCGTCCGTCTGCCTGTAATCAAATTAAACCAGAAACGATAAATTCATTCCTGTCCGATCGCCAAAAAAAACAAAAAAAAAAAGAGGAAAACCCGGACGTTACAGATTGTCCCTACCCATGAAGTTTGGAATGCGTATCCTCTGCATTAACTCAAAAGGGAATCTTTTGCGTTAATAAATCTGAACCGTCCGATTTGTTTCAAGATTCGTACAAACTAGATCCGCACTAATATTAAAAAGCCCCCTATGTCATATACAGGATCCGGATTGGCTCCGTTTAAAATCAAACGGTTGAGATTCGTTAACTCAAAAGATTCATTTTTGAGTTAATGCCGAGGATACGCGTTCTGAAGTTTGACTCTTTCATGATCTATTCGTTCGAAAAGGCAAAACAAATAATTCGTTGATTACTTTACTTACGAATCTTGTTACTGTGCACGCAAACACATCTTCATCCACCCATTTACCCTAACATAACCTAGAGTCTTAGACTTCATTACTTACCTAATCGAGTTAGTCACCTCATCTAATGAGTGTTTATGCATATCCCTTGAATTTTTAGCTAATTAGCACATCTCCTTGTGTCTTGTATTGCAGTTGCATATCAATACTTGAAAGCTAGTATCAACAACTTGAAGAAATCAATCAAACCTGACCTGACAACCTCCAAAGGAGATACTTCAATCAAGGTTGGTTCAACTGGTACAGTTGTCGCCCTCATGTCAAGAGAACTAGGCAACACTATAAAAAATTTGACCCAAGCCAAAACCTCTTCTTTTTCTTCCACAGATCAAAGAAAGAGTCAAACAAGCTCAGTTACAGTATCATGTGGTGGGACGGGAATGAATTAACAGTCATTGGTTTAATTTGAGGCAAACGGAGATGATTAGTGGGAGGGGATAAACCAATCCGTTTTCCGAAATATCGAATTTCCACCAAAACCATACCGCTTCACGATATTTTGTTTATTTATTTTCGATTAATAGAAATTTTGGGTAGATGAAAACTCATTTTTTTTTTTTATAAAATGAGTTGATATTGTTTAAACACTTGCCCCACGAACAGTTGATATTTTGCCATCTGAATGCTTCGGGCATTTATAGTCCGACAAAGACGAATGCCGATCTTGGTCTGTCAGTTTTAAATTAAAATTAATTATGACAGAAACATGAAATGAAAAATAGCGACCCGTCTAGCTAATTGATTGAATCTTGTGTTGGTTTCTCGTCTTACTTGATAATTGATAGAAATGTATAATGTTCTTAATCAACCCGTTAGGTAGCTCGAATGAAAAATCAATAGTTCACTACTAAGTCCAGATTATGAACCAAAAATAATTCAACCTCACATCCCACGTGATCAACAGTTCTAGATTTCTAATGGACAATGAGATACGTATCTGCTTGTTTTAGCTTTCAAAAAGGAGCTTTTTTTATAAACCATAATTAAAAAAAAAAATTACAATTTCAGCATGATTAGCCAAATTTTTACAAAAACCATAAGAAATGGTTTGGCAACCCGTTCTTTATATCCCCCAGAACGGGTTGCCAAACTGTTTTTGACTTTTTTTCAGTTTTAACTTCAAAAACGAACTGCCAAACCGTTTTCTATATATATATTTTTTTTAGAGTTTGTTTATAAAATAAATAAGATATTTTGTTTGATTTTATATATTAACAATAAGATTAATGGAACAATTTGAATATATATTTTTTTGTGTATTTTGATCATTTTATCAAATCAATTGATTGGTTTTTTATATAAAAAAATCAATAAATATATAAAAATCAATGGATTGGTTTTCATATTTTTACAAAAAAATAAGTACTTTTTAAATTAAAATGAGTTTTAATAAAAATAACAATTAAATGATTAAATTTGTTTATTTTTAAAATATAAAAAAGTAAATTTTAAAAAAATAATACGTACATTTGAAAATCAAATTGTTCCATTAATCTTATTCAAATGGTCAAAATCTTATTCAAATGATAAAATGGTCAAAATACACAAAAAAAAAATATATTCAAATTGTTCCATTAATCTTATTGTTAATATACAAAATCAAATAAAATATCTGATTTATTTTATAAACAAACTCTAAAAAAAAAATGTAGAAAACGGTTTGGCAGTCTGTTTTTGAAATTAAAACTGAAAAAAAATCAAAAACAGTTTGGCAACCTATTCTGAGAGATATAGAGAACAGGTTGCCAAAGCGTTTCTTATAGATTTTGTAAAAACTCGGCTGAAATCGTAACTTTTTTTTTAATTATGGTTTATAAAAAAAACCCCTTCAAAAAGCTTTCGCCAGACTCTGTCAAAGGCTGCTGGAAATCTGACAGGTGCCGTACATACTGTCATTAATGGATTATTGACAGAACCGTTCGATTAAATCGGACGGTTTTAGGACTTCTAGCGTTCCACGGCTAATTAATATATTGGTGCACAGATTGCTTTCATAATTAATTGCTTTCAAAATTAATTAATATATGCATCTTAGATGTTTTTATTAACTAGGTCTTGCTTTTTTAGATTCTCCAATCGCTGCATTGCTACGGTTGAATATACATATCGGTGTACAGATTAGCAATTTCATTTTGAAAATTTAGCTCTATCGATCTACTGGATCGGTAGAGGTTTATATGTGAGATTTTCTGTGGCATAGTTTTTAGCTGGATGGAAAATTAGCTCCACTAGTCATGTGGATCGGTGGAGTAAAGCTGTTTTATACTGCACCGATCATGTGGATCGGTGGAGGCTATTTTCATAACTTCTAGGTAAAGAGTGCTTATTTAGTTAATTTTTTTAAAAACAGTTCTATTTAAAAAAAAAATCCACAATGACAATATGAATATCAAATCTAAAGAAATATGTTCATTTTATTGTATTGAATATGCAAGAAAATTAAATTACACGTTTAGGATGAATAAGAATGGTTATTGAAGTAATATATAAGGACAAAATAGTCTATTAATTAAAAAAATTATATAATGTTACATATTAATAGTAAAGTTGGTGGTGTTGATATCAGCTCCCAACTAACATATGCAGCGGTTGCCCTAAAAGCTTGGACAGTATATATTTTAATGTTTTATTTAATAAATAATAAAAATAATTATTATATTAGTATTACTGTTATTTAGCATTCTGTTGTTTCGTTATCTGACAACCATAACTAAAGATAGAATACATGTAAGATAATTTGTAGCCGGTAAGAATAAGATATTAGTAAAAACAATTTGTACGGGTATGGATATAAAAATGATTTCACCTGATACTTACTGTAACCGTTGACACCCCTAGCTTGGAGGGACCTTTTTTAAAAATAAAAAATTCCATTAATCTATACGTATTTATGAACGGCCAGTGAAGCATAAACACAGTTCAGTGACCACCAGAGAGAGAGAGAGAGAGAGCAACTTTGCCTCAAGTTTTCTAAAAGAAAGAAAAAGAAACAGAGAGAGACTTGCCAGCCATTGCCAATAGAGAGATGGGTGATGGTAGTCTCTTTTCAACTGAACAGGTAAGGGGAAGAGTTGCATATAGGCTATATGCTTGCACTATTCTAGCTGGAATATGCATGATACTATACTACAGATCAACCCACTTACCAGCCACATGGCAAGAAGGAAGATGGGCATGGATCGGGCTTTTCCTAGCCGAGCTCTGGTATGCATTTTACTGGATCATCACCCAGTCGGTACGCTGGAATCCGGTGTACCGCTGCACCTTCAAAGAGAAACTTTCACAAAGGTCTCTCTTTAAATACCTCTACACTTGAATCTTTGTGCCATCCTATTAAATTGTACAGTTTTTGTTTTTAATTCTCATCATCTTTTGGCCCAGACCATTACCCTGTTATCATATTTGGATATATTAAGTGCTACTAGAAACAGTAATTTGATCGAATATAAATGCAACGGTTCAAAGCATATATTGATCCAAAATAATGTTCAACAGCTTATTTAAGTAAAGTGCATTTTTTTCTTTTCTTAAACCCAAAGTATAACAAGTTGTCCCTCTAATTCTCAAACCCAAGGCCTGATGTCAAAGTTACAAGAGAACAATTTGGTGGAAGAGTAGGGTTAAAATACACTATTAGTTGTGTTCCTATCATATTTCATATTTCTAGCTATTTTCATTTTTTTAATTTCAAATAGTCAATTCGAACTGCTCAATATTATATCCATAATAAAATGTGCTTAGAGACTAAATTTTATATTGTTTGAAAAAAATTATTATTTTTTTAAATAGATACAAAATCACTGATACTATATACAGACAGGCAGGGGCGGACCCAAGTGTTTCTGGGGGGGGGGGGGGCCCCCTGGATTTTGCGTTTTAGTGGAAGTCGGGACGTTTCGATCGACTCTGCTCCTCCCTGAAAATTTTTTTGCCACCCGCTGGATGTTTAATTTGTAGTTCGGGATAAATTTGGTGTTAAAATTAAAGTAAATTTCTTCAATTATGATTAATAATTAGAATTATATATTAAAATATCAAAAAATATAAGTCAGAGCATTGAAAAGTATAAATTAAAGCATTAATTTTTATTAAATACTTAATTAGTTAATGGATTTGAACCCGATTAGTTATTTAAACCCGATTCGATATTTTTTTGCCCCCCCCCGACAAAAATCCTGAATCCGCCCTTGCAGACAGGTCCCAAACCATTTGGATCATTTCTTTTGTTTGTCTAACGAAGCATTATTTTCGAGCACTGGTTTACAGTTGTTTTCATATCATTTGAATAAGCAGTCTCACCAATTTTCACAAAAACTTAATTTTTCATAACAAAGTTGTTCTGATTTTCTTTTTCTTTTTCACTATCTTTACGAAGTCCAAGAATTTTGATAAACCGTTCCATAAAACACCATATATATAAAAGCATATATATTTTCATAATTTTCCCCCCGTCCAAGAGTTTTGATAAACCACTCCATGTTATTTTTGATTAAATTTCACAGACAACTTCAATTTCCATAAAAAGTTTGAATAAAAGGCCACAATTGATCCAAAATTCCAAATGGTATTTAGTTATTTACACAAAATGATTCCAAATAACCTATTCGAAAATGAATTATCGGATAGCATACACGTGCTCCTATACAAACTATTGTTCTAACTTTCTTTTCTTTTTGAACTGTTACAAACCTCAAAATTCAAACAGATTTGTACATATATTCCCAAAATAGCATGTCAACCTACCTTTAATCTGAGTAGAACTAGACTATTCTTAAGCTCACCAAACCCCTAACACCAAAACTTATTGGTTGGCTTCACATGATAAATTAATTTATAAATTGTTGAGTGATGTTTTATATGTAATATTTATAAATTTTCGAATTAATGTAGTATAAAGTAAACCAATCAAAAAATAATGAACTTGTGAAAATTAACTTATAAGCCTTATTTTATGACCGCTCGACTTTATACTAAATTAATTCGAAAATTTATAAATTTTACATGTAAACATATCACTCGTGAAGTAGATCTGTTTCAATAGTTTGAATTTGTCGTTTGAAGCCAATCCAATATATTTTGGAGTTAAGCTCACCCCACGACTAACATATGCTGGAGTTAATAGAATTGCTAGAAGTCTCAAAATAAGTCTTGGCTGCACTAGTTTTTCTGCACCTAAAATTATTATTTCTTTAACACTTTTGGAGTAGATACGAAGAAAGACTACCAAATGTGGACATATTTGTATGCACAGCCGATCCATTTGCAGAGCCTCCGAGTCTAGTAGTATCAACGGTTCTCTCATTCATGGCATACAATTATCCACCAGAGAAATTGAATATTTATCTTTCTGATGATGGTGGCTCCATTTTGACATTTTATGCAATGTGGGAAGCATCTCAGTTTGCCAAGTATTGGATTCCCTATTGCAAAAGGTACAAGGTAGAGCCCAGAGCCCCAGCTGCATATTTCTCCTCAGCAGATGGTCCCAACAACACGTCAAACCATGAATGGTCAGATATGAAGGTATGTGAAACATAAACTTTAACTTTTTCATAGAAACCTAAACTGTCAGATGAATTTGCCAGAAATTGAAAGACAAAGATGAAACCAACAATTAAGAACAATAGAAAGAGAATTTCATATGAATCAGCCTCTATCTGGAGTTCAAATCTAAAGTGCAAGAATGCATGATTTTTTTTGCATCCCTGGTAAGCAATCCAACTGCGGGGCTGATTCACATCCCCAAGGATTCCAACCCAAATTGCATTCTTTGGCATGTTTATTTTTTCCCCCTCAAAAAGATGAATCAGTTTTCTGGAAGTTATGCAGAAAACCCTTGCTCTGGGGGCGCAGCTGCTTGATCTCATCCTTGACTTACAATTTTAAATTGTCAAATTTGTCTGACAGTTTTCGCTGTATCAGTAACCCATCTGCAACAGATCACTTTGGTAACATACCGACATATGTGCAGTCCATAATGCCACCTTAAATAATTTACTTTCTGTATATTTGGATAGTCTAACTAGATGAAAATTGCACTACACTAATATGCATGCATGTAGATTTTATACGAGGAAATGACAAACCGTATAGACTCCATATTAGCCTCGGGCAAGGTCCCAGAAGAGTCAAAGGCAAATCACAAAGGATTTATTCAATGGACACCTGAGATGACTTCAAAAAAGCACCCCCCCTATTGTACAGGTAACACAATAACCATTACAACACACATTTCGAAGTGTTTGTAATGATTATTTAATAAAATAAATAAATAATTATAAGGAAACAAATCAGTTAACAATTATTTATCTTGCCAATTTTGACAATATTCAAAATTTTAAATCCAACATTATAATCATGATCTATAAGGTGCAAAATATCATGCCTTTTATAATATGATAGATTTGGTGCATGTTTTACTCATCAAGTGATTTGATCTTTTCACTGATTTAAAGTTAACAGGTCTTGATGCATTATAAAGTGATACTCAAATTGACATTTGTTAGTAAGTATCTACACATCAAACAACATATTGTAAATTTATTTTACTTTTTCAATCTTATTTTTATTTGAAATGATTGTCAAGTGATCCCTGCCCTTATTATTATTATGTTTACTGATTGATGCAACTCCCCAACGCCCCACACCCCTTCCAAAAGAAGTAAAAAGCACTGACAAGCCTGAAAAACATTTAATTTTGACAACAAAAAAAAAACCTACAGTTATTTCATTTAACGCCCTTGACTTCTGGGAAAAAATGACAACAATATCACAGATATATTATTATTAATGAACTTTTATTTCAATATTTATTTTACAGTCAAAATAAAACTTGATCATTTTCATGCCAAAGTTAAAAGTGCTGGATAAAATTTAACGGTTGGGAGGAAACGGGTTTTGACACTATTAACAAAACATGTTTGAGGTCTCCTATCATTTCCATTTTGGTCAGCATTGTCAGTTAGAATTAACAGAAAAATTGTTTATGTTTGGAGATTTAGATTTTCAGAATTGTTATTCTATTTAATTTTTATTATCATTATCCTTAGTCTTTGTGGTGGGGAGGGGGGTTGCCCTGAATTTGTTATTTTCTTAACAGTATGAATTTGAGGTAAATCATTGACTAAATGATTAAAATTTTGACTAATTAATTTTCCTTTGCCCTTGACAGATAATAATTGATGGAAAGGACCCCGATGCACTCGACAATGATGGTAATGCATTACCCACAATGGTGTACATGGCACGTGAAAAGAACCCTGAATATCATCACAACTTTAAAGCAGGGGCTATGAATTCTCTGGTATGCAATTCTTTATGTCAATACCTGTTCCAAAAATAAAATGATAAACTACCAACTAAAAAGCTTAAATGCAGATAAGAGTGTCATCAGTTATAAGCAACAGCCCAATAATCCTAAATGCGGATTGTGACATGTACTCAAACAATTCTGATTCGATCAGAGATGCATTGTGCTTCTTTCTAGATGAACAGAAGGGTCACGACATTGCCTTTGTGCAATATCCACAGAACTATAGCAACCTGACGAAGAATGATACTTATGGAAATACCCTCAGTGTTCTAAATGAGGTTTGGTTTTTACACAAGCATATCTTTCAAATGTTTTGCCTTATTGTCTTGAAACAGAAAGATAACCAGAAATAAATATAATTGAATAATCTAAGGTGGAGATGCAAGGCTTGGATAGCTGGGGTGGCTCACCATACATTGGCACTGGATGTTTCCACAGGAGAGAGATCCTATATGGCACGAAGTACACAAAGGACTACAAAGAAGACTGGAACAGAGGGTCTAAAAGGAACCCGAGAGATGATATCAGAGAATTAGAAGAGAAAGCTGAATCTCTAGCTACTTGCACCTATGAACTAAACACCTTGTGGGGACATGAGGTCTTTCTCTCTTTCTCTCATTTTCTCTCTCTCAAAAAAAGAAAAAGAAAAAGAAAAATGAATACGGCATTAACACAAGAAATGCAGGTTGGCTTGAAATAAGGTATTGCGGTGGAGGATAATATAACAGGCCTAATGATCCAATGTAGAGGATGGAAATCCGTGTACTATAACCCTACACGGAAAGGATTCCTAGGAGTGGGTCCAACAACACTGGCACAGACAATACTACAACACAAGAGATGGTCTGAAGGAAACTTGCAGATCTTTCTTTCCAAGTATTGTGTCTTCATCTATGGTCATGGGAAGATAAAGATAGGGCTCCAGATGGGTTATTGCATCTACAACTTGTGGGCCGCAAATTCTATCCCTACTCTCTATTATGTCATAGTTCCTTCCCTTAGCCTCTTCAGAGGCATTTCATTATTTCCAAAGGTACGGTAAATTTCTTCACTTTATTTTTTCCAAAAAAAACTAAATGGAAAATTGTAAGAATACCTACACTGACGAGCACCCACAGCCAAATTCTGGTACCAGTAGCAACCGAAATTGGATGCATCTACTATAAATTCCTGCCTATTTAACATCAGAAAACATATTAATAACAACTGAAAACTTGGATTCAGAACATTATCTGGTATTTCTAACCTAATCTTCACTAAAAATTGTTAATTCAGATGACAAGCCCATGGTTCATACCTTTTGCCTATGTTATAGTCAGGAAACAAATCTACAGCCTGATAGAGGCACTACTAACAAAAGAGATTACAGTACAAGGTTGGTGGAACGTACAGAGAATGTGGCTTATAAAACGGCTCACCTCATACCTATATGGAACCCTGGCTTCATTTTTGAAAATTTTCGGAGTCAGTAAAATGGGATTCACACTTACCACGAAGGTCAGCGGAGAAGATTCGTTGAAAAGGTACGAGCAGGAGATCATAGAGTTTGATACGTCTCCATTGACTCTGGCTATCATAGTTTTTGTTGCATTGCTCAATTTGGCATGTTTGGTTGGTGCAACAAGTATTGCAGTGATGGAGGGATGGGCTGGTGTTTTAGAGAGGTACTTTCTTCAGATTGTGCTTTCTGGGTTAGTAGTGGCGGCAAATGTGGCGATATACGAAGGGCTTTTCTTAAGGAATGATAAGGGCAGCATTCCTTGGTCGGTTACACTTACCTCACTTGGGGTTGTGATGTTGGCGTGTCTAGCACCTATTGTTTAAGGCCACATAATTAGCTAGCAGTGTTCTTTAAGTGTCCAGAATTCTTATTTAAATGCAAAGGTGTAATGATGCCTTACATTGAACAATGAAAGCTTGTCAAATAGACTCGAGTGACTCTTCCTTCTTTTCTTTTCTTTTTTTATTTATGACTCTCCAAAAAGTAAGAGTGCTTAGAAATGTTTTATAAGATATTTATCAGCACAGAAACCAGCTAAATGTTCAGGGCAAAAAAAAAATACTAGAATAACTTACTATTGAAAGGATGTAATCCTAACGAGATCATACATAATGTACGAGTTAAAAAGAAAAACCAAAAAAAAAAAAAAAGAGAATAGAGGGTCTTTACCTTGCTGTGGTTTCTTCACTGACGACTAGGTAAGCTTCACATTTAACCAGAATCAATCTAGGTAGTATTTATTGCTTTTTGCAGTACATTAGGTCAAAATTATATTAGAAGACATGCTCAAACTATTCCTGACATAAAGCAAGATGGTTAAGGAAAGATACTCATAGGGTAAACATATGTAAGAAGATATCTTTTATAAAACATGGAGCATGTAACAGATCTAAATAAGGGTTCCTGTCACATACAAATTTGTTTCAGCGAAGTGACCAAGCCAGGATTCCTTTTTCTGAGATAAAATCTAGTGGGACCAAACCATGCATAGGTTGTACAGTAAACTCCTACATCAGAAACATATTGGTCAGCACCACAAGCTGAATTTAATAAGAGGTAGATATAAGTGGAGTAATTGCAGTCAGCTGGAATTTAAGTTTTTGTTTACTTACTTTTAAATTAATTTAAAATTATAAGTGATCAAATACTTGTTAATTTCAGGTAACAACAAAGTGGTCCAATATGAAAATTGACTTTTCCAAAGTAAAATTATTGGGCTTCAATGTTTTTATGGTGACGTGCGACTTTCTGTAATAACATAAAGAAAAATATTAATAGTGCAAATTACTCATATGAGGCAAAAGAAACAAAAAAGGACAAACCTCTCCGAAGAAAAGACAGGAATCTCCCCTCATTTTTGTCAGGATCAACTCAGCAAGTACTAAATACAAGTACCTCCACTTGGCTTCACCAACCCACAATGAATTCACAATGAATGAAAGAAGAAGAATACAAGGCAGAATTTGCATAGAAGTTGCTTTGTACATCCTTATGCATTTATCCTCCTTTTCCTCCAAATTACAGAAATGCATGCATATAAATTGCTCCTAGACAAATCTTAAAGGAGAGTATATATGCGCACATATGACACATGAGAGTGAGAGTGAGTAACAGAGGGAGAAAAAGAGAGAGACCTCATTAACAACAGCATAAGATGGAATATTTAACTTCAAAATATCAAAGAATCCAATCCGTAATATCTGAAATTGATATTATATATTGGCTTAAATACCATAAAATTGAATCTGTTGTTAACCTTTTATAATGTCAAAAGGAATCAAATGCCTCCATCCTTGGTCCCCACATGCCTAAGAACTAGAATGACAAAATAAACCCATTAAAATTGATCTTTATCACTTTCTCACTATAGATGTCAAAGAACTATGTGACTTTGGTTCCACTGTTATGGGCATGAAGAGGTTCATTAATGTTGACTGATCTGAGCAATTCCTGTGCATTGTGTTTTTCATTTATTTTTTGCTCTCTTGATGCCACTCAAAACAAACCTTTTACATGCATGTAAAGAGAGCGATATCTAGGTCACATCTAGGGTTTTATTTTGTCGTTTGGTTCATTGATTTTTAATTACTAATGTTTCAATGAATGGATGTATAATTGATCCACAAAATATGGAGGCCTTTGAATCCACCTCATTTAACAAATATTTCAAATTACTTGTAGGCGTAAGGGTTCCATATCACTAAAGACTTTTTTTTCATTGTATAGAGATTAAGATCAGGTGATCAAAATAACACCTCCACTTGACAGTGCACCCAACAATTTCAGTCACCTAGAAGAGGCTACATTCTTATCAACTCAAAGAAATAGAAAATAAGAGAAGATTAAAAGGATGAGTAACCAGTGAAATGAAAATGTAATGCATCATTACCAGTCTAATATCAACATTATCCAGTTCCCGAGTTCTAAACCCTAGAGTTCTCTCAACATAATCCATCTCATTCTTCCGTAAACCTTTTCCCTTTGCATTCAACAAATCAGCAAAAGCTCCGCCCCTTTCTATCCTTAATAGCCTAACTGCTGCAACTATTCCAAATAATTAGCAAACAATAAGGGAATAAACAAACGTAGATGCCCAATCTATCTCTTACAGATAGAAATGATATACATTAATATATAGTAGGAAAAGTAAAATGGCTGAATCAGTTGTTCCAGCATTTCACTATACGGATGTTAGTAGAACCAAAGGCAAGTAATAGCAATTCCTCTTGAAAAGTTTACCACTACTGGTTAAGATCATATTACACAAATGGTCATTTCCCAAGGCTTAAAAGTTCCTATTTCAGTCCTTATAAATAATGACTTGTACCAATTCAGTCCTTCCTTCATTTCATATAAAGAGAATTGAAAAAGGAAAAAGTTCTTTGTTAAATGGGATGTGAAGATAAGGCATTTCTAACCAATTTCTAGATAAATATCAGCTGCAATGTTTGAGGCTAAAACGGGGATTCAGACTCATAAACAGATTCTCACCGGCTCTATATGAGGAGCAAAAACTCTTTAAGTTCATCATTTTTCTCCGTCACAGAAGAAGGCCTCGGAGCTCGATCTTTCTCTAAAAAACAACAAATAAAACAATTTATCAATTTAATAATATAAACAAGGGAAAAAAATGAAACCAATTGATATTGCTGTAGTTTTCCCGCCAATTCGGACATATCATGAGGCACATTACCAGTAGAAATGTAGAATCGTAGGATATTCTTCGAGAGTTGCGCGGAGTCGATACGCTCGAGGCAGCGACCACTCCGGTGACAAAGAGAATTAGATTTGATTGCATGTGAGAAATTTGAGCCAGAGGCGGCGAACTGAGTTCGTGTAAAAGCGAGGGAATAGAGAGAGCACTTCGATTTTTTTTTTTTTATTTAGAATTCATAACCCAAAAATTAACAAAATCAGCCAACATACGAAAAAAATTTCAAAAATGGCTTCCACCGGATTTCCAATCGGTGGAGCCAATTAAGTAGCCTGCCAATTAAGTTATAATTTGATTTTTGAAACTTTTTCGGATGCCTCCATCGGATGCCGAATCCAGTGGAGTCTATTTTTAAAACTTTTTCACCTCATTAGCCAATTTATTTGATTTTTAAGTTATAATTTCTAAATAAAAAAAAAATCCGAGCACTTCCATCATTTTTTTGCTTTATCCTTTTCACAGATATTTCACAAGGTGATAGAAGCCAGAAAAATTGGGCTGGATATTTAATCAATTTAGAACAAATTAAAAGCCCAAAATATCAAGCTTTCAAAAAAAGGTGCAGCCCAAAACATATATTGGTGATAACTGATAACTAAGTTCATCATTAGTCGTAACTCGTAAGTGCTGATAAGACTTCAATCTATAAAAAAACTGCCTACTTAGCACAAGATAGAAATGTTGCAACGTTTAGAACTGAACTTTTAATTGACAGAGAATAAATGTTATTTCTGGTATCCTTCTTTGGTTTTACGTTCTAACTACATTACCTTTTACATTTGGGAGGGACTTTATTTTTTTTCTTTTTGCATGTATCACTGTGCATGTTAACTTTTTGTGCGGTCAAATTTGCATGCAAACTTTACTGGTTGGAAAGGAGTAGAACATAAGAACTATAATTTTACTATTTAGGTAATATATAGCTCACCTACCTCTAGGGATGAAAACGGATCGGATACGGTTCGGATAGTGGTAAAATCATAGAATAATTATATAAACCATCCATTTCTATTCTCTCTTCATCCCTGCAGCCTCCTAAAAGAAAAGTCGCTAACTAATCTAATTATTTTTTTTGTTTTTTAGTGGGAGATATGGGGAGACAACATTTTTTGCTATTGGACGCCAATGATTAATACTACAATGAACGAAGTTAAATACTAGATCGATGCACGGTAAATACTACAATGAACTGAAGTTAAATACTGCAGGAAATTTAAACCATCAAATTGTCGGTAACTAATTTTTTTTGTCTTTTAGTAGGGGGATATGGGGGATGGTGGTGCGGGAACAATATTTACTGATTGATACTAATATACGTTAGACATTATTACCACTATCTCTAATTGTTAAGAATAATTATATAGAGCCCCTCATTCCCATCACCTCTTAAATACTAACTCGCCTAAAGTTAAATACTAACATTCCTAAAGTTAAATACTGATGTGTATAAAGTTAAATACTAAGATATATGATGCTAAATAGAATCCATGCAACTTATTTATAATTTTAGAGATTAATACTTTTGACTTTAAAAATAAATACTAACGTTCATAATGTTAAATACTAACATTCTTAAAGTTAAATACTGATGTGCGGGATGCGGGAACAATACCAAATTAGTTTATCATTTTTTGCGGTGACAGATTTTGTCGTTGTTAGACGCAGATGGTTAATACTCCAATGAATCGAGTTAAATACTTCTTCGATGCACTATTCATACACTAAAGATTGAAGTTAAATACTGCAGGAAATTTAAACCATCAAATGTCGGAACTAATTTTTTTTGTCTTTTAGTGCGAGGACGCGAGGACAGATATGTTAATTTTTTGCAGGGACAGAGATTGCTTCGCTGTTGGACAGATGGTTAATACTCCAATGAATAGAGTTAAATACTTGTTCGATGCACTGTAAATACATTACAGATAGATGTTAAATACGAATGAAAATTTAAATACCCAAACTGTTGGAACCAGATTTTTGTCCTTTAGTGCGGGGATATGGGGGGATGGGGTGCGGAGACAGTTATCTGGGTCCAAAATCATATTCGTATCCGGTTTTTTTATACATATACAGATACGGATCAGATCAGATATTTATTAAAAAAAATATTAAAATATTATTAAAAATATTAAAATTCATAATATTTATCTAATTATAATGGTGAATAAGTAGGGGTGTAAACGGATACGGATTATCCGCGGATAATCCGCTCCGAATCCGCTTATTATCCGTATCCGGATTAAACGGATACGAATACTTGCGGATACGGATACGGATAATTTTAGCATATGGAAAAATAACACAGATACGGATAATTCCGTGAGGATATAAACGAAGCGGATATCCGTATATATCCGGATCCGAAATTTAATCTTTTAGCAGCTTTCAATTCATTTCACTCTTGCGAAATTCTCAAAAAACATACATATTCGTTTAAGTCCAAGAATCTTGGTAGAAAAATCATATAATCTATTAGGATAATGGATTGGTTTTCTGAACCAATAAGCAATTAGTCATGCATAATCATCACTGTGCAAATTTAAAAAGTCTATTTAAAATTATAAAATTTAGTAGAATTACTCTATATCCGACAATTATCCGCTCCGTATTCGTATTCGAATCCGTATCCGTATCCATTTAAGATGGATATGGTTTTCAATTTTGATATCCGTTTACTATCCGTATCCGCTTGTTGAAAACGGATGCGGATATGGTATTAGCATTATCCGCTCCGAATCCGCTCCGTTTACACCCCTATGAATAAGATAATTTTTTTCATAATATATATTAAATTATATGATATATAGATGTTGGCTAAGCTCAAAACATTTGTTCCTAACCTCAGGAACAAACGATTCAGTTTTCTGATTTTCAAAGTCTAAACGTTTAATCTAAATAGATAGGTGTTTAATCTATATTAAAATGTGCTTGGAGACCAAATTTTACATTTTTTTTTATTTTTTTACTATTTATTAAGATGGTTTGAAAATCGCTATTTTTCAATGGTGCAGAATTTTAATAAAAACAACGATTTTCAAACCATCTTAATAAATAGTAAAAAAATTCCAAAAAATATAAAATTTGGTCTGCAAGTGCATTTTAATATAGATTAAACACCTGTCTATTTGGATCTATTGTTTGGACTTTGAAAATCGGAGAACCGAATCGTTTGTTCCTAGCCTCAGGAACAAACAATTCGGTTTTCTAATTTTCAAAGTCTAAACATTCGATTCAAATAGACAGGTGTTTAATCTATATTAAAATGTGCTTGGAGACCAAATTTTATATTTTTTGGAATTTTTTTACTATTTATTAAGATGGTTTGAAAATCACTGTTTTTCAATGGTGCGGAATTTTAATAAAAACAACGATTTTCAAACCATCTTAATAAATAATAAAAAAATTCTAAAAAATGTAAAATTTGGTCTGCAAGCACATTTTAATATAGATTAAATATCTGTCGGTTTGGATCTATCGTTTGGACTTTGAAAATTAGAGAACCGAATTGTTTGTTCCTGATACTAGGAACAAACGTTTTGAGCTTAGCCAACCTCATGATATATATCTACTATTAGAATATGGATAATTAAAATTTAAAACTATATTTGTATCCGTATCCACATGGATATTTGGATATCGAATATCTATATTTAATTTACGAATATAGATCCGGATACAGTCGGATAATATCCGACCCGTTTTCACCCCTACCTACCTCCCCTTTCTATGCTGAAATCTTAAAGCTAAAACATCTAGGCAAATGTAGCATATATTACACATGAACCAAGCACTCGGTCAAAAGTAAGATTCTGGCAAGACATTTTGGTACCAAAATTGTAGCTTAGAATCTAGATATTCCTATTTGTTCCAACTGTGTAGCAACAAACAAATACTATTACTGACATGTATCTCAAGCATGGGTTTCTTTTGATATTTAGTTATGCATGTTAAACAGTATGGAAGCATAGGAATGAGATAAGTGTGGAAGCATAGGAATGAGATAAGGTTCTAGTCCACACCTTTGAAAACTTTCAGAGCATTGATTTCCGTTGTCATATTGGAAAGGTAATAATACAACAAAGTAGACCAGCAATGAGACCAAAGCCGATATTAAAATTTTCTATATAATTTTTTTTAAACTTCAATTATGTTAAATCCACACTTCAGCCCAAATCAATCTCTCTGAAGTTAACCCCATTTTCTTTTTGAATTCTAGGCAGCGGCTGCCAAGTTAGTTAACCGATTTCCAACTCAGATAATCAGTTAACCGATTTCCAACTCAGATAATCAGTAGCAGGGCCACAATGAAACAAAGGTAGGTAATTGTTTATTTCTAAATTTTAAAAATCAGGTATAGATCTATATATAATCAGGTTGTTGTCTATTTCTGGAGAAAATTTTGTTTATTCCTAAACAACCCACAATCTGAATTGATTAATTCTCAACAGTCTACAACTCACTAGTCGTACTAGCATAATTTTTTACCTATCCCTGATAAAAAAAAATCTGACTACGTCCGTGCAAATAATCATGCATGCTAACAAGAGCCTACTAGCTTGCTAGTTTAATTATTTCAAAAGGTAATTGTAATTATAATCATTGGATCGAGCTAAAGAATAGTTACAAATTAAGACGATCAAAATCAGTTACGTACTTCATTAGTTAAAGCACCAAACATACATTCTAATCACCAAAATCAGTTATATAGACTTGCAAATTACTTACTTCATTAGACAACTTAATTAAATCTAAAGAGTAATATAAATAGTACTATCTTGCTAAAATTAATTAACTCCTAGCTTCCTCACTATCCAACTCCTGTATAATGTCATCATTTAAATCCATTACCATGTATATAACATATAGAATTTTATATTCCAGGAAAAATACAATTCGTTATCAGGACATGTGGTTATCACTACATGTCAAACATTATGATCATTCCATGCATTATAGCGTCATAATTATATACTAGTATATATTATATGCACTAGGACGTGCATATTAATTATAAGATAACAAAATGACATATTTTCATGAAAATATAATAATTAATGAAAAGAATAATTATTCAACAATATTTATCATAGATGATAATTAAAATAAATTTGATAGAAATGAAGACATGATCAATAATCCAAAAGTTTTTTAAATAATATTTAAAAATAAAAATAAATATGAACCAATCGGAACATTGAGTGTGTGGCAGTCAAATAAAGAGGTTTAGAAAAGTGTTTGAAAACAAGGGGAAAGATCGAGGAATTGTAGATTCTATGATATATATAGAGAACGTTGCAAATTTGTCGGTAAGTATGTGTGGCTAGTACGTGTCTACATAAATTTAAACTTTTACACATAAATAACATAAAAATGATATTGCATAGAATAAAAAAAAAAAAAACAGACTATTTGACTGAAAAACTAATATATATTTAATTTAAAATTTCATCTTTTAATTATAACCATTCACAAATCAAAATATCTACTCACAATAAAAAATATATATGTTACGATCATCATGCACTGTGCCGTTAAGCCATTTTGATCAATATACCTGTATACTTTTTGCAAGACACGTAATATGAGTGAGACTATGGGTACTGTACATATACAGCACATTCGTAATATAAGCCTTCATTTTTAAAGTTTGAAAAGTTCATTCCAACCATTCAACATCTTATATTTTTAGAGCATCCGTATTTTTGAAACTATTATAGTTTCTAATTTGATGTAGCAGTTTTTAATTTAATTTCAGAAATGTAAAAAAAAATTCTTATTTAGAAACTATACAGTAAATTTTATTATTAAGAAACTGTTTATAAACTCCATAAATGATTGGCTCAAATTAATTCTCTTTTTTTAATTTTTTGCTGATGTAGCTTAATAGAAACTCTAAAATTAATTTTAAAAATGTGAGAGTTAGAAACTTTGAGACATTAATTTCTAAAAAATAGTTAACAGCTATTTAGAAACTCATTTGAGTTGCAGGGATGTAGATGTTTTTAGAGGTTCAATATTACATGTTGTAAAAAAAAAATTAACTATTTTTGTTTTTAAAATCTTCGCAGAAATTGCAAAGTCATTTTTTACTACTTTTTAATAGGCAAAAGATTAATATTTTCAGATGGTCTAGAATTAGAAAAAATTAGAAAAATTAGAAAAAATATATATATAATTTGATCTCCAAATATATTTTCTTTATATAATGAGTGGTTCTGTTTGAAACTTGAAAATATAGATATAAATCTACAATACCGTTCAGTGCGCTCTATGCATAATACCATAATCTCACTCCATATAATATTATATCAATTAACATATTAAATATGACTTGTCATACAACACATAGAAGCACTCATGATTTAATTATTCATTGAATTAAGATATTTTTTAAGAGCATAATTTTTAGCAACTCTTCAATGTATAGTACGGTCTTAAATCTCTGATACGAGATAAACCCTCCGAATTATTCGAGTTATATGACTGTAATTATTATGATACGACAAGTGCAGAGGATGCGACTTCAGATCAAACTCAAAAGTTACCCCCATCTATTTTTGTAACGAGGTTATTATCTTTTAGATAGTGTTTGATTGAGCTAATGAGATGGTTATTCTAACTTAAGTCGATTTAAATTATTTATATTTGATTGATGTCTAAAGTTATACTTTGACTTAAGTTATTTTTTGTTTGGTAAGAATTTAATATTTTAAGGCGTGATTTGATATTGCAAATTATTGTCTTACAAAATTTGTAATATCAATAATAAAACTATTCTTCGTATTTTTTTTTTTTTTGATTGAAAGAAATTGTACATGAAAATGAGTTATGTACAACTTAAAAATATGTTGGGTTGTTGAACAAAAATTTATTTATTTGTAGTACAATTTCAAAAAATATTTTATTTAATTATTTTTTAGATTGTATATTATGTTAATTTAAAACGTTAAGCTATTTAAAAAATAATAATTTTATAATTGATAAAGTTATAAGTTTCTTTTATGCTTAAATCGAAACAAAATTAATTGTTTATTGAGTGATGCTTCTATGGACATAAGGACCTATTTGTAAAATGAACATATTTTTATTTTCAAAGTTCAAACAGTCGATCTGAACCGTTCATCTTGTTCTCCATATTAATATGTGCTTGGAGACCAAATTTTACATTTTTCTGAATTTTTTTACTATTTATTAAGATGGGTACAAAATTCAATGGTCTGAATTTGATATTTTTTGTACCCATCTTAATAAATAGTAAAAAAAATTCAGAAAATGTAAAATTTGGTATCAAAGCACATATTAATATGGAGAACAAGATGAACGGTTCGGATTGAATGTTTGAACTTTGAAAATAAAAATATGTTCATTTTACAAATAGGTCCTTATGTCCATAGAAGCATTTGCCTTGTTTATTTTACATTTTTTAAAATTGATTGAAAATAATAAAAACAATGAAAAGTTAGACCTCATATTCAATAAAATTAGACTACAATTAGACTACAAAAAGTTGGCTTATTCCATCTTAGTCTGACTCAATTAAACCACATTTGATGAAATAAGTGAGTCATAAAATCTTTATTTCACTATTTAGCAAACATGACATAATATTTTACATATTCATTCCAAATTTTTCTGTGACACCGCACCTATCACTAAATTCACTATCGTTTTCATTGTTTCTTCGAAGTTATCTTCATGTCTGAATCGCATTGAGCCGCTAATTCTTTTGTGGTTCTCAGTAGCGGATTCAAGATTTTCGTCAGGAGGCAAAAAAATATCAAATCAGATTTAAACCCATTAACTAATTGGATATTTGATAAAAAATAATGATTTAACTTATACATTATAATGCTCTGACTTGTAATTTATGATATTCTAACATGTAATTATAATTACCAATCATATTTCAAGAAATGTATTTTATTTTAACTATAAATTTAATCTGAATTATCAATTAAACATTCAGAAGGAGGCAAAAAAAATTCGGAGGTGGGATGGACAAAAATGATCAGTTAGACTCAATAAATCTCCACTAAAACTCAAATACACAGGAGGCGGCTGCGTCTAGACTGGGTCCGCCCCAAGTGGTTCTTTAATATGCATCCATAAAATTAACTCACTAAAGTTGATGCTTGATAAAGTGCGAATGCCTTTTGATTCTGTAGATTTCATAGAGACCGGTTACTCCTTGTCAGTGAAATGCCACACGATGTGAAGCATCTATGATCACCACAGGGGATCTGGACTGGGGTCACATGCAACATCCAACGTAGGAAACCTGAAACGGCCAGGGTGGGTTTCAGTCGCTCTCCATTTTTAGGCCCTTCATTTAAGGCCTATTTTTGTCATCTCTCTCTTTCAATTTCCTTTTGACCCCTCTACCTCAACAGGGGCGTCATCAAAGCCTCATTTCCGTTTGTGGAATCCTTATAAATTGGCACTGGTGGCCTAACATTACAGTACTATACTACTATCCCTGTAAAATGAATCTATATGCTTCATGGACTCGTTAATAGGTGAAGTTTTCCTCAAAAAAAAAAATAGGTGCTAAAGTAAAATGGAAATTAGCCATGGGAAAATATTTTTCTCGTTTCTTACAGAGGAAAATTACAGTATTTGGACTTCATTGGACGGATTGATAGTTGTGTGAGAGTCCTTTAAGTGTTTTATTTTCTAATTTATTTTCAATTGCTTCGGATATCGGTTTGACAATATTTTCAGTTTTAGGTAATGAACAAATTAACCTAACATTTAGACGACAATTGAAATAGCAGTATAGAGATAAATGGGTCGCTTTGATAAATGATTTGAGTTCAATACTTTTGATTAGGAATAAAATAGATAGTTTACATTAAAGATGAAAAATAGAGATTTTGATACTATTTGCATAAAAGAGCAGTATAGTTTGCATTCAATACATTTAACCTAACACTTTACCAAGTTTTCTTTTATAGCTGGTTGTTTTGTAATAAACATTAAGGACAGGTACCAGTTGTTTGGTACTTTATCCTTGTTCTATGGTTTCTTTAATGAAAATCGGTGGGAGTAGTCCCACTTTTATCGAAAAATATATTTAAAATATATATAATTAGAGTAGAACTAGGGTACTCCTAAGTTCACCAAGTTTCTTTGTGAACTCAACTCAAAAATCTATTGGATTAACTTTAAACGATAAATCCAAACAGTTGAAATCCTTCTACTTTACGAGTGATGCGTCTACATGTGAAAATTTGAAAGTTTCGAATTAATTTAGTATAAAGTTAAGTAGTCAAAATTAGAAAGTTTATAAATTAATTTTAATGCATTCATCTTTTGAAAGCTTTTTGACCACTTGACTCTATACAATTTTAATTTCAAATTTTAAAATTTTCACATGTAGGCACATCACTCGTAAAGTAAAAGGATTTTCAACGGTTTGAATTTGTCGTTTGAAATTAATCCAATAAATTTCAACGGTTTGATGAACTTAAGAGCGCCCTAGTTCTACTCATATATATAATTAAACCTTCTTTTTAACTCGAACAAGTTAACCGTTCAGTAGTATTTGAATACAGGATATAATGAACGGGAAAACATCCTCCATTCAAAACCAAGAAATTAAAATGTCTGAAATAGATATTTGGCAAAGTAGGGGTGTATAAAAAAACTCATGACTCATAACTCTTCGGAATCAATTCGGATTTAACTCGCCAACAACTCGGGTACTTGAAACTGACTCGAGCCAAAATTGACTCGAGTTCATTGACTCAGTTGTCTTACGAGTCAAATCCAAGTTACCTCCAACTCGTTTGTAATCAACTCGGTTGACTCATAACTTAATAAGCTATGTAATGTTTTGTTAGACTTTGTACGTACTATATAGTAATTTGGTAAACTTTGCAACTATTTAATTAGTATTTGTCACTGTTTAAAGTTTTAAATTGTGTATTATTTTGATAAACTATGCATTATTTATTTTGTTAGACTTTGTTTAGATAATTTTTAATTTGATAAACTATGCACATCTACGAGTCATGAGTCGACTCGAATTATTCACAGGTTGAATTTAAGTTGGAGTTTTTAACTCGAAACTGAATTAACAATTCGGACTCAACTCAGTTCATGAGTGCACGAGTTGAATCCAACTCAGACTTAACTCGACTCATGAACAGCCGTATGCATGGCAAAGCATCCTTTTCCTGTTCCCGTCGAGAGAAAAAATATCTCAAAATTAGCATCTTTTTTTAAACGTTGTGAGTTACTATATTTTGGCCGACACTCTTTGGGGAACTAGTCCAAAAACAAAAAGAGAAAAATAAAAAATAAAAAATCGAAACAAGCCATAAATCTGAAGCGGTAAAAATAGTTGCAATGCAACAGAAATTAACCGGATCCCAAATTGCTGGACCACTCCATCACCTGCTATAGGCGGTCCATTCTTCAGGGTAAACCGGTTCTGAACTCCCCCTTTCTGCTATATAATTGCTCCATTCTAGACCCGTTTCAAACCAACCCCACCACCCCCCTCAACCAACACACACTCAGTTCAGCACCCAACAGTAAAAGAAGAAAGAAAGAAACAGTGATACCAGATCGCCGGTTGATTTTTCATATCTGCTACTTAGTCATTCTTATTTATATATCTGCAGGTTTGGCAAGGTGTGATATATGCTAGTTAAAAATCTCTGTCCAATTTAAATTTTATTCGTATAGAAGTGTCTTTCAAATGGAAGGCATGATTTTTACCTCACATGTACTCAAAAAAAAAATATATATATATATAATATACCATGAGAACGATGTTTTATATGATCTCCTCTTGTAAATTACCCTTAATTAGCAATTAGTTTCCAACAACTCAGATTATGTCATGAATAAATTATGCAATATGCACGCACACGCATGCATGCATATGCACAAATAATTGATTAGTTAAACCATTCATTTTTCATTTTTAAATTTTTATACATCATGAGATGTGCATCTGAAGTCCCTCAGTATATATATTACCAATAAAAACTTGTAAATAGATTAGTAAAGGAAATGTGGATGTTTATGCTTCATAATTTCTCCTTTTTTTATATATGTTTAACTTGCATGATTCTAACTATATGTTCTATAGCTTATGAGAGGAGAGGAGAGAAGAGGTGGCATAAGCTGGAATTTGTGACAGAAGAGAGAGGGCACAATCCAGTATCTGTGAGAAGGCATTTCACTTTTGCTTGGGGTGTGCTCTCTGCTCTTTTTGTCATGGCCAGTGGCTGCCGCCTCAGCTTCTCTTCTCTCCCAAAAGAAGTGAATTTGCGGTTTGGTGTGCACTCATGAGAAAATTCAAGATGTCTCATTTGATCAAGTTTCAGCATGAGTCGTCAAGTAAATTTTCCTGTATCTTTTTTTTTCCTTTCAAATTTTGGTTAAAAATATTGTGACTTATACCATATATAACTAATTATGTCATGGACTTAATTCCTCTTCCTCAGGGGGACTACCTAGCGAGCATAACTGATATTGGCACTTTCATGCTGGATCAGCATTGGTAGTTTGGTGCCTGGTATAGTATGGATTGAGGCTTATGCTTAATACTTAAAAAAAGGAATGCTAGCTATCCTGTAATGTATTATGCTACCCTTTTTTTTTAACCACAGGAATCGCGTACAGATACCTAGAAAATTATTGAAAAGGACATATTTGGCTTAGGTGAAGTTAAAAATGCTTGAAGGAAAAGACTACACCAGTAAAATCAATAAATTCAAAATTGTCTTATACTATTTAGTTTGTGACAATTATCTCCTGTGCACATGATTAATTTAATTTGACGTATATTGTTATATGTCTTTCTATTATTTGGGGACAGGCATTGCCATATTTGGCAATAACAGTTCACATGGAAAACTAGCAATTTTTACCAACTTGTCATTGGGCCTACTGCTCACTTTTGAGCAAAAATAAGCTAAATAATTTGTGTAGTAACTGGCTAATGCTAGTCCTGGCCCCATGATGTCTCGTTACATTAACCACACTTTTGAGTGATAATTGATTAAAACAAACAAATGCAGCACATGCATGGAATGACTTTGACACGAACAACGTGGGTCTGTGAACAGCAAATTGAAAAGAAGATATCAAGTACCCTCCACATTTTGCTAAATGGAGTAATAGTTCAATGGTTGAACAAGCACTAGGAACACTTTGGGAGAGAGATCCAAGTACAAATGCTGGATGCAATAGATGATTAGAGTATGTCTGTTGTGTGACATTTTGAGATTTATTTTCAATTTTGTATTTTTATGATATGTTTTCCATATGTGGTTCATTAACAATTTATTAATTAACATGTGTTCTCTGTACTCAACTCTTACATGATGAACCTGTAAGATGTACCCGTAACGACGGTAGATTGTTGAGACCTCAGTGCATGCGCAAGGAAAAGAGCTAAAAAAAAGGAATTTGAGTGATTAGGTAAGCCGCCTCGCCCATCACTCCCCTCTCTCCTCTCCTCCCTCACCTCCATCTCTCCGCTCCCGTCTATTTAAACCTCTATTTTTATTTCTTGTAGATCTCATTCTCGAATCTCGACACAATACCTTCTCTCTTGGTACCTCTTCGAACAAATAGGAGAATGAGAGAGATGGAAGGAACCGGAACCGACCGAAGCCGAAAATGCAGTATCATCGGAGTTTAGAGCATAGAGTTCCATCTCGGTAGGAGCGCGGTGGTGAGTAGATCCGGTTGTCGTCGGAGCACGGCGGCAATCGAAGAAGCGGATCCGATCGTCAAGAGGGAAGTAATTAGTACCAAGCGGAGCCTATTGGAGCCGAAAATACAGTAATATCGAAGCTCGGAGTGTAGAGTTTTCATCTTGATTGGAGCACAATGGTAACTAGATCCGATCGTTATCGGCGCGCAAAGCGGATCCGGTCGTAAAACGAGATTGAAAATAAATTTTAAAATTGAGTATGGATGTAAATATTTATTTTTATGTTATATGAAGTGATAGAATTTAGAATTTTGTAATGTTTTCTTATCAATACATTTGTTAATGGTAATTTTAACCACTAACTATCAAAAAAGATGTACCCCTAATTTGTTGACCGGATTATTAAAATATCAAAAGAAAATGATACGATTAGTTTGTTAGATATCTAGTTAATTACTGTGGATAGAAAAATGAGATTTGTATATAAATGTTTCAGGGCCTTGATTTTCCTTTTTAGAAAACTCAGGGGACTAAAGTTATTTCAGATCTTCATTAAAATTATATTCTGTGCTTTACATCTAATAATAAGTATTTTCTGTTTTTCATTTTTGGTATTATGGAAACCCTACATTTTCAGCTCATTACCATTTCCATCAACATTATTGTATTGTCTCAAAGCATATGATATATTTTCTACCCTCCACCATCATGTGATGGGCTATGGTGAAAATCTGTGTGGCTATTTTTTTAAACCTGTTTGACTGCTACCTTTTGTGACCCGCTGGCCTACATCATTTCTTCTAAGTCGGTTTTAAAAAAAATTGACGGTTCATTTCTTCTTAGTCAAACACTGGTTTACTGCTACCTTTGTTATCCCACTTGTAGGGTTTTCGAATAGGTTATTTGTGCAACAATTCGATTTAGTTCATGATTTGTTCACTATTTAAAAACTAGAATTTATGTATAAAACTAATTCCAAGATTAATATAGAGTTTATCACTAGACACGTAGCGAGCATCTTCGTCTAGTCGTTCCAACAGTCAGTCTCTTGTGCTTCTTCACCATGCCAGATAAACGCACCAGCGACAACAATTGCATCTCTATTAGTATCCACATAAACAGATTTAAAAACAAGTCACAGTACTAGCACTGACTGACAGTTCTCTTTTAGTCTTTCTTTTCTCTTTTGGTTTATGAAATGGTGTGTATAAACAAACTGATTTTTGATCTAACCGAAAATCTTGTTTTTCTATCCTCTTCTGTATCTTTTCTATTTTGTCCGAAAATTGAACAATTCATAGATAAGATCCAAAATTACCATATGTATCAATGTATGTGTATTTATAATACAACACAACAGTTGATCGCACCTATTGATCGAGTCTATTCAGAAGACCTTATCCATATGATCTGATCATATTCAAATCAAAATTCCGTAACTACAGATATATGAAGCTCAAAAAGACTTAATACATATTAATTAATTAAGACCCAAAATATTTTGACCTGTAAGACACATTTCTAACACCACGCATACAATCTTCCCTGTTTGGCTAGCCTATGTGCTATGCTCTCCAGGTTTGGGTTATCTCTTATGCAATGTACCGTCTTGATTTTGCCTTGCAGCGTTGCCTGTATTTGCCATGCCATTCAAATTTGCTCATAAGACGCCAATCTGTGATTGTTGGCAGTCGATTATGAAGTGCCACCACAGTTTTCATTGAGTCAGAATATAGCACAACCTCCCCGTCGGATGTGGGTCAGAGCATCCTTGTCATTGTCATAAGGCACATGCACAATACTAATTTGTAGAAATATACATTTAATTTTTAGAAATATATAAGTTATGTGGAACTGCAACCAAAAGAAACGGAAGAAAAAAAAAAAGAAACATATTGCTGTTTAAGGAGTTTAAGACTATTTACTTGTGGAGAATTGAGATAATTTTATATATATACCACTTTAAAAACTGTGAAATTACATATTTACCATCTAAATTTCTTAATTACGTCTGTACCATTTAAAAATATAGTAACTCACATATTTATCCAATTAATAAAAAAATAAAATTAATTAAGTTTAATATTATATTAAATATAATTAATAAATTATTTAGTCTCTTCTCCTTCTCCTCTTCCTCTTCTGAACACAGATTTTCCTCCTGTCTTTTTGGACGTAACTTTCTCATTTCCGCTAAGACTCTCCTCGTCTCGTTTCTCCAATTGAAATTCAGTGAGAAAGGGGTAGGAGACTCGAATATTAATGTTTAAAAACAAAGTAATCACTCTAACTTTTCCAACAAAACAACTCGTACTGAATTCAACGCTGATATCACAACCTGTTATCAAAGTAGTAACTGAGTTTGAGAATCTGTTTTTTTTTTGTTATTGGCTCAATTTAGAATATCTATTTTTAATATTTTATATATAGAAGAAAGAAAAAGAGGGTGCTAAGTTAATCCTTGATTATTTATAGTTTTAAGAAAATTAAGCATAATTAATATGAGTTTTGGATATATTTGATATATACTAAAGTTATATTGGGTAAATATGTGAGTTATTATATTTTTAGATGGTAAATATGTAATTATATAAATTTGAATGGTAAATACGTAATTTTACAATTTTTGAGTGGTATATATGAAATTCTCCCCTAGAATTAAAAGGGACTGAAATCAACTCAGGACAATAGTAAAAACACCATCAGCCAACTCATGTCATTTTATTGACATGGAAACAAATTAATGAGTACTGAGTATTATGTAACCCAAGATTCACCAAACTGGTGACAATTTCTAATGAAAATTAAGCTAAGCTTATGCACATCTAAACACCAGTAAACTAACAATTGCTCGGACTAACTAGAAGGATGGAACACACCTCATGCACCATCAACCAATTTCCTCCTCAAATCACAGAACCACAACGTCCCTTGAGGAAACACTACACGTAATCGATCGTACAAACTTGTTTATCCAAATTTCCAGAAAAAAAAATTGGGAATGGAAATTGGTCAAATCAGAAGCGCTGCTTTTGGTTACGGGGCTTCAGAACTGCAAAAGAAAGGGAGGCAAGAAACACAAGACTTTAGTTTTGCACAGATTTCTGCTTTTCAACAGAAACATCTAGTAATATTACAAAAAAGAATTAGATGATAGAAAGCTTACCTTTGCTCATGTCAAAAGAGCACTTGCGGGAAAATATCATTTCTGGGTTCATATACTTTCTTGAGTGCAAATAATCTTCTAAAAATTCTTTCCTGCATTGACAAACCAGGGTAACACTTTATTCAAAAATAATAATGGCGCTGAGGATAAAATATAAATAAATTAATACATAAAACAATTTATTTATAAAAATATTAGCAAAAATAAAAATATAGCGTAGCTTACCAAAGTCTAGTTTCAGGGGCATATATTGAAAATAAATTATTCTCACAGCCTGGAAAAGAAAAATGTCTACACAAGTAAACAAGATGGTGAAGAAAATTACCGTGCCCATGAAGGGATGTACTTCTTGCGCCTGATCTGATCTTCTTCTAATTCATCAAGGCCATTGTCACCTTCTGCATCAGAGTCCTTGTATGGAGACATTTCATATGACTGGGAAAACATTAGATGTTAGAGTTGCTGTGAACAACATTTCATATTATCAAAACAACATTTTTTTTCCTTGGTTTGCTCATGTTTCTTCTTAGATAGTTTCTGTAAATCTCAAGAATATTGAAGTACCATAACTATAGCAGTAGGATCCAATACCAGGAGGTTCTACTGGTACTAGTATGAGACTGAGTAAAGGATTCTGTTAGAGAATAATTGCAATTTTGAAATAGGAAAGGTAAATCTTAAATTTCAACATCAACCAATAATAGTAATTCATCGAGCTCATCTTACCTTCTCAACCACTCTAGGCAATTCTGGAACCTCTACTATATCATCAATAATGATAATTGAGCAACCTGTTTCTCTGGGCCTGACAAAAGCATCTTCTTTCCCACATTCTTCCCTTTTTGACTGTTCTTTTTCATCCTATTATCAATTTGAAATCATATAAATCAATCAGAGAAAACAATCTACAAATGTACAATCAATTAACGACACAAGTCTTGTTCCAAAGCAGACTCAGTCTATTCACAAGGAGCTTTTAACCTTGTTGGTTAATTGTAAGCAATTATGTGTTTAATTTGTGTTCCCTGTAGAAGAATTTTCTAAAAAGAATGTTCCAAATGTAATTCCATTAACAGGCTATACAGATGTTTCCATGAATAGGCATTTCCCTGTTAAAGACATCAAGAAAAGGTGCAGCAAAATGTCTTTCATCATAAACCAACAAACACAGACAAGCACAAAAAAAATTACATAATAAAAGGTGTAGACTTACAATAACATTGCACTGCACTTCTTTCTCCTCTCTGACAACACGAGCTCTCTTTGGTGGTTCTTTCTTGGTTTGTTCTTCCCTCTGAGTCTGACGATCTATCTCGGTGCACTTGCGCTTCTTTTCCTTGTCCTTGTCCTTCTCTTTCTTGTCTCTCTCCTCCCTCTGTCGCTTTTTGACTGCCATGCCAGCTTCCTTCTTTTTCTGCTCTTCCACTAGCTTCTTCTTGAGAACTTTTTCCTGGTTCAGTTTTTCCCTCTCAGCCTTCATTGCTGCCTTCTGCAGCTCACGCTCACTTCTTTTCTTCTCTTCTAGTCTTTTATTCGCTTCTGCAGCCTCTAGTGCTGGAATTCTTACTTCTCTCTTCTCTACAATTACCCCCAAAACAATCTTTATATAATTGACCAGACAAATGCAAATCCTTACTTCAAGGACTTTGCGGACCATTACATTGTTAAATCTTGTGATACTTTGGAGCATACATTTCCTAAATACAACCTTTTCTGTAGAGATAGCTATCAGTGTTAGGTACCATCACTATGTGATGCATGTCAGTAGCAGCTAGAGTGTACTGTTACAGGTCTATCCTATTTTGTTTGCAAATCTAATTAGCAAAATAAAGCTCTAGAAGTAATGGTTGCCCACACCAGATCTATTTTTTTTTTTTTGTGCATCTTGAATATCATACAATGTAACAGCAGAACAATAATATAATATGATAACTACAATAAAAACCACTTACTAGCAACTGGTTGCTGCTTCTGCTTGACAAGAGGGACAAATGATGTAACATCAGAGACAATATTGCTGGGTTTGGAGGAGACCGTTCCATTGTTTTTTTCTCGTCCTTTCCGGATTGCCTCCGCAGTGGCCAACCCACTCTGCATTGATCCAGTTGCCTTTCGGCCTAACTCTCTCTTATTCAAAGAAGCAACACTTTGTTTGGCTTTCTTACCAGTAAAACCACCCCCTTCTGAGAAGTTTTCAGGAATAGCAGCACCTATCTCTGTGTTTTCAAAAACAGCTGTTATGTCTCGAAGAGTGTTCTGGTAATTTGGGTCGTCATCTTCTAGAAGGTTCTGTGAATCATTCACTGATGGGAGTGTGCTTTCCTCTAGTATTTCTGATATATCCCGTGGGTCCAGTGTATCAGTGTAAGGTGGGACATCATCCTCTGCAGCATCTTCATCTATCCTGAAGCATGTGCTTCCAACTAGTACTGCTGATAAATCACATGGGTCCAGTGTATTAGTTTTATTTGGGACATCATCCTCTGCAGCATCTTCATCTATCCTGAAGCATGTACTATCAGGATAGAGTGGTGACTTTCCAGAACTTCTGATGCCGCTTCCTTTTCCACTTCCATTTTCAGTTTCATTTATCTCTGAGAGCTTCTGGTAGCTATATTTCTGGGCTGGAGGGGTTAAGGGAGGTATACCCCTTCTGTAGCCCACTTTGTCGGCTGGCGTGGTAGAGACAGGCCTCCCCTTACCACACTTTCCTGAAGTGGAAAGGCCCATTGTAAACCCAGGATACCCAAATGGACCAGCCTGATATGGAATAGAGGTGGCACTTGCACTAAGTTGTTTCCTATCATTAGCAGGTACAGAGAATGACTCGCCTGTTTTCATGAAATCAAAATGGCCAGTAGGTAGTGACTTGTACACATTCGGAAAAGGGTTGAGCTCATATTTTTCCGAGAAGCAGGTGCCAGGTGTGGCCAAGTTGCAGAGACTGGAGGACAGCTGCTCTGCGAGAGAAGCTCTCTCCATTTGAAGTGGTATGGCCTCAGGTATATTTCTGGTTTTTCCCTCAGAATCTGAGGAAGTACCAATGGTAAAGGCTTCCAGTTCTGGTCCACTATCTTCTTGTTCTATGAAAGAGCCACCATCATATTTTGATGAGGTATACACAATTCCATGCACATAGTTTGAACTATTGGCCACATCATCCTCCTGTGGAATAAGGGCATCAATTTCAGGCACATATTTTAAAGTATTGGACATATCAGCCTCCTTTGGACTAATGGAGAAATGATTGGCATCATAAGTCGGAGAGCCAATATTGGGCTCAGTTGGGGAAATTGATGTCTTTCCATTATCAGCTGAAGAACTGCTCATGGATGGAACCCTGTTGTATTCTTCTAGGACCAACACACTTGTTTCAGGTTCGTCTTCTTCCATAAGACAATAGCTAACCTGAAATTCAGAAGATGATTTAGCAAGACTTTTATAACTAAAGAAATCTTTCTTTATTTTAACCAATAACTAAAGAAATATTTCTTTATTGTACCAATTGACATCGAGTCATCACACCCAATTCATAACCAACTATTGATATTCTTCAGCAAGATCAAAAGGCTATATTGCATTTTTTTTCTTTCTTGTATGTTTTGTTACATCTTTTAAGGAAAAGTGGTTTCTATATCTGGGTAATTCGCACAACTTTTGTTCCATTCTGATAACCACATAAAAAATACTTAGCTAAAGAAAATTCTTGTACCTCTGGGAGCGCCGGTCTCTTTCTTGGCCTCGGAGAAGTTGCAGAGGAAAATTTGGAAGAGACCTCCATCTTTCTTCTTTTAGGCCACGAGTTAACATTGACATGGTATTGTACCTTCCCTGAACTCTTATGACTGCCTAATGCCACAATCCCATCATGCAAAGCAGAGGCATTGCTCTTCTCTTGTCTTGCCGAGCTTTGCAAGAAGTACCGACCCCCACTTGATAAATGCTTAATTCCTTCAGCACTCTTTACCGAACTTCCCTCTCCTTGAGATTTAGGGCTTATGCTGAAAGATTTCAGGTTGGTGTCGACAGATTTAGGATTTTCTGCCAAATGACCGACAACATTGTCAGGAGTTGTTAAACGAGATTGGCAAGAGCCAAATGTACCTCCTGAAAGAGAACTTTGATTAGAAGCCTCATGGAAGCTACTTGTTAGCGAGTGTTTGTTATTGTCTGATAAATCCCGAACCTCCTCTCCTGCAACTCCCATTGTTTGAGATAGAAGCAGGCTAGCTGAGATATCTATTCGACTTACCATAGGCTCATTCACTTCTGTTGACTCATTATTACCTCCAGTAACATCACCAATTGGTGAATAAGAGTCACGTGCATAAAATGCCTCCTCCACTACTCTCACATCACTACTCTTGCCAAAACTTGGTTTAATCATTTGTTGTGAACCATCTATGGGTGGAGAGTGTGTATCTTGGACTTCATCATTGTCCATGCAATGTGGGGATTCATTCAGTTCTGTGTTCAAAATGTCAGGAGCCGAACCGTTAACCAGACCAGTTATCTCCTCATTTCTCTCTTCATCACCTCTATCCCTGTCTGGTAACAGAGAGTTATGTGCATGAAGCCCAGGATCTGCCTCTCTAGGACCACTCTGACCAAGTCTTTTAGGAGAGAGAGAGTCTAATACAACACTGGGTCTATCTCTTGGTTCATTAAAGTTAGGTCTTTTCAACTTGATAGCATCTTTTACCATGCTATTTGGGGCAGTTATCTCAGAAGAAAACACCTTGACCAGTGTCTCAGCACCTTCAATCCTCTCTTCACCATCCCTCATTCCAGAATATTCTCCATTTGGATACCGGGGCTTACCCTCCAACACAGAACCGGGGCTACCATCCCTTGTTTCATCATGGTTTTCTACTACAGAATGTAGGTTGCTATCAAATGCTAAACTGAAAGCAAGTCTTTTAGGTTCAAATGCACTAGTTTCTACAGGATTCAAGGGTTCAGTCAGTACTGGGATGATTAAATGAGATGTTGAATTTTTAAGTGCCTCCACTACTTTCCACTTTTCATTATCTCTTATTCTACAAGATTCGCCAACAGGAGATGAGAGATCTTTCTCTGTATGAAATTGGGATCTTTGGTTCATTGTTTCACTGTGCTTTTCTGTTACAGAATCGAGGTTATCCCTTGAAACAGTTAGTGCTACATCAGAAGTAAGGCCTTTGGGCCTGACAACAGCAGTTTCTACACAACCCAAGGTTTCAGTCAAGTCTGGGTTCATAATTTGGCAAGCCGAACTCTCTGTCTCTCCTTGCTTCCTCTCTTTACCATCTTCCATTCTACAATGATTTGAGGTTTCAATTAGCTCTTTGTCAAGGATCTCAGCTTTGGTGTTGTTAGTCTGCCTAAAAGAGGAGGTGGTGCCGACCGGAGCTCTTTTCACACTGGATCGCTTCTCTATATCCTTTTGCCTCGATCTGGACCTTTGAATGGTTGAAAGGGCACCAATATTGGTCATGTCAGCCTGTATCTGAGATAGCTCCTGATTACAATTCTCTGGACTGGTACTGGGTATTTCTTCATTTATTTGGAGGTTTTGGATATGATTATCAGAGAAACAAATACCAGTTAAGTGACTGTCAAGAAAGGATTGGGTGGGCTTGTATGAGGGGATGGGAGTTTCTCGGCTTGGTGGATATAATAGATCCGTGATCATTTGCTTCCTGCTTAACTCTGCAATTTAAGAATAATGTATTATCAGTTGTAGATTCATTGAGGAAAACAAGATAAATCCTAACATAGTCGTTAGAAAAAAGTTGCTAGTTCAGCAAAAAAAAATTGAGACTAACTGATTATATTATATTTATTTGCTAAAAGACCATTTGGAAGTAATTAAAACTCAAGTTAGGCAGTTATTGCAAAAACATGATGCCGTGAATCAGATTAATGGTACATCCACTTACATAGTCTGTTCATCTCATATAATAATCTGATTTGAAATGCATGGCAACATATATATACAAAGGAATTATAATCCGCAAATTTTAATCAGTGAAGGGCTTCAATTAAACATCTTATACAGTCAAGAAGTTTCAAGACTATGAGTCCAATTAGAAAAAGACATAAAAACCCTCCCCAGTTGAGTATTGCAAAATTGAAAGTAACAGGTGGAATTTCCAGGAATACCTCATAATAAGTTTTCAATTAGGAGCAACAATACCTGATCTAAAAATTACAGAAACTAGTGACTCATTAAATCCTAAATGAACCTGTGCGATTGGAGGAATCGGGCACGGGCGCGTCAGATCTAGATTCCGTTCCGTCATCAAACAGCCATGACGGAAGTTCGCGGCCACTCGCGGCCAGGTTACAAGCGAGAGACTCCTCGTATGAATTGACTTGCTGCCTCAGCTGCCCACTGATCCACTGTTTTCGATCGAAGACATGCATGAAGAGCTTCTCTAGCGTCGACATTTCTCTTGATTCGTACGACACTGCGAGAAGGGTGAATTCCGAAACCCTAATTTGGAACCTAGGTTCTGATTTTCACCATGAGGGATGAGAGAAGAAAGAGAGAGGGTAACGGTAGGAAACAATGGGCGGCCAGACGAGAGGGGTTTGAAAATTTTGAAATCGACCGGACAGATCCACCGATCTGATGAGTGTCTGATAAATCAGGGGAAAGTTGCAAACCAGATTGTTCTTCCAGGGTCCCACCACACTGAAATATATTAACAAAAGACACGGCGTTTCGTATTATGTACGTGTCCGTTGTATTACGTATTATGTACGTGTCCGTTGTATTAACAACTCGTAAATTAAAATCAGCAATGGACACGGACAGAATCCGAAACGTCGTGTTTGAAGATGTTTATAACATTTCGATTACATGCTTTCGTCGTAGCAAATTCATATATTGTTCGGTTATCTAACAAGTACTGTAATTTATCGTCGAAGCAAAAAAAGCCTCTATTATTCTCTCACTTTCTTCTTCTGTTTTCTTAAGTGATCCTCGACTTGAGGGGAGCCCCGTATGCAAAATAATTATTATAATAAAATATTTTTGGAAATCAAATTTTATATTTTTTTAAATTTGTTTATTATTTTTTTTGTAGGTTCAGATCGACTGTTCGGATTTTGAAAACGGAGATAAAGATGTGGAGCATAATTGGAACACAAAACCATAGTGCATTTGAACCCTCTTCTCTCTCTCTCTATATAGAGAGAGAGGGGGGGGGGGGGGGGGGGGGGGGGGGAAGAGGGGCTATGGTGAGTTGCGAAGTAAAGGTCTTGTTTTACTTCACGCCCATATCACCGTTTTCAAAGACCAAATAGTTGATCCGAACTAGTGTTGACCAAACAGTCCGGTTCGGTCCAAATCCGGTCGGTTCACAGTTCCGCACAAGTCATGGTCCACGGTTCTACACGGATCGGGTCCGGCGGTTCTAACTTGAAATGATTGACTCAAAACCTTACTAGAACCATGGTCCAAACTCACACAGTCCGGTCCAGACAGATCTACGGTTCTTTTTTTTTTTAATACCCTTGTAAGATTTTTTTTTTTTTCAAAGTGAGAACAATCTAATTTTTTTTTTTTTCAAAACAGAGGCATTGTCATTTTCTGATAAATTTTACAATTTACAATCTACATAGATCCATTATTCTACAATCTACAAACTATGCACTATTCGGTAAGCCACATAGGCCACTGGTTTTGTAAGCATATACATGAAATATTCCTAACTTTATGACACATAGGTCTAACACATATCAAATCTAACAAAAATTCGGTAGGCCACTGGTTCTAACATACCTAATTAAAATGAGAGAGGGGGGTGTCCGATGCCCATCGGACCAGAACAGTGTTCGATGGGTGTCCGATACTGTCCGATCTACTTCAAGATCTGTGGGCACGTATATTAAAGCAAACAGCACGGATATTAAAGTGGTACACACAGATCTTGAAGTAAATTGGACGGTATCGGACACCCATCGAACAGACTCGGGTCCGATGGGCATCGGACACCCTCCTCTTCCAATTAAAATATAATATATCTAACATATTAAGTATATGTAAAAGGGATTAAAAAAATAAATCTAACATGAAATGAAGAAAACAATACATCGCTTCTAATTGCACAGTTTTACACGGTTAGGTCCTGTCCGGTCCGATTTGTCACGGTTTCGGTTCTCACATTTCACAGGTCTTGTCGGGTCCGGTCTAGTATGATTCTAGACCAAAATACTAACTAAAAACTGTTCTAGAACCTTAAATTGGATCGGTCCGGTCCGGTACGGTTTTCAATCTCGGTACGGATGAGGTCCACGGTTCTCACGATCCGGTCCTTGAACCCCCGGTTTTTTTCAAAACACTAATCCTAACCGCTCAACAAGATGTCCATACTGAAATGTGTTTGGAGATTAAATTTTACATTTTTTTGAATTTTTTTACTACTTTTTAAGATAGGTAGAAAACCGTTATTTTTGAATGGTCCAGACCATTAAAAACAGTGAGTTTGAAATATTTAGAAAAAATAGTAAAAAATTTCCAAAAAATGAAAAATTTGGTCTCCTAGCACATTTCAATATAAATATCTTGTTGAGTAGTTCGAATCGACTATTTGATATTTGAAAATAAAAATATGAGCGTAAAGTAAAACAAGATCCTTACTTCGCAACTCATCATAGCCCATCTCTCTCTTTATATATCTATATATATATAGAAAGAGAGAGAGATGGGCTAACTTGCTTTGGAGAGTAAAGAGGGTGTTTTACTTCCCGCTCATATCTCTATTTTCAAAATTCAAATAGTCGATTCGAACCGCTCAACATGATCTCCATGTTGAAATGTGCTTGGAGACCAAATTTTACATGTTTTGGAATTTTTTGCCTATTTATTATGCCACTTTGAAAATCGCTAATCCGGTGGTCCAGAATTTTTTACTGTTCATCCAGATTTTCAAATTTTCAAAGTGGCTTAATAAATAGTAAAAAAATTCAAAAAATGTAAAATTTGGTCTCCGAGCACATTTCAATATGGAGAACATGTTGGAAAGTTTGAATCGACTATTTGAACTTTGAAATGGAGATATGAGCGGAAAATAAAACACCATCTTTACTTCCCAAAACAAGTTAGCCCATCTCTCTCTCTCTATATATATATATAACAATGTAATTTTATGAACACTGTAATTTTATGAAATTTGTAATCTCTCTCAATAAAATCTGTATAACAATGTAATTTTATGAACACTTGATTAAAGTTTTTGGTCTGGAATTAAGTGTTCATTGCAAGAGTATATGATATTATGCATAGCAAAAATTGGTCCATAAAATGAAACAATATTTTTGTTTTTAAAATTCTAACAATCAGTCCGAACTGTTCAATATGATTCTCATATGAATATATACTTGCGGACCGAATTTTATATATTTTTTTTAGAATTTATTTACTATTTTTTAAGATAGGTAGAAAATCAATTTATCTATCTTAAAAAACAGTAAAAATATTCTAAAAAATATAAAATTCAGTCTGCGAGTACAACTTTGAGGATCATGTTAAATAATTTGGATTGACCGTTAGAATTTTAAAGACGAAATTATTGATCTGTATTACGGACCAATCCATGCTATGCATAGTACCATAGACTCACTAAAATTACAATGTTATACTTTGATCAATAAGTTTTCAAATTACATCAAGTTCGATCCACATATCTAAACTATAAAGAATCAATGATGTATCTTGTCTATTTATTTCTATTTTGCTATTTAGCTCTATATAATTCATTGTATGAGACAAGCAGGCAATTATCAATTAAATCAAGACTCGTAAAGATCTTTATTTAATTTCATCCATTACTTTTCTTTACGATTAGCTTTATTTTACTATAAAAAAACAACAAGTAGCAAGATTATTCTACATCTCTACTCTCTAGCCACCAGCCAATCATGTACCTCCGCTTCTGAATTCGTATCCTCTTAGTTAACTCAAATTTTGATTTAATATCTGGACCATCGGATTTAAATCCGCACTAATATTAAAGAAGCCCGTACATTAAACAGTGCATTAATAAGTATGGATTGAATTGGTCTGAATTCTGATCACATAGCCGAAAAATTTAAATCAAACAGTGCGTTAATAAGGAGGATATGGATTCTCAGTACCGCACTCATCTGAGAAAAATTCCAATCAAGCGATTTTTTTTCGAGTCTTCTTTAGTTGTATGGAAACTTTGAAATTTGTATCAAGTTGAAATAACATTCAGGATCTCATTCCCCTACCAGGTCAGGTATCTGAGTGGATCTGAATTCTCCAGAAGTTGGTTGTCGACAAATTAATACCGGAACACAAGTTGAGACATTGCAATTGATATGAAAACCTCAACAACAATCTAGAAGGAATGACGACTTGCGCCTCCAACTGTGAAAGAGAGTTTAAAAATATTTATTATTTGACGGAGTGAGTTCAAATATTTTCAATTTTGTATCTTTATCGTATGTCTATTATCTATATTATTTTCTGTGTACATATAAAAAATTATCATTTTTTTGTATATGAGTAGGCAAGTTAAAAAAAAAGTATTAGTTATTTTTACAAATTTTTGATACCAATCAAAATAAAGTAAAAATATCATATGTTTTGAATGTGCATATAGAAAATAATAGAAAATAATATTGATCATATCTAACTATTTTATTTTGACATTTGAGTTTTAAATTTTATGTTATTTAAGTTTAAAAATAGAGATATAATAAATATATAAAAATAAAAGTATTTAAACCCTTCTAATATTTAATTAGAGGCCGATCTATAGTTTAGAAATGAGGGTCAATTGAGATCTTTTTATAAAAAAAATAACATCTATGTGCGTAGCATTTTTTCTATTCTCTACACAGTAAAAAAATTAAATTGACAACCATACTTTTCATATAAATTATTTATTATGACCTATATATTTAAAAAAATAGTAAATTTACATCAAAATTATTGCATTTAATTTGAAGCTTATATTGTCGAATCATGTTAGAAAATATTTTACGTCCGCCCTTTGTATTTAATGTAATCAATAAAACGAAAAAAAAAAAAAATGCGGATCCGAACATCAGAACGAAGTAGAAGAGAAGGCACTCAAGTCCAATAAAGAAAGAGGTCCAAATTTCCTTCCACGCTACATGGCAATTTGTTCTTTCAATTGGATTCTTCAAAACAGTCAACCAATGCTTTGTAAAAAATAGTTTGGAATGAACTGAATGTATACCAGCAATCTCCACCGCTGCTATCTTAGCGTTGTAAAATAATTGCCACGTAATTGTAAAATAAATAGTTCCATCTTAATCCATATTAAGGGGTGTATGCATTAAACAATTCCTGTATGCAAAGAATCAATGACTGCAGAAACAACAAAGGATTTCCATGATGCGAGATGAGCTCTTTTCTGTTGAGAAATTACCAAGATATAATTTTGGTATCAGACACCTACTGGGTCAGCACGAATACAAGAACTTCAAAATGGAGTCATGGCACCCTTTTATACTCCAATCAACATTTGAGTTAAATGGGTGTGCAAAACAAAATTGGGGCTAATTTCACACACATGCGAGTCCTATATGATTCTAATATAACATGAGGTTGCCTTTTCATCTTCTATTAGGTTAATTCCTATTTGAGTAATGGAAAAGAAACTACTTGCATCTTTTAGCAGATTTCTCACTGTTGTCGCCATCTTCACATGGTCGTTTTATCGCTGAAGCTCCGCCATTAATTGAAGTGGCCTGGTCATTTTCATTTTCAAAAACCTCCTCTAAGTTGCCATATCGAACAATGTTAGTCACAATTGCATGTACAGTAAACTCAGATCTTGGTTCAACATTTCTCTCCAACAACACCTCTTGGCCACAGCAAGACTCCCTTTCAGCTAAGTCTCTTAGTTCATTAAGCACCTTGTCTCTATCTAGAGAAAGACTATTTTTCTTCGCCTGCATATTACAATGAACTCCTTTTAAAAGAAACCAAATAATAAAATAGGATCAATCTCCTACTATTTTGCAAATATAATTCAAATTTCCTCATGTTGGGTCTCATACATAATAATAGGATCAATCTGCTAATATTTTGCAAATATAATTCAAATCTCCTCTAGCTCGATGGTCAATCTTCTACAACTTTTCTAATTAGCTAAAGAAATTTAGTAGCTTTTCATTTTGTTCGGGTCTACAGGAATAAGTTTCTTTGATGTCAAGGTCAAATTTGTCCCCGTTTAACGCTATACCTATTCCATCTAACAATTCAACCAATATTCCAATATATTGATGAGCAAATGCAAAGAAGTAAAAACAAGAAAAATGGGTGCAATTTGTAAGATGCTATGGAAAACATATGAGAAGAGATCAAATGCCTTCAAATTTGTGCTTCATCATGCATGCCTCTGTTTTCTTTTTTCCAAAAAAAAATTCTAGAACTAATATGACTTGGTAAAATTTGTTACATGCAAGCTATATTGCTATCGACCCTTTCTATATGCATGTAAAACGTTCCTACACTTTGGCTTGGTTTTCATGGGCATTAAGAGTATTAAAAAATATGCACATAAGTCATCTGCATAGTTAGTTTTTCACATTCCTCTTAATCTGCATTGAAACCAAGCTGAAATATTGTATTATTTTACATGCAAGTAGATGAGTGACATAAATCAAATTTGGTGGTAGTTTCTTGTTAAATTTTTAACAAGCCGGGGAACTAGGGAGACACAATTTGAAGGTTCTTGATCCCTCTTCTTTACAAATGGATATATATAGAATTAGTTGCCTGAAAATTGACAGGCCATTCAATCTGAGAAAACGAGCAGCCACAGCCATCACTTAAGTTCAGTGTTAATAGAATCTTGAATGGCTTTCTCTGAACAGTTTCCCTGTATTGATATTTTTCTCAGAACAAGAATATGATAAATGAGTGGTTAACTTGTAAGTTCAAAGATTTGAACTTCAGGTACCTTTTGAGAACAAATGGTTGCTTCTGCATTAAAGCACACTTCATATCAGGTCTATCAGGGAAAGAAACCTGAACGGCAATAAAAAAAAAAGGAGAGAATTGAGATAGGATCCTCAAAATTACTAATAAAACCTTGGTTGCCAAACAACAAAAAAAAATATGTATACATAAAAAGAACAGAATAGACATTTGCAATTTCTGTTTTCTCATTGTACCTCAACAGATTTAAGAAACGGCACTGTTGCTTTTGATCCATGTGCACTATTAATTCGCAAGATCCATTTCATCAATGTTTTCTCTGAGAAACAGTTCAATTGGTTGCATGTCAATTGAAAACAAATATATTACATAGTGGTTCAAATAAAATTTATTACATGTTAGTTCAAAACAAATATACTTACTTCTTGTGGAATGAGAAAGGCTGACATGCACAAAATCAATACGAATAAATGGAGGGATCCTGTGATGAAGAATTCGCATCACCTCTTCCATCACCTGCTCTAATCACAACGCATAATAAACGAACTTAACAAAATTTTCTTTCAGAATACAAAAAGTATATCAACGAAGAAATATTCTAATCATTAATGAAATAATTATATAACTTGAAAAAAACTGAAAAAGATATATACCCTATCAACTAGCCCATGAATCACCAGACTAGCCTTTTTGTCCTTTGGAGTTGACTGCAATTAGGCAAAAAAAACAAATGGGGCTCCAAAAACCAGAATTAATCAATTAACTAAAGAATGCACAAACAAAACATACCTGAAGATTGACAATGACAACCCTGCCCCCATTCTTCAGGCATCTAAAGGGAAAGTTGCAAGCTGGAGTTATCTGCAAACTGTACGAGATGCAAAAAAATTGACCAGCCGATACCAGCACTTACCTATTAGGTTATGTTGAATCAAGAAGCAACAAATATTTTCATATTGTTTCAGAAACTAAAGTACCTAGTGCCTAGACATAGCACCAGATCAGCAGCACTACAATGTTTCTGTGCAAGATCCATCTCCTTATCTGGCAATGCATCCTGCCAACATATGAAGTTCTCATTTTATTATAATCTGGCAAACAATTTGAGACAGACACACACACAAACACACAGAGATTACCTCCCAATCAAGAACAGTATCCATTAACTTTGATAAGCAGCTAGGTTCTGAACAACGTCTTGAGGTTTTTTTCAGCCCAATGGTCTCTATTTCAAAATCTCGAATATACCTTTTGTGCAAATAACAGAATTATAATTAAGAAATAAAGAAAAAAAAATTAATCAAATATTTACAAAAGGCACAGAGGCCTACTCTTTTCCACAAGATGAGCAAACCTCCATAAAGGAATTTCCATGCAGTTCAGCAAGCTTCTCTCTTGGTATACCAGATCTGAGATGAAGGCTATCAACATTCTGACATTAACAATATAGAATTATTAATTCAGTTTTCTTTAATTTAATTATCATGGTTGTTTTCTTTGGTTGGTCTAGAATTACATATTGAGAGTGCTGATGCTTAATGCAGCCAAAAATATTCAACTCTGCACAAAAAAATAAAACTTCTAAAAAAAAATTGGTTGTACTGTTGGTGGCACAGTTTGGCACCATGCTAACATAAAAATACTAGTAAAATGGACCTAGCAAACCTGACTAATAACAAACTTCAATACACCAGCTCTCTCCAGTTCAACAAGTGCCATGTGTGTTAAACTCGGCATGGCCCGGTGAAACGGAAGCGAAGCATTAGGTATCCCCTCACCGGATTGCTGTAGAAACAGACACGACAGACAGATTAGAAACTTGATTTGTTGATTTATATCAAAGAATACAATAAAAGAGTAAATTGGCAATTTTACCTGAAGAGTCCAGACACCCTTGGGTCCTCGAAAATCAGGTATCCCTGATGAAGTTGATATCCCCGCCCCAGTGAATGCCACTAGATGTTTGCTCTGATATATTTCATACACAAATGACATGAGAAGAATAATCACGGAATTCTAAGGATTGGTTAAACAAAGAAAGATTGAAATAAAATAAAATAGGATGAGATATCTGCAATAACACACATACCCCGTGAATCAAAACAGCGAGTTCTTCAATCTGCAAATTTAAATTATTTTATTCAACAAAGATGAGATGATATGAAATCAAGTTTTTGCTACTAATAACAAAATAGAAGGAAAAAATAACAAAGTAAAAGGCAGGAGCTAGATAGATTCGCTTATAATGAGATTTAGCCTAATAGTAGCAAACAAAAGCACATGGAAGTTCTTCACTTATCATGAAAAAACAGAAAGTAGGAAGACTATATTACTGATGAATGGAGATTAAGTGCAGTCATAGTCTAGGTTATTCCTAAAAATTGGAACTAATTACTGTGAATGAAATATAGAATTAGCTTCAATAGCTCCTTAGAACTTGTATATTAGAAGTTTATTTATAGCTAATGAGTAGAACTAAGGTGTTCTTAAGTTCACCAAGTCCCTTTGAGAACTTAACTCTGAAACCTATTGGATTGACTTCAAACGACAGATCCAAACCGTTGAAACTCATCTACCTCACGGGTCGAATGATGCGTCTACATGCGAAAATTTTAAATTTTCAAATTAATTTTGTATAGAGTCAAGTGGTAAACAAAAGTTCAAAAAATGATTTTTTATTAAAAATATTATATATCTTTTAATTTATACTAAATTAATTCGGAAGTTTAAAATTTTTCACATGTAAACGCATTGCTCGTAAGATAGATGGATTTCAGCGGTTCAGATTTGTCATTTAAAGTCAATCCGATAGGTTTAAGAGTTGAGTTCACAAAGGGGCTTGGTGAACTTAAAACACCCTAGTTCTACTCATATAGCTAATTGCCTCTATTAAAATAAAATAAAAACAGAGATTAGTTATTTTCTTAACTTGGTTATACATTGTTACAGAGATTTTTCTCATAGTTGCAGAGCACAGAGCCTACCAAAATTATAATCAGAAGAGACTAAGAGAGATGACCGGCTAAGTGATCATGGGAAGAATAAAACCTACAAGACGCATAAAAGAAAAAAATCTAGATGCAAAACAGAATCTACACTTAATGCGGCTAAATGATTGCTAGATGCAACACATGTAGCCTAAAAAACTAGAAAAAAAAAACGTTCCAAGCAACAAAAAGTACTTGAGCTATTCAGATAAAATTGACACCCCTATCAATAATTCCCAGTTCAAGGCATGGCATCGCTAGCTCAGCTCTTACTCAAGCTAAGTGATGCACGATATCAAAGAATCAAACAGTTTTCAGCGTCTATAACAAACACAAAAATAGGGGAAAAAAAGTATATAAAAAATCCTAAGAGCATCATAAACTATCGACCTTGCTCTCCAAGACGCGAGGAGAATCAAAGATCTCGGGCATCCCGACAGTCCCCACATCCTCCTTGTACGACAGCTTCTGCGCATACCCCAACGACATCTCTCTCTCTCACACACACGCTTTCTCTGTCAATGTATTACCGAAACGAGAGATGACCGGGAAGAGAGGTGCCTCGCTCGGTCACCCCGACGGCATGCGCAAGGACCAATGGGTCGTCTCTTTTGTCTTTTCCTCCCTAGTGTCCCTCCAAGTGAAATGGGGCAGGCGGAGAGGGCGAGACAGGAATCGCGAAAGAGGAAGATCAATGGAAAATGGAGGGATCGTGAGAGAGAAAAGAGGACTGTATACACGGGCTGGATTCAGTCTAAATCAACTCGTTATTGGGCCGACCTCGAACTGAGCCAGAATGAGCCGTTATTGGGCCTTAAGTCGGTCTATTTCGACTGAGCCAGAATGAGCCGGCTCGTTTTTTAGCCGAGTTCGAGCTAGCCAGATTTGGGCTTTCGGCTACGGCTGAAATCATAATTTAGACTTAAGTGCTAATACGAAATTAAATCAAACAATGATTGATTGAAATTTCACAAAAAATAATGTAAGGTTAATTCTAGACTGGTCTAACTTAAGGTTTTTCCGATTTAAATTTATTTCGCTTGTAAAATTTGTTGTCGGTAATTAAACAATCAATTGCCTGTTGTGTAATTACATTTACCAGTGATGGGCTTAATGAAAGCAAGAACTGGCAGTATTATCTATCATAACAATTGAAATGTTCGCCATTTAGTAATCGCTTGTTATTTTTCGTCCAACCCCAATACCAGTGATGGGCTTATCGACGCACGAGGATCAGCAATTGTGTCCCAGTGGCCAGTGCTATTATTTGGCTAACTTTGGTTTAATTTCAGAGAATTTTAATTATCGGCACAATCGTCACTGTTCTGATATCATGATAAAACAAGAAAATTGATTGAATTAATATTTTATTGATCGATTGTTCATAAATTACAATGTATAAATCCTATTCTACTTATACATATCGAGGCTATATAGCCTTTAGAATTAATAGCAAAAAAATGATTATAGAACCATTGAGAAGATAAATTCAGATCCAGTGAAGTAACCCAATATTTGGATTTTAAACCGGGACCGTCCGATTCGAATCTGAGACAATCCATTCAGATCTGGAGCGTACACATTCTGATAACGAATTTGAATTCCGAAACAATTCCAAACGACAGATTCGAATCAGACGGTCTCAGTCCAAAACCCAAAAATTAAGTTACTTTACGGGATCCGGACCCGGAGAAAGTGCGTTGGGTCATGGGTGTAATCTGCAAATTTTCCACACGCTATGCTATGTATCTCCCAAGAATTACTTATCCGACATTCATAGTCTGTTATTTATTTTCAACACTTTCTGATAAAAGAAATTATATAAGTAAAATTGTAATCCAAAATAATTATAATAAATTTCTCACCCTAAATTTTGTCCTATTTTATAGTATTTCGTGACTTTGTTCCTGCCTTTAAAGCACGCGTGTAATAAAAAAGATGTCCATGGTAGAGAGTTCTTTGAGATTAATTTTGAAGTTTTTTTTTTAAGTCAGTTAGCAATCGCTGACTGACATTTGTATTGAGATAAAAACTAATCAAGTACAATAAGTTACTTACAACGCACATTTCTTTTCGTAGAGAACGATTAATTGTGAATTTTGATGTTAGTTTGATGATTGCGGTGAATCATTTGTTTAGGGAAATTAAGGGGGTGTTGAATTTCGGAAGAAAAGCTGTTATTATGAAAGTTTAGAATTTAAAGGATGGGCAGAAATTTATAAATCTCACGGTGCATGTTTTAAGTTATTTTCACCTTCAATACAATATTACAATGACATAAATTAAACTTAGATGTCAAATTATTTATCACATGATACTTTTCCCTCATCAGTCTTGTCTGCACATATTGTCATTCGATCTAAATACAATATCTTCAATTATACAAAAAAAAATATAGAAATATTTCTAAACAAAATAAAATTAATCGGGAGAGAACAAAAAAAAAACATTAATGAAGATAACAAAACTATAATCATAAAGTAAAATACCAATTCTATCAAATATATACTATTCATTCATTCATTTGATCCAAATAATTTATGTACCTCAACCACACGATTGAACGCGGCTTGTCGTTACCCTTCTTCGCAAAAGTGGATCTGTTTTCATTACAAGCTGCATTGAGTTCAACACAAGCACATTTTCTAAAAGACAGCTACAGCGAGAACTGAGGCAACAAAACCAACAACAACAAAGCCAGTTTCAATCCTGATAGCTCCACTGGATGGGCTAGATGGAGCAGTTGCAGGAGCCTCAGAAATAGGTGGAGATGGTGGACTTTCAATACTGCTGTCCGGCCCATCAGCAATGGGTCCGTCCACAAAGTCATTGGGTTCTGATCCAGGAGCCTCAACAGATGGAGCAATTGTCGGAGTCGCTGAAGGAGCATTGGTAGGAGCAGTCGACGGGGCAGCTTCTGGTGAAGCTTCGGGAGAAGTTGAAGGAGAAGTTACCGGAGCCTCAGTCGGGGTGGCTGCATCATCAGTTGTTGGTGCGCTGGCAGGGACATCAGAATCATTAGTTGTCGGTGCATTGGCAGGGACAGCAGCAGCACCACCAGATGGAGATGTTGCAGGAGCAGCTACCTCTGGTATGGCCTCAGGTGATGCAGCAGGGGCCTGCGCATTAATAGAGAGGGCCAATAAGGCAAAGAATAGAGCAGCAGTGAGCATGCGAGTCATGGTATATGATTCTTCGTTTTCTTCTTCGCCTTGAAGGGAAGAAGGTGACGAAGATAAAAAGGATAAGGAGATTTGAGTTGTTTAAAGGATTCTTTTTGTTAAGAGACTACGAATGTCAGAATAAATATATGGAGAAATGAAGTTTGATTTATAAGTTATGGAAGATGTGAACAACGAAAAAGATGATAGCAATGGTAGTGCGTCTCCGGCGGAAGCTATGTTTAGGTGTTTTTTGAATATTAGTCTGGTAGTATTCAGACGGGATCTCAACGAAGTTTGATTTACTTTGCCTAAATTTAGTGCTGATGTTTCAATTTACAGTTAATTGCTTGAGCAAATACGAATTTCAAAAGTCCTTCCATTTTTTACGGTTTATCTCTGGAGATTGATGTTGGGTCTCATCTTTACTGTTAATTACTTTGACTCGCAAATTCTTCATTGATTATACATGTGTTTATTAAAATCTCAACACTGTATGTTTTGGAAGATACCTTAATAGATTATCACTTGAGTGTGCATATATATATCTAGGTACAGACAAAAATATAAAAAATATATATATTGAAAACTAACTAAATCAGTTCAAAAAACTATTACCTCTTGAACTCTTCTAACTCGGAAGAATTTGGGTCAAGTGGTCAAGCTCGCTCCGGCAAGACAACTTCCGGCTTTTGTTTATATATCCGCTATGATAAAATTTGAGTCAAGCTCACTTAATTGAGTGGATGATTATACCTTTATTTTATTATTTTCCAAATAATTCAATCTCCTTTGATTAATGTGTTACTTTAGCTCTTTTATATTATATATCGTTAAATTGAAAAATATTTATTGAAAATTAGATTTTTCTAAATCATTAAATAAGTTTTTATAATTAAATCTACTTTTTTCATAAGTTAGACCACACTTAAAAAATTTATAATTAAAATATACTTTCCATAAGTTAGACCACAATTAATGATTTAATTATACATTGAAATCTAATAATTAAATAAGAAAGTTTAACCAATCCAGATAGCCGAAAAAAAATTTTGTGACACACGGAAAAATCGGATTAAAATAAATGACACACGGACTTAAGTTTGTCTAAAAATGACACTCCCGCATAAGAATTTCGCGCACCAACCAATCCAGGCTCGCACAAGGGTTTGGCCACCACTTGATCCGCGCAAGAATTTGGCGCACTAGGTTCGCACAACTATTTGGCGCACCAAACAGGTTCGCACAACCTTTTAGCGCACCAAAATTAATTTTAAATTTATTCCAACGAACCTCACAATTCAGCACTTTTAAGGACCATTCGATTGCATCAAGATCCGTGTTAAGTACATTAAAATCCGTGCAAATATGTTTCAATTTCTGTGTGCAAACTAAAACCAGATTTTTTACGTGTCTTTGAGTTTTTGCGCATTCCAATGAAGCTCACAATTCAAGAGGACCATTCAATTACATCAAGATCCGTGCTAAGTACATTAAAATCCGTGCAAGTATGTTTCAATTTCCATGCACACCCGGTGCGCCAAATCATTGTGCGGACTCGGTGCGCTAAATTATTGTGCGGACCAAGTGGTGCGCCAAACCCTTGTGCGAACCTGAATTGGTTGGTGCACAAAATTCTTATGTAAAAATATCATTTTTAGACAAACTTAGTGCAGGTGTGATTTATTTTAATTCAATTTTTCCCGTGTGTCACAAAAAAAAATTCGGTCCAGATAGCGACTCTCTCTGAAGCATGTTGTCGAACTCAGTCTTGCCATCATGTCTCTTTTGCTTTGTTTTTGAGGTATCGGATTATATTTGAAATATATTGATCTCTGAAGTATGTCTTTTATGGCTTTTTTCTTCAACTGTTAAATCGGAATATTTTTATTACTATAATAGTAAGATGGCTTATGTCTACGAAAGTACGAGTCTAACATGTTTAATTGGAACATTTTTATATCAGGAATATTTCATATATATCACTCAAAAATTATAAAATTAAATATTTATTATCTCAAATTTTATAATTATGTATTTATCATCCTAATTAAATTCTAATAACTCACATATTTATTCAATTATTTAAAAATTGAGATTATTATGTTTAATATTATATATATTATAATCAATCACTTAGTCCTTCTCCTATCACTTCGGCGCCTAATCGGTCCTGTTTTTTTTTTACGCAACTCTTCTCCTTTTGTGTTAAAATATCTCCCAGTCTCGTATGCCCTCTTGATGAAACATCTCCTCATCTCTTCCGCCCTTTTTAACGTGCATGCCTTTCGCTTCTCCGACATCAATCTAATCTAATCCCTGTTGGCTATGGGATACAAAAATAAAGAAATCTTAAAATCTTAAAATCTTAAAAGGAGCTCGTGTCGGAGGAGGAAGAGAGACTTGATGGGAGCTCGGAGTAAACATGCAAATATATAATAAAGAGAGAAGGAATATTGAGAGTGTCTAGATGAAGAGAGAAAATGGCAAATGAGATTGGTTTTAATTGATTCTTGATTAATTATAATTTTCAGAATTTTAAACATAATTAATTTGAATTCTGGACATATTTGATATTTATATTGGGTAAATATGTGATCCGAGTCATTAGAATTTAGGATGACATACACCTTATTATAGAATTTGATATGATAAATACGTAATTGTATAATTTAAGACGGTAAATATATAAATTTATAGTTTTTGAGTGGTATACACAGATGTTAAGATATTACGGATTAAAGAGAAGAACATTTTATATAGATGGAAAAATATCCAAATGAAGAAGAATTCGGTATACGCCCAAATTTTTTTCGAGAAATTTCATTGGATATTGAATTTGGAATATTGCTCTTGGACTGTGTCTTGAAAATTTGATCAAAAATTTCTTTCAGGTATTCTAATTGTAAAAGAATGAGCATAAAAGTCTTATTATTTTACTTTCATCAACGTAAGTCTTATATATACGCTAACTAGTACAAAATATTGAGGACAATGGCCATGAAAAAAATAAACTGTAATAAATATATTTTAATTGTTATCTTCGGTGTACAACTAAGCCATTAAGCGAGGTCTACCTAATTTAAAGATGAAAAATATCTAATTTAACATTATTTAAAAAAAATCTAATCTCAAACAAGAGATTTTTTTCTTCTGATTTTAAAGAGATTAATTGAATTATTAGAGAAACAACTATATATGTATATATGACCATCATTTTTATTAATATCCAACAATAGATATAAATTGTCAAATATATCCACCAAAGTTAGGTAATTTTAAAAATGCCAAAACCGGCCAATTATTGGACGGTTCTTGATTTTTTTAGAGATAGTTGATATATTAATTGTCGAGTTTATATTAAGACATTTTGTGTCATTGGCCGGTTCTTCACAAATTTCTTTTATTTTTTAAGTTATTTTGTGTCATCTTTCATAAATCATAAAAATAGTAAAAAAAATTCAAAAATAGTAAAAATTGGTACTCTACAAGTTTATTATATAACCAATTTACCGAGCTATTTAGATCGAAAAATAGAAATGAAAATCTTAATCGGAAACTTCAACTCAAGTTTTAAAACTCTTCTCTTTGGTTTTGGCAATTCTGAATTTTGAAAATCGGCAATGCTAGCACTGACATATGCGTATTTTTGCAAGCTTTCCAAAAAGTGGTCATTTGCTGAAATCGGACACTCGAGCACCGTTTTATGGCCGTTTGAAGTTTCGTCGTCGTTTTATGCCTTCTCAATAAAGATATCGTTTCTCTTGCTTTATTCATTGTCCTAACTTCGACTACGTACGAGAGATGTCTTAGATAAATACATGTATAATATGCAGGTATTTTAGAAATGAGAGAAATGACTTAAAAAAATTAATACATATGCATTATAACATAAAGACATATATCGAATTTGTTAAAGCACTAATAAATATCTGTCTGAAAAAGATCTAATGTTAATTTCAAATAAGTCATTTATTTTACCTATCAGACATTTTTGAAGCTTGATATTTACTTAATTAGTCAATGCATATACAACAAATAATATAAAAAAAAATTAGTCTTAATATAAACTCAACAATTCATATAACTATCTCAAAAAAAAACCAATAATTGACCAGTTTGGATAGATTTAAAATTCGGTAACTTCAGTGGACATATTTTACAATTTTTATTTAATGTTAGATATAAATAAAAATGACAGTATATTTGATCGTTAACGATTTAAACAACTATATATGTAATTTAGTTTAGGAAAAAAATTTATTGTACCAAGTACCATGCAAATTTTTAAAATAGCTATTTTTTACATAAAAACATCATAATGTCTAATATCTCCATAAAAATTTAACATCATTTTATCTATCTTTTTATTTAACATTTCTAATAATAAAATTAACAAATATACCCTTCATTCTCCTTCTTCACTATATACGCAAGTGTCTTAAGTTGTGCTCTAAAAACTGTGTGAGTAGAAGAAGGGAACAGAAGGAGAGGATTTGGTTCACTCCTTCTACACCCCGAATCGGAGGAGAGAGATTTTGAAACTTTGTACATGGAGTTCCCCTTAGCACAGTGCAGCTTCTCTTCCTCTCGTCTCCGATTTTCTCGTTTCTGGAGCAGATAAAGATCGCGGACAGCTCCGGTTCGAACGTGTTTCACCCCCCATCCCTTTCTTTCTCTTTAATTACTTCGTCCTGGAGCTGAGTCTAAGTGGGGAAGTGGAGATTACAGTATGAAGAAGAGGTGAGAAAAAAATCCTTTGAACTACGACTCTGAAAGCAGTATGTGAAAGAAGAAGGGATTGGGAACAAGTAAGCATGCAGTATGTTATATTGTTATGAGCGTGCAATGGCTAACATATCATCTCGGTTCAGGAGAAGTAGAACTGCCTCGTACCACGTGCCCAATTGTTTGAAATAAAATTAAAGAAAAATAATTTCAAATTTTCTTAATATGTATTACTTGTTTATATGAATTGGTAATACAAATGATTTTTCTTTGGATGATACTGGGATGCATTAAAGCTAATACCTCGCAAGAAGTTTTCATTTGCTAAAGTCTGGCTCTTGGCTGCCTAATTTGAGGTTCTTCAGAAGAATTTCAATGCTGCTCGGCGGATCTTAGATAATGCAATCGGCGTTGCCCCAATCTCGAATCAGTTTTACTCAACTCTATGTTGTTTAATTGGAGTAGAACTAGGTGTTCTTAAGTTTACCAATCCTCTTGGTGAACTCAAGTTTAAAATCTATTGAATTAACTTCAAACGACGAATCTGAACCGTTAAAATCCGTCTATTTTACGAGTGATGTGTCTATATGTGAAAATTTTAAACTTTCGAATTAATTTAGTATAAAGTCAAGCAGCCAAAATTAAAATGTTAATAAATTGATTTTAATACATTCATTTTTTTCAACATTTTTTTACCACTTGACTTTATGCAAAATTAATTCCTAAATTAATTTTTTTTCACATGTAGACACATAGACGGGTTTCAACGGTTCGGATTCATTGTTTGAAGCTCGTCCGATGGATTTTAGACTTAAGTTCACAAAGGGACTTGATGAACTTAAGAACACTCTGGTTCTACTCGTTTAATTGATATTTATGTAGTATTAGTTTGAAACAATTTTTTTTTACCAAACAGTAGTCATTTTCTTTTAACTATAACCACATATGCTATAGAATTCTTGTTATGCTATTGTTACTGCAGACAACAACAACAACTACATTACTAAATGTTTTGGGAGTGTCTTTCTTACGGTTGTCTATATATAATAAGAATTTGATTATAAGAGTAAATTGTTCTTATCTTAATTGTATGTGAAATTCTCAGATTTTTAAGAAGTATGTAGAAATAGAGTTGCAAGTTGCAACTGGCAACGTTGGAGAACCCTCTACACGAAGCACCTTGAGTGGGCCATGAAGCCATGGAGAATTGTTATGCATGGGCCAAGTTTGCTGAACTGGAGCGCTCTCTCGGTGAAATTGACGGGCCCGTGCACAACCAACCTGATCTTGACATGCCATAATTATTCTGGAAGGTTAAAGGATTTGTATACACTAAGAACTGACAGTAAGGAGAGGAGGGGGGGGGGGGGGGGGGGGGGGGGGGGGGGGGGGGGAGAGGGAATTCACGGAGCTTTTACCTGTGGAGTTCCTGCGGTGCTTTTAATCTGGTCCGTTTATTTTGATCAGACGGATCAAATAAGATTTTGGCACAAATCTCAAAGCAAAATTAATACTGCCTCTCCATCATCCCGAGCACTCACCAGCTGAGAGTAAATCTGGACCGTCTGATCAGCTCCGCAGAGGATACTGGTCCGAGAGAGATGAGGGTACATTTTAAATAAGATGTTAAATTAACAAAATGGAATAGAAGAAATAATGTTAGTTTTTTACAGAAACATTGGATATTATAGTGTTTTATGAGAGAAATTGGCTTTTTGAAAATTTGTATGGAGACTAGAAATTTTCTCTTTAATTTATTTCATTAGCTCAGATAAAGAACAATCAATTGTGCAAAGGCAAAGTACCTCTGAGGTCATGGCTACTAATCAGTAGTCTTATTCGGAATTAGATCTTAAGTCAAACATTCCAATTGATAAACATCTCATTGTCGGATTTCAAAAAAATAAAATAAATAAATAAAGGGGGAATTTCATGTATCCCCCTCAAAAAATATCAAATTACGTATTTCTCCCTCTAAAATTCATAACATCATATTTACCCTTCTAAAATTCAAAAACTCACAAATTTACCCAACTTACTATTTTTCCTAATAAAACTCATTTTTAATTTAGAAATAACCTATTTTACCCTTTATCTGTCATTTCTTCTTCTCCTTTCACATCGGCCCAAAGAAATTCTGGGGGAGGGGGGGGGGGGGGGGGGTACCTAGTCTGGCTATGTCTTGACCCCTCGAAAAACATTTAATGATTTCCTTGCCAGCATTCCTTCCTAAAGGAGGGTGAAGATTTAGAGTATAGATTAGAGAAAAGAAAAAGGAGTATGGAGGACCAAATGAAAGCTCTGACAATTCAGGCGAGCTTGAATGAAATCATAGCCAGAACCAATGCACAATTCGGCACTCAGAGCATTGCGTCTTTCTTCAATCGATACCACATGTCATGAAAGATTAGCTGAATGAAACACTGCTCTCAAGTGAATGCTGATACTGACAGGGTGAATTGGCACGAATAATTCGTTTGTCTCAAGTGAATGCTGAATGCTGATACTGACAGTGTGAAACACTGCTCTCAAGTGAAATGATTAACCACTCTCCAGCCAGAATTTCTTGGAACATTTTATAAGAACGATGATGAAGAGCGCTAGCAGCCTGAAAAAAATAACGATTCCGAAGTGGGGGAATGGACCCAGCTAGATTACATAGCCAATGGGAGAATATTTTGCCAATTTATGTTTTCAAATGCCTTCGATCAGTATTTTGATCCAACACCATAATAAAATACTACCCTCATGATTAGACCATGTTCCTAAGATTTGATACATTGAATGGGAACGAAGTCTCATAATGTTTTGCCTCCAAGTTGATAAGTTATTTTATTATTTTAAATAAGAAATAAATACTGGAAAGGTTAGGAGAAGGATGGGGAAAGAGAAGATTATTTGTCAAGTCCGGGAGGACCTTGTTTTATCCCCTTTATTTCTTCCTCGGATCTTAAGAAGCATATTCTTATTGAATCTAAAGCTACAGTATTTTAAGTTCTGAAGTAATACTGGCTATCAAAGTATGCAGTATTGAATGAAAACTTACCACGTTTTGAATAGAAAGAAAGCATGATCGATCATTCAAAATTATATTTAGAGAATCTCTGGAATGAAGTGAAAGGAGAAAATAAATGATGGACAAAGGGTAAAATGGGTAATTTATAAATTTAAAATGAGTTTTATTAGAAAAATCAATCAGTTGAGTAAATTTGCGAGTTATTAAACTTTAGAAGGGTAAATATGATATTATGAATTTTAGAAAGGGAAATACGTAATTTCAAGGTTTTTGAGGGAGATACATGAAATTCCCCATAAATAAACATCTCATTGTTGAATCTCCATATATACTATGCATACTTTATCTGTTTAAAAATTCAAATTAAATAAAAAGTATAACCATTCTAAAACTGAGTTATTCTAATTAATCGAATAAAGGTTTAAATTATATTAAGGAAAGGAGAAATGAAATGAGAGAGGTTATATATTTTTGGTGGAAAATATTTTGATGGGGAAAGTGAATATTTAGAAGTTTTTGATAAATATGATAAAAATGTTTTAATTTAAAGAATAATTATTTCCATCCTCCACCCTCTCCCATCATTTCCACATTAATTAATTACCTTAATTAACATTCTCCCCCCGTACTTTCTCCATATTAATTAACTACCATAATTAGCATCTTTCTCCACATTAATTAACTATCTTAATTAAATTTGAACATAAAAAGACAAAAAATACAACTTAAATACTCCAGTTGAAGTATCAATGCAGTATTCTTAAATACTTTTATAACTAATTGTTAAATACTCCAATTCTTAGAGATAAATACTTCTAACTAAATTGTTAAATACTGCAATATTTACATGAATTTATTCAGCCCATAGAGTTTGGCCCAGTTCAAAACATTGGACGCGGACAGTTAATACTATAATGAATGGAGACATGGAGTTAAATATTTATTCGATGCATTATTAATACACTAAAGATTGAAGTTAAACACTGTAGGAAATTTAAACCATCAAATGTCGGAACTTTTTTTTTGTCTTTTAGTGGGGGATATGGGGGGGATGGTGGTGCGGGGACAATATTTTTCGCTGTTGGACGCCGATGGTTAATACAACAATGAACGAAGTTAAATACCAGATTAATGCACGGTAAATACGCTAAAGACTGAAGTTAAATACTGCATGAAATTTAAACCATCAAATTGTTTTTTTTAGCAAGAAAACTATCAAATTGTTGGTAACTATTTTGTTTTTTTTAGTGAGAGGATATGGAGAATGGTAGTACGGGAACGATTATCTGGATTCTAACTTAAAATAAAAAAATAAGTATTCTGATGAATAAATATATAAATTAAAATATTTCGATACTCTCTGTTAGTCGTTGAACGGCACCTATGAGATTATAGAAGACCGAAAGCTTACAACTTCTTGTTACCCCACTTGCAGTGTAATTTAAGAAATATAACAGAGATGATCCGCGTGTAAATAGAAGTTTGTTGAAAACGTGCTCTTAGTCTTGAATCTTTGATTTTCTTCTGTCCCAAAAGAACGTGGAAATAGAGAAAGATTAAACCGATCTAGGTTAAAAGAACCTTCTCCGGTCTAAAGCACCGTAGCTTAAACAAAAGTCTAGGGTTTCCTCTCTCACCTAATCACCTTCTCTCCCGTTACCAAAAAACCCTAAATCTAGCTTAATCTGTTGACATCCTACCCCTCATGGATACTGATGGCTCGGGCGGCGGATTCCACCGCAACGAGACGATCTCAGCCGTAGACGAAGATCAATTCTACGGAGACGATGAAGACTACGACGATCTATACAACGATGTCAACGTCGGTGAGGGTTTTCACCACTCGCTCGCCGGAGAAGCTGCGCCGCCGCCACCAGTCCAGCCTCCTTCAGCTGCGGCTGTCCCAACGACAGTCTCAGCTCCGCCGCAGGAGCAGAAGGTTCAGATCCCGGGTGTTGCCACCGGTGATGCGAAGATAGAGAGGCCGAATCAGGCTATCTCAGCTCCAGTTGTAGCCCAGACGCCACAGGTTCAGGGAAACCCTCATGATAGCTTTCAGAGACAAGGAGCAATGGGAGGAGGGCACAACGGCGGTATTAATGGCGTCGGAGGAGGTGAAAATCTCGCAGGTACTAAAAAGTAAATTTGGATGTTACTTCTCGAGGCTGAGTTTGACATAAGAATGTGTTTTTTTTATTCCTTTTCTTTTATTCATGTATAATTTGTTTTTTAAAAGATGCTTTTGAATATAGATTTGCTTAATTTGAGATTGAACACAATCTTGTAGTTTGCATATGGTATAATTATACAAAGACGGCAAATAATATCAGCTCATAGAAAGATAATGGAAATATAATAATTAGTTAGTGTTTGTAAAGGAAGCGACAAAACTAAGTAAATGGTAGTTTTTTCTCTTACTTTGTTCTAAATCATGATCTACACTTTTGCGGATCTCTAACAAATTAATTGAATTGCACCAGGGTCTAATGGGTATGCAACATGATTGGAAGTAATTGTCTAGAGTAATTTCTTACAAGGATATATATAAGCTAGCACTAGAAATTTTTGGGGAATAAAGATCTTTATATTTGAGTCGTTTTCCTAACACTGGTCAACTTCTTCTTAGTACACCCTATAGCAAAACACCTGACTGTATCAGACATTTATTATAGGGACAACTTTATTTGTTGGCGAGCTCCAGTGGTGGACTACAGATGCTGATCTCGAGGCAGAGCTGAGCAAGTATGGCCAAGTAAAGGAAGTACGGTTCTTTGATGAGAAAGCAAGTGGCAAATCCAAGGGCTACTGCCAGGTTGACTTCTATGATCCTGCAGCAGCTTCTGCATGCAAGGAGGGGATGAACGGCCATGTGTTTAATGGGCGCCCATGTGTCGTGGCGTTTGCCTCCCCTCACACCGTCCGACGAATGGGTGAACAGCAGGTCAAGAACAGCCAGGTCATGGGAAATCAGTCAACAGCTATGGCACCAAAGGGTCAAGGGCCAGTACCTGGTGGTGGGGGTGTTGGTGGTGGGGGTCGTGGTGGTCCCATGGGCGGGGGCAATAATTTCGGTCGTGGTGGTGGTGGTGGTGGTATGGCCGCTGGTAATATGGGTGGTGCAGGCGGTGCTGGAGGGAATTGGGGTGGTAGGGGTGGTATGGGGAATCGTGGTCCTATGAATATGAGAAACCGGATGGGACCTATGGGTGGCAGAGGTATAATGGGAAATGGTGGTATGGTCGGACCGCCCCCTCTTGTTCCCCACCCTGGCATGCTAGGTCAAGGGTTTGATCCCACAGGTTATGCTGCAGCTGCCATGGGCAGGATGGGTGGATTTGGTGGATTTCCTGGTGGTCCTGCATCTGGTCCGTTTCCTGGTCTGATGCCTTCATTCCCTCCTGTTGTGGCGCCTCATGTTAACCCTGCTTTCTTTGGTCGGGGCGGAATGGCTGGTGCTGCAGCAGCTGGTGGTGGAGTCGGTGGTATGTGGGCGGACCCCAACATGGGTGGTGGTCAATGGGGAGGAGAGGATCAGTCGAGCTATGGTGATGATGCCGCCTCAGACCATCAGTATGGTGGTGAAGGTAGCCATGGCAAGGAGAGGGGGGGCCCTGACCGGGACTGGCCTGATAGACGGTACAAGGATGACAGAGAGAAGGACATGTCTCATGGTCAAGACTGGCCTGATAGGCGGCACCGGGATGAGAGGGAGATGGTGCGTGAAAGTGACCGCGACTGGGACAGGGATGGTGAGAGAGAAAATTACAAAGAAAAGGAGAGAACTAGGGACAGAGGACGGGAGAGGGGGGATAGGGACCGAGACCGTGACAGGGAACGTGACAGGGATCGTTACAGGGAAGAGAGGGACCACTACCGGCACAGGGACAGAGATGCTGATCGTGGCGAGGATTGGGACAGGGGCCGCTCATCAGGCAGGAGCAAATCGCGTGAAGTGGAGCACTCAAAGCGGAGGCGGGTCTCGCCAGAGTAAGATCTGGCTACAACTGCTTTTAGGTGTATGACTAAATCGGCACTTTTTGGGGCAAGCTTTCTTTATCTTGTTGAGTAGCCTGTTTTATGTTCTTGGCCGGCGGGATGTATTGGTAGCTTTGTAGCCTTGGAGAATCTACACTCTGGTTAGATGTAAGTCCCCCCTTTTGTATTGAATTAGATTTTTGTGGCCATTTTTTGTGTATAGTTTCTATTATATTTATGTACATAATCTTTTGTAAATTTTGAAAGTTCTAGGAAGTTATGTACTCAAGTACAAGAATGTAAACTGAGCTCAGCTTTTTTAATGAGGTTCAATGCATTCTTGCCTTCTTTGAAAGCATCATATCCTTTGCGTGTTTTTTAAAATTCTTTTTGTAAAAGATAAGGTAGTTGTAATTTTTGGAAACTATATATGCACGGGGTGTGCATGGTTCTGTAATAAGGGAACTCATTTTGTTGCATTCTAGAGGGGCTTTCTTGATCTTTGACGCAGCACACAGATTGAGCATCCTTTAACTTCACATGATAGAGCATTAAGAAAGGTGTACATTGAGCATCCTTTCCTGTTTTCTAGGGGTCATAAAATTTTGTTATAGCACTGGGTGTAACGATATGTAAATCTCTGTAGCTACAAAGGTTGTTTTTGTATAGTAATTTATAATTAGAGTGCAAGTTGTAACTATTGGAGAGTAATTCATTTTAGCAAAGCTCTGCATGATTATGTACCTGTCCTAATAGGGGTCTTTTATTCAACAATGTACATGAACAACTTTGTACTAATTATTATCAGCTCTGTACTAATTTTCTATGTTATGCACCTTGTTGGAGTATGCTCTAGAATCCATAAATAGAATGAAAATATAGTTGCTTTCCTATTTAGAGCATCAATTTCCTATTTGCTATTAATTTCCTCAAATAAACCTGTCATAGCTAAACATTCTGCAGCCATATTAATAGACATATGGTAAGGTATTGTATATGCTGTATATGCCGGTATTTGTCACATTTTGGAAAGTTTCTTACCAAATTTTCTGTACCTGCTATTGATTTTCAGTTTCTGCTGGTGTGCGAATACTGCACTTGCAGATGCATATTACTCTTAATGGGCAGATAATATATCCTCTTTTATGTTTTAATTAGTTATGCTGTAATTTTTATTTTGTAATTTTCATGGTTCTTGTTTTGTACCATATAAAGCACATGCACAGTGTATTGCTCATTAGGTTTTATTTTGATTGTCTGTTGCCTTTGCTGATTTATGTAATTTGAGCAGTTATAGTACTCCTTGCCAATATAAACTAAAAGACCATTTTGATAATCTGCAGGTAAAAGCTTACTTTGGGAATAAAACAAGCAGAGGTTCTTCTCTTGTCTGGCTATTCATCCTGCTGCTGGCTCGTGTTATTAATGTGCTTTCAGACTTAATTGCCATGAATGAATTGAATGTATCATGCCCCTAGACTATGGTGCCTATTTTCATTTTTGTTAAGTTAAGGAAAGTTATTTGACTGTATGCATGTGTAACTTTTGTTTTCCTTCTCTTGTGGATATTGGTAATTTAGGCTTTTATGTGGTGATTTGTAGCATTTAATCTTTATCAGCTATAGGAGGTACTATTGCAACTTTTATTTGGCCTATGTTGTAGTGAGGCAATGGTGTATGTAGGAAGTAGATCGTTGACCCCTCTTTTTTTATCCTTTTCTCCTGAAATTTGTGTTTTCTGTATATTCTGTTTATTCCTCTATTGTAATGGAGATAGGTTCATTTGTGTTTAGGGTCATTTGTACATATATTCTTTGGTTCTCTTTTATTTTCAGTCTGTTATTCAGGATAGTTCTATACTTCTATCAGAAATACTGAAGCATGTACCCATTGTACAGAATTGAACCAACGTTTTTCGAAGTTGTCTTTGGTTTTAATGTTATATCTTTGGTGACATTTGTACGTCAATTTACGTTTCTGCGTTTAAATGATATATTATGCCTTGTTTTTGTGGTTCATTTGGAAAGTCGTAACATTGGTCCTGAGTTTTGCGTATTGCTAGGTAGTCAAACATGTTGTATAATCCTGGGTTTTGCCAATGGTCATGGTACTTTCATACGCAATAAATAGCCTCCATTGATACTTATCATTGCACATGTAATACAATTTGGCAGCCCAGATTAAAAAAAAAAACATCTTATTATTGCACTCGACTTCAGCTGCTCAGTAACAAAATGAAGAAGAAAGACAACAATACGCATACGTCTATTGAATCACAAAATTTGCCATTTTTCCCCAGGGGCTCACTTAACGGCCTCTTTTATTTGTTCCACATTTCTTTGTAAGATGAACCATTTTTTTTTAATAGAAAGACTGAATAACTCTCAAATCACGTCGATACTTGCACCATAGCTGGCTCCAGCGACACATTTGTAATAGGTCCTTAATATTAGTAAAGAAAATGTACATCTAATCATCTATTAATCAAACAATGACATATAGGCATAGTTAGGCGTCCCATGTTTTCTTTTCTGAGACAAGGATGCAGACTGAGGATTGCAGTCTAATCTATGCATAAATATAGAGACAACTTTTGTGCAGTGGACAAGCCTCATTGCATGGTAGATTTTGTGAATATTATGCAGAAAACGTCTGGTTATTGGGCGTCTTTATTCTGTTTATGCTTCCAGCTAAACTTTTTTCTTTTTGCATTCAAAGATTTCTTGTTCTAATTAGAATCTTGCAAACCTACAGAATAAATTGGTCTGACAATTTTACATGAAGATCCATCCATTATATAGACTCACGACAGAAGAAAATAAAATTAAAAAAATGAGCACATTTCCATTATCCCGTTCAATCTTGCACCATGAACTCATCTGAAATTGCACAAGTTAAAGCATATGTTCTTATCTATATAGAGAGGGCTCATGCCTATCCATTGCAAGTTCTAGTTTTGAGAAAAAAGCCACACCAACCAGCAGAAATATTTAAACAAAAAATACAGGGATTGTTAACAAAAAGGAGCCGTAGAATGACGCACGCAAACATGATTGTGCCAAAATGAATCCATGTCTTCTCGTGCTTGAGTTACATCACAGGGTTAGAAATTTTAGGATGACAACACCAAAGCTTGGAGGCGAAGTCTTTCTTGAGCAACTGTGTCAAGCAACTTTTCATCAGGGTTTTCTTTCGCAGCAGCAAGTGCTGACATGTAAGCCGTTATCTCCTCTTCCAACTTATCCATGTCTATTTCACCTATATCATCCTGTTTTAACAATAACATTAGCACCAATAAAAGTTACAGCTGGGAAAGGGCCAATAAAGCATATGCTAGTTCTTGATTTATACACAGTCAATAGCAACTAAATCCCGATAATCTCAGAAATTAGAGTCATCTATATTACATACCAACATAACTGTACTTTAAAGAAGGTACTATCATTTAAGCCCCCACTAAAAGAGGAATAAGTCTTTTGCCTTCTGAAAGTGTCAGTTCCTGGGACTGTCTGCCAAATCAGGCACAACTTTGTCTGAAGAACTCTGTAAGAAAAGCCAAATCTTAATCCCTAGGTTCACTGGGCTCAAGGCTAAGTTTGATTTTGTATAAAAGATTTAACAATACTATTTCTTAGCCTGAGTTAATTTTCCACAAAACATCACCTGGCTCTAATTCTGAGTAAAATTTATATAGATGCTTTGCATGTCATGTGCAGTGCCAAACACCTGCTTTTGAGGTGCATAATGTTAAGAAACAAAACACTTACTTCAAATTCCATTGGCTCGCACTCCAGAGATGAGACCGTCCCGCCATCTAAGCAGACATCAGAATCATTTGGTGCCAACTTTTCAAAGGCCTCCATTAAAACAGATATCTCATCTGACATGTGGTCCACATTTCCTTGTAGTTCTTCAACCTTCATGCTAGACATCTTTCCCTCCCATTCCAGCTTCTCAAGTGCTGCTTGCTTGTCAGCAAGTGCTATCTTAATATATAAAAAGAAAAGAAAAGGAACTAATCGTTATATGTTAAATTATACAATTCATGGTGTAATACATAGGTGCAGCCCCGTGCAGGTGCTCTGATAGTACAAAGAGATTACTTCATCTCTTCTGTTCATTTTGTGAAGTTTTGCAGCCTCATTAGGGGTTATGAGAACCCAATATCCAAGTTTTGCCAAACTTGAGGTCACCCTAAACCAAAATTAATTGCTTAGCACTAGTATATTTTGTGGGTTTCATGAACTAAGTACATTGTTTGCCTCTTTCCAAGAAAATTATAAGAAACAAACAGGCCGCTAAAACACTGAAGTTTCATTACTTATTCTGGGACTATTCTTTTAGTCAGGTACAGCATAGCTAGTTAGGTATACCAGGAGCTATGCATGAAAAAAAGGCACTTTACCTTGGCCTCATTTAATTCAGAACTAGCTGATATAACCATAAATTCCTTCTCTTCTAGCTGGCGTCTGACATTCTCAAGTGCATCACTAACCGTGCTCATCTGGTCAATTGAGTTATGTGCCAATTTGAGTGCCTCTTCCTTTTCAACCAATTTCTTCTCCATTTCACTAACCTGTCCTTGCAACAAGGCCAATTCTTCTCTTTCCTTCTTCAAATTTCTTGCAGCCAAAGGCTTAGATGCACTAGAGTGAATGCCATTTGGAACTTTCTTCATTGTTGCAGCAACTTCGCTAGGGCTTTTCTGTTTCTTTGCTGAGATGCTCTTGATTCCTTGAACCGATCTTGTAGTTGAGACCTGGACAAACATAGATAATGTATTGCTTAACTAAGTTAAAAGCAAAGTTAATTTATTTCAAAGAGATATCAACAAATAAATGTAAAGCCTTTTTTTCCATTTCTAGAAATAAAAAAGAAGTAAAGACTCGAAATTATTGGAGAAGTATGATTGTAATTTTGAAAAATTGAAGGTTGAAACTTTTGAAAATGGTTATCTATAAATTTGTAGGCTTGAACTATGAAACCTGATCTCAAGATGAACCATACAAAAAGAGGAACCTGATTTCAAGGCTACAAATTTACAAGTTTTACACTCCACTGAACTTTTTGTGAGTGTAGCTGATTTAACTTATATAATAAGAGCTGGGTGATGGGATTAGATTTAGGGCTTTGCAATACTGTCAGTAATAATTACTGAAAACAAAGGCAAGAAACGTGATATGAAAAGTGTCAGTCAGGTCTTTCTGTCGAACAAGTTATTTTAAGTTTGTAATTAATATATGGTTTAAAAAATTAGTACCTTTTTAACTTGTGAAGGAGCTGGAGTATGTACCATTGAGGCCCGCCTTGTAAACCCTGGGTTTGGTTTTTTATCCTATGGACAGAAAATGAAAATATATTAGTTCAGAGATGAAATGCAAAAAAATAAATTGGCAGGCTGGCAATAAACTGGTATAAGGTTACTCAAGCCGTTGTGGGTTTATTCCTGTTGGTTAATTCTTTCAACCAATCAGAAAACAAGGTACCAAGAAATCAAGATTAGGTAAGAAACCATTAGGGTTTCAATGAGAGGGACCATCTCAACGAGGTTCTTGAAGAGAAGCTTGTCGACATTCTCTCCGGCCTTTCTCTTGGCGACGGAGGAGGTGATGGATGGCGGTGCCGGCGGAGAAGAAGTAGATGAGACGGAGGAAGAAGAAAGCGGTCGCTGCCGATTATGGGGCCCTCGATCTGGCAATCCCCTTGACTTGAGCGATCTCTGCTGCGTCTTTTGCATCAGAACGAATGGATTTTTTCTTTTTGTTTTCAAAATTTTCGTTCTTTTTGTCTCGTGGGATTTGATATTATCAAGTTCAAAATTTGAACCTCTTGGGAAGGAGAGAGTGGGAGAGTTGCCAGGGGCAAAGTTTGTCTCGAACAAAGAGACGAAGAGACATCGATTTTATTACGTGAGCCCGGAATTGATACGGTGTATATGGCCGTCGTTGTAGAAAGAAATGTTCAAACTTGAAAGACCGGTCTGATTAGTTTACGATTCTTGATCCGGGTGCATTCTCAATACTGGCTATGGACGGCCTCAAGGCGCAATTTTTAAATCAATAACTTTATTTTAAAATGTCATACTGATTAATATATTATTATTTTGAGGGTCCGTGTCTACGGAGATTTTGTAGGAATTCAGATCCAGTGAAATAGCCGACTGCGTGAATGAGATCTAGGCCATCAGTTTTAAACTGGCACGAATCTTAAAACAGATATTTATATCTATTGTAGGAGCTGGAGCATGTACCATTGAGGCCCGCCTTGTAAACCCGGGTCATAAATTTCAAACCAGCGGTCATAAATTCTAATAGAGGTGGAGTCAAAATTTTAAATTACGGAGAATAAATATACCTTAAATATTGATATTGTAAAATCTTCGTGTGAGTATGAAAGTCAATTTATATTATCCATAATTATTTACTCTAAACTATATAAAAAATTGTGCATAAGTAAATAAATTTAAAAAATAAAAATAACATGCTTATGATTTTTCGATAGAAAAAGAAAAGAAAATGAAAATGACTCTCTGTCTTACTAGATCCACCATTGATTTTGATTTTTGACCAACCGTCCTGACACTAAGAAAAAATGATGCATTGATTGGATATGTGATTGTGACAATCAAATTCTTAACGTTATGCTGATATTTTCAATATGACATTAACAAATCCAGGTTTCGTTGATAATAGAATATTGTACTTTTTGGAACTAATCACAATCCAACAAATTACGGGGAAAAAAAACGAATGCACTGTGCCGAATTATTTATTGCTGGAATTGATTTTGCTTCATTTAAAACAAGTCAGTAGTACTCGTTAGAGATTAAATAAAGTCCTTTCCAATATACTTTCCAAAAGGCAATAGATTCGCGGGCTCCGGGCTGGTCTAATCAGTTTATATCCAAAAGGCAAGCTAGTGTTGTGTAATCATTTCCCTCACTGAGCTCGTACAAACCATCAATGAATTGTGGGCCTAAATCCCACAACATGCCTTTTTGATATTCCAAGGCCGGAGAAGTCTTTCATTTGTGGTCCTAAATCCCACAACATGCCTTTTTCATATTCCAAGGCCGGAGAAGTCTTTCATTTGCTTTTCCATAAATAAATAGCGTTCCTGATTATGAGCTAAAATTCACAATTGGGCCACTACAATTTAAACAGACACCCAGCCCAAAATTCTATTTACATCCTGGGAGTTTTGAATGAAATTATTTTTCCGCGGCACTTGGGGAGAGTCTCTTAAAGTGCTCTAATTTTTTAGTTTTTATCCGGTCCATCCGATCAGAAATTCGAATCATTGGGTGATTAAAAGGATTGATAAAATTCGAAGGGATTTCCTTTGAGGAAAATCAGAACAAAGGAGGGGCATATTCTTAATTAATTGGGAAATTGCATGCTTACCGAAGGAATATGAAGGAATGGGACGAGCTAACCTCATGGTTCGTAATTGATCGCTATTGCTAAGATGGTAGTGACGTTTGTATAGGTTTCCAAATTTATTGTGGACCCAAACAATGCTTCAACTATATAACTTAGCAACACCGATACAAAAGCATCGAATTTGTAAGAAGCAAGGTTCTTTCTTTTGGTTGCAGTTATTACAAATAAGGCCATCTTTTGATTGGTGTGTTACATGGAGTATTGCTAATGGAACTTCAATTTCCCATTGGTTTGATACTTGGACTTACCCGGCAAAAGCTTCCCAAATTACCTCTGAGATTTCAACTAGGAAATTTTCTCTTCAAATGGCTATAGGTAGGGGTATATGTCAGGTCCCATTGGTGCTGGATCAAGACGAAGACCGAATTTTGTGGCTGCGGACAAAGGATAATGAATACTCTGCCAATTCGTACTATAACATGGTCGTGGCTGCTGGAAAAACTAGGTGGTGTAATCGATTTATTTGGCAATGCAAAATACCTCCTACAGTCCGGATTTTTGTTTATCTTATTCTTCAAGAGCGACTACTAACACATGATATCATGATTCACCGAGGTTTACAATGTAATTTACGATGTGAGGTATGTTGGCAGTGTCCTCTTAAAACTGTTGTATATGTCTTCTTTCACTGTATTCAACCCAGAAGATGGTTGGACAAGATTAAGCTCGCTGCTTGGGTTTCCGGTGATACACGGTGGAGACACGGTTCAAGAAATGGTGGAGAAATCATGGTACAACTGCAAACGATGGATATCAAGGAAAAAATAGAGTTCCTTCTTTTTTGCTATTTGCTGGTACCTATGGAGGAGCCGCAACAGGAAGATTTTTGAAGATACTAGTACTAATCCGAATTGGATTGCATGGCATGCCTGTAGAGAAGTTGTGCTTTGGATGAAATACTGTTTATTTTTTTAGTTCTTATTTGTTATTTTTGATGTTTTGATGTTTAATTTTGTTGGTAGTTTGTTTGCAATATTGTGGGTGGTTTTCTTCCGATATTTGGTTAAGAAATAGACAGCCTGCTGTAAACTCTCGATAGCCACTATCAGATTTTTCAAAAAAAAGAAATTCGAATCAATTCGGTCTACAGTAGAAATATATGTGTTAAATCTGCCTGGCCGGTCTAGATACTAAAAAATTGGGATCAAAATTCACTTAGGAGTAGGGTGTTCATTAGTTTGGTTCAAACAAAAATAAAAAGTAAACCAAAATTTTATTCTATTTTTATAAATATAATTGAACTGACCAAGAAAGGAACTTATCAATCCAACATACCGAACAAAAAAATATATATAAATTTCGGTTTGGTCGGTTGAACCGAAATAAGAACATTAATCACGAAAATAAACTTTTTTTGTTATCTGTTGAATGATGGATTTAAAAAATTTGTTTGGTTCGGTATACCGGTTTTAAACCGAAGTAAACACTATAAATTATGTTGTAATTTTTTAATATTGTAAAATATTTGGTTCAAACGGAGAATTGGTTTAAAATTTTCGATATGTTCAGTCTAATCGGTTTTAAATTTTTTTAAAGAAAATCGAACCAAACAATTAAAGCAGTTATAAAAAATGAACCGAACCAATGCATATAACTGAAAAAAAAAAAAAAAAAAAACACCGAACCCTCTTAATTCGATCGGTTTAAAAACAGATTAATCCGGACCCCTTGAACGCCCTACTGGTGGGGCATAGGAATCCTTATCATCTTGACTCATGCTGATCTCGACTAATATAAAAGCAAAAAGAAAATAAATAAGATCATGATATAATTATTAAAATAGTAGAAGATAAGATATGTCATATTAAAACAATAGAGATTTGAGGAATAATGAGGACAATTGTCCTCCATATCTGATGGAGGTAATTATAAATATTAAAATTCTTAAATGGCGGATGAGATTTATTGGACCTCCATGTATGCCGTGTGTCATGTATTTGTTTATATTAAAAATACTATCACTAAACTTTAATATTGATTGAACCGGTGGGGGGCATGAAGGGTGACGTTTTGATCTGCTGCATCTGGACTCTGGAGCGATATCCATAGTTGATAATAACTTGTACATGCGAAATTAGAAAGCTGTCGTGTCCTTATTCCAAACATTTTTTATTAAGGGGCAATTTCATGTATACCCCTCAAAAACTTCAAAATTACGTATTTCCCCCTCTAAATTTTAAAATTACATATTTCCCCCTCTAAACTTCAAAAACTCACATATTTACCTATTTTATTATATTTTATATTAAAACACATTCTAAATTCATAAAAAACCCATTTTACCCTTTATTAAAAGTATAAAACGCCCCATCGAACTCAAATTTGAATCTGAAGGGTTCCTCCACCGTCCGATCTATCCGTATCGCAATAAGATATGTGTGTGTTCGCTTTAAGATTCATACTGATATAGTGCACACGGATCTTAAAGAGATTTTGATATGCATGCATCGCATCAATATCTGTGTATGTTGCTTGAATATTCGTGCATGCTCGCTTCAAGATTCATGTTGACATAACACACACAGATCTTAAAGCAATTCAGACGTTAGAGGAACCTTTAAGATTCAAATTAAAGTCAGATGAATGTTTTATGATTTTTAATAAAGGGTAAAATGGGTATTTTATGAATTTATAATGTGTTTTAATATAAAATATAATAAAATGGGTAAATATGTGAGTTTTTTAAGTTTGGAGGGGGAAATATGTAATTTTAAATTTTAGAGGGGGAAATATGTAATTTTAAATTTTAGAGGGGGAAATATGTAATTTTAAATTTTAGAGGGGGAAATATGTAATTTTGAAGTTTTTGAGGGGTATACGTGAAATTCCCCCTTTTATTAATGATAACTTGACTTACTTAAAGACAACTTATTAACAAAAAAAAACTTTACATATATTGCATAAAAGATTAATACGCTTTTAAGTGTCAATGTTTGACAGTTTTTTTTTACCTGTAAACACTAGCTGTGATTACAAATTAAAATAATATGTTACAGAATTATTGGATGACAAAAATAGATTTTTGTTGATACGAAATGATAATAATAACAATGGGATCAATTTTTGATAAAATGATGAAGCCTTTGATGCAACTGTAAAAATTTGTATGTGATTCCACTTCAAATTCAAACATTCTTCATTTGTAAATAAGTAAATTAGTGTTTTGAGATATTGGTGAAACTAATGGAAGGTCATTTGTTTTTGTTTATCAATTTCAACTACAATCCTTAAGTTTTTTTCTAACTTAGAGGGAGCTTCATGTTATATAAAATTGTATTTCTCTTTTTCTCTCTATTCGAGAGGTTATGCTATTTAAATTGCCCCATAAATTTATGTTTTGCTAATGAAATACATGCAGAAAAAAACTCTTGTTTTTATAGAAAGAAACTACAATATTTAATTTAATTTTTTCCACAAGAAAGTCTATCCATCAAATCATTAGATAATATAGATTTTGTCGTTTTTCAATGTAAATGAAATACGTAAAGCAAACAACTTTAATTTCTATTATATCAGTATAAATCAACAACAAAAAAAGTTAAAAGCTGCAAATTGTAAGAATATTATTTTTGCAATAATACCACTCAAAACAAATGCAAATTATTGAGTTCGATCAAATAGAAAGACCAAATTATAAAGAATGAAAACAAGACAAACAAAATTTTTAGTCGCATTTTTAAAAAAATTATACAAAAAACAAAAAAAACAACCAAATTATGAACAACTATTTCAAACACTCCTACGAAATTTTAATCGTATATGACATAAGCTTTGACATGAATATTCAACTTTTGCACATAATTTCATCATTTAAAAGTACACTAGTTTCACAACCCAAAAAAAAGAGGCAGCTTCTTTAAAAGCTAGAACGCCGCACACTTGCATACAAGTTATACCGCCATACGACATCAAGTGAGTTATTCCCGAGATGTCACATCATCCTGTGTCAGATACGAAGCCGGCCATCCAATCCTATCACGCCTCCTATCGCGTATTATTATTTTGGTTTTGAGATTTGATTCGGTACTGCAACCCCACCACACCTAACCTTCTCCAGACAACAAATACACACCAAACTCCCTGTACGATTTCTGACGCACGGGACGGTGCATCGACACATAATGCATACCACCTCTTCCCTTAGGTGGGCCCCTCAGAACCGGTCCGGGCGCTCTGCTTCCCGAAAATCATAAAAGAGAATTTTTCGAAAGAATTTTTCTCTAATCTCTGTACTGTATGGCACGTATTTTGTTACAAATTTTAGCGTCTGGAATAATTTGTATTAGTCCCCACCCGTACGTACGTGACATCCACCGACCATGCACCGGTCAAATCCTAGGTACCATCAATATAATTCTAGTACGTCCGTATTAACGAAAATTGTCTACTAATTAAAACCATCTAATTAACCGTCTAACTAATTATTTCATCAAATCTCGTCCGGATTTTCTTGCAATTGTTTTTCACAATCAAGATGAAAAAGATATACAGCTGTAGGTAGAAGTAGCCTGTAAGGCTGTAAGTAGCATTTAATAGGTAACAACTAAAAAGTAATAACATTGTAATGCATGCTACAATTAGCTCAAGATTGAAACAAAAAAATATATATATACTAACAAGAAATTCAAGGCAGATATAGAGCCGGATCGGCCGTGGCATCACCCCAGTTGTTTTGATTCCAAAAGGAGCTCATGTCGACAGTACTACCAGTAGTCAGATCGAACAGAGCCGGATCGACCGGTAGAGACCAGTCGAGCCCGGTGAATGCAACTACTCCATCACTGCTCAACTGGGCTTGAAAGGTCGGTAGGAATTCAGTTTCTGCCATTTGTGCCGACTCACCCGGCTTAATCTTCGGATCAGGAAAGTTAAATTCTAGATCACCTATGCTCGGTGCAATTAGCTGGCTTGGAAGCTCTGCATCGCAGGTCTCAGAAAAAATCATGCCATGATCAGTGTTTGAAGGGGCATCGACAGAGGTGACAGTTGACGTATCACTAGTAGACCGAGCAGCAGCTGCGGTGCGCTTGCAACTTTTGTCTGAGGTAGATTTGGAGGATTTAGTAGTACTGGCTGATCGCTTGCTTTTTCGGCAACCGCCTCCAACTGGTACGTTACGTAAAACACCGCCTTTGGTCCAGTACCGGCGACATGCTTTGCAGAAGTGGCGAGGCTGAGAGAGGTTATAGTTGTTGTAGTAACAAAATTTTGTGTTGGTCGAGTCGCATCGTGGACACTTTACAGGTGGCTGAGTGGGAGGCGATGCCGATGACATGTAACCTCGGGGGCTACGGATATGATCGACTGCAGTGAATATAATGCTGGAACTGCTACCACCAATGACATCGACACCGCGGCCAGCTGCGATGCTTTCGGCAGCGTGAAGACTTTGCATTTCCGGAGATTAGGTAAATTTCTTTTAGAAATTAAGAGCTGTGAAGTTTTGTACGAGCTAGACTTGCTAAGAGGTGAGACCCAAGACTAAGAGGAACTGATTAGCTAGGGATTTGATCATATGATCTGCTTGAATGGGTTAGCAGTTAGACATTGCTTGCTGGGTTTCTTTCCTCTTTCTCTGTTGTCTCTGAAATCTGAAATGCTTCAGCAGCGCTTGCTGCCTACGTTGAATTGAAGTAAATATCTTCTGTGCGCCAATGAGGGGAAGTTACTAATATAGGCTTGCCTGATATGAATAGACTTACGTGCCCCTCTATCACAAAAATGAATGAATTAATTAATTAGGAGGAAAATCAATGTTTGGGCTGGCCATATATTATAGGATAAATAATTTCTTTCTTACACGATTTTATAATAATGGCTGGATAAAGGTAGACAACAATTTGGATATCTGATGTTTACACTCTGTTCAAGAGTAGCACCTTTTTTTTAGAATAATTCTTAACAAGCAATACAACATGTAATAATTTAAGACGACAAAATATGCCTTATGTTTTCCATATCTCAATCTCGCCTCCCATTTTTATCTATGATTTGTAAGTCAAATAGTCGATTTGGACATATTCATGAATACAAATTTTATAAATTTTGAAATTTGCAACTATTTTTGTGAATAGGTACAAAATTATTATTTTTAGATGGTCCAAAAACTTTCAACAAACAATGATTTAATTTGTATGTATATCTAACAAAATAGTATAATATTTCAGATCGACTGTGTCGATTTTGAAAATGAAGATAATAATGTGAGGCACGATTTAAGCATTTGAATCTTGTTCTAAAAAATATTTTATATAATTTAATTTTTATCAACTAATGAATATACATTTCTTATTAAAATTATTGATAATATTAGCATGTACTATATTTTTTCTTATATATATCGGTTAACGAAATTATATAACATGTTCTATACACTTCTTTTATTCAAGGAAAAAGAAGTGTATCCATCCACAAACTTATAGATTTTCATTCTTTTCCTAGATATGTGGTACAGTGTAAGAAAATTTGTAAGAAAGTAAGATGATGAATAATTTAATAGTAATATTATTATTCCACAAGAAAAATAAATTAATATAAGATTTTGTAAAATATGGTTCTTTCATAGTTTAAAATTGAAAGAAAGGCCAATGCTCGCATGCCTCAATTCTGTACCTATGCGTCCACGCCTCTACCGACACCGCGTTCTCGTCCTATATATTGTCCTTGCACCATTATCATTTGCTAACGCATCCTTACATATAAATTGACAATTGTTGATGTTGTACTGGATATTTTTATTTTTTAGGTGTTAAGTTTGAATATTTTTGTGTTTATACTCACACAAAACATATTTGTTAAGTTTGAATATTTTTCAGGTATTCGGTCCGAATTAGATTTATTTTGCAATATATTTTCATAAATTAGAATTCGGACTTGCAACTTAATTTCTAATAACTATTATTAATGCGATTGCGATTTCATATTTCTTGTATAAAGACCGAATGTTTTTCATACTTATATTTGCACAAATTGGGGTTTATATATCTGTTTAAACATGTACCTTAGACATTTACACTTCACACTGCATCTCTTACATATTAATTATGATCAATTTGCAAAATTCATTCAAAAAAGTTAAGAAATGAGTATAACTGAGAAATTTTGTTAAATAAGAAAAGACAAACAGCTGAGAAACAAATGTACAGAACGAATACCGGAAGTAGTTATATTTTCTTACTTTACTGTTCACAGTTGACGTACCTATTGCCGGTTGAATAATTAATTATGATGTACCGTCGAACGTATTCAATTATTGATGAAATAATATGATGTACGAAAAATTATTAGATTGTAATTTAAATTTACAGATCACATGCTAAATATTAGATGGTAATTTAAATTGTACTTATGGTGATTATGATGAAAAATTATCAAATTTAATAATTGAACATAACCTTCTATTTATAAGCTGTTCTGATTTTTCTTCATTCAAACAGAGCATCTTTTATTAACAAACGAATTGCACATTTTATATAACTAAATTTTTACTATGTTCTAATGTTCATGGTCAAAACAAAACCGTATCCCAATATCCCATTACCTGACATGACATCTCTAGGGCTGCTCATGAGCCGAGTTGAGTCCGAGTTGAGGGTGACTTGGAATCAACTCACAAACACATGAGCCGAGTTGAGTCCGAGTCGATAATTCAGTTCCGAGTCAGAAACCCCGATTTGGAATCAACTCGCAAAAAACTCGAGTCGAAGTGAGTCGACTCATGACTCATAATATAGTACATAATGAGACAATCTAATTTAATTATAACAAAAGAAATAGTATATTGTTTATCAAAATAACACACAATTAAAAGAAATAGTATATATATAGTTCACCAAATTACTGAATATTACAAAGTCTAATAAATTTATCAAATTACTAAATAGAATTACAAAAAAAAAAAGTCTAACAAAACAATGCACAATTCTTTTCTCTACTTCTCTTCCTCTTTCTTCTCTACTTCTCTTCATCTACTGCAGATTGCTCAAAATTTACCAAATTTAAATAATTTAATAGTATCAAGAAGATGCATACAGGAAATGAGATTATGGAGCAAGTCTAGCCATTTTTCTAATGTTTTAATAATTGAGTAGTTAATATTTTGATAAGGTTTTGCAGCTCTAGTGGGAAATGTTATATGTAGGAAAATTAGGAATCTATGAATTAGGGTTTGGCGAGTCCAACCGAGTCAATTCCGAACTGAGTTGGAGGTGATTTGGAATCGACTCATAAATTAACCGAGTCAGTAAACTCGAGTCAGTTTTGACTCGAGTCAGTTCCGAACCGAGTTATTAGCGAGTTGAATCCGAATTGATTCCGAACCGAGTTTCGAGTCGTGAGCTTTTTGTGCACCCCTAGACATCTCTCTTTAGTTTTCCGTCGAGCCGCGGAGGAATATGACATCATAACCGTAGCCTTTAATACGACCATACGAGGTGCTGTTGTGGCCACACAATTTCATTTTACAAGGTTTTATTTATAGTTCATAGTGACAATGATTAGAGGAGAGGACGGAGGCAATTGACTAATTATTAACTCTGCCGTACGTCCGTTGCCATGGTCTGAGATGGAGACACGTAGCCGACTCGTCGACTAGCCGTATCTCCTATGCCACAGTCGTTGGGCCCATCCTTCTCTATGTACGGTGATACGGTCTGTCGGCCACCGCCTCTCCATTGCCCGTAATTCTCACGGACGGTCCATAGTACACCATGTCCAGGAAGTTATTTTAACAAAATCGTACCTGTAAATGTGATTACGTCTGATAGGGACTACGTCTCGCGTGCCCCACTGACACGTATGGACTGCAGAAGTGGGACCTGTTTGACGGAGAGTATGGCCCATGCGGTTCGGCCAGATCCTCTCCAGTTGACAAGGGGACTGGTGGGATGTTGTCCTATTTGAACCGTGATTCCGGAAAAGTGATAATCTGGACATCATACAAGTATACAACCGAAATTTTTATTAATATTCAAAATTAATAAATAATTTACAAATTTACAGCTTAGTGCTCTGGATTTTTTAAAATGTCAAAACTGAAGATTAAATATTTGATTTCATACAAATTTCTGCAAAAAAAAAAATCCGGATTTAGGCATTCCGAAACTGCGGAAAAAATTTCCGATTTACGGAACCAGAGATTAAACTCCAGATTCTAAGCTGTTTTTTTTAATTAAACAGAAATGTTTATAATTTATTTATTTTTGTATTGAAATATTAGAAATATTTTATATATTTCTTTGAAAATAGTTGGAATACTATATAATTTGATTAATTAGAAAAACTGCAAAGGCTGTAAGGAAAATTTTAATATTTCATTGCGTTATTAGAAAAAAATAAAAATATTTTGAGTCTAATTTATCTATCCCGGTTCAAACGTCACTTTTAGGTAAATACGATTCTTCTATTTTTGAAAAAAAAAATCTGACAATTCTCTACATGGTGAAAAACTTTTTCTCAAATTTTTTGTTATTTTAAAAATAGAAGATTTCAAATATTTTCTGTATTTTCCTAAAAGTGACTTTTGAGACCGGGATCGATAACTCAGATTCAAAATATTTTTATTTTTTCCAATAGCACACAAAGAAATATTTTAATTTTTCTTACAACTGCAAATAATCATGCCTGAAAAATGTTGATCCAGGTTATTTGTATTTCTAATAAATCAAATTATATAATATTTCATCTATTTTCAAAGAAATATAAAAAATATTTCAAATATTTTAATACAAAAAATAAATAAATTATAAACATTTCTTTTTAATTAAAGAAATAGAACATGAGTTTAATCTCCAGTTTAAACATTTTTGAAAATTCAGTGCATCAAGATGTGGATTTGTAGATTATTTATTAATTTTGGATATGAATAAAAATTTCGGATCATATAATAGTAGGAATGAGAAATTTATGTATCGGAACTTGGAAGGATGTATATGTCGATAAAATTATTCTCTGTAAGCCGAGCTATATTGATCAGTTCTAGGACAATCTATATATTTTTTTTAAAACATCCGTGTGTTTGTTTATTTTGGTGAACTTGCCATTAGGCATATATTAGATAAAATATTCAGCTTACAATTAGACATGATTAATTTCTGATTCATATGAAACATAAGCATGGTATGTTTGAATGAGAGTTAGAATAACAAAATTCAAGAATAGTAAATGAGAATAGAAAAAAAAATTAGATTAATGTGAAAATCACGTTATTTGGATTAGTAAAAATATTGTGAATTGGGTAATTAGAATAGTAAACAATTGCAACCGAGAAAAAATAGTACTAACATTGTGCTAATTAAGAAGAAAAATAGGCTAGTGAGGTCTTAAAAGAATTGTCACAACGTGGAAATCGTAGAAATGGTTTTAATTTTGTCATTTTGAAACTGTGTTGGTGGAAATTTAAGGAGGACTTTTTTTTCTTTTCTTTCTTCACATTTCCGAATAGCATTTATTCTAATATTTACAAGAAATAGAAAATATAGCAGCTATTCTAGTTATTCCGAATAGCCAAAAAGTTATTTGAATGAACATCGCTATTCCGAATAACTGCTATTATGAAATAGAGTTTGTAATACACATAAAAACATTTGTGTTACTTGTGTGCAACTATCTAATGAAATTCTACGGGCTTGTTTGTCAAAAAAAAAAATATTATATACGTTCCTCGACGAAAATTAAAATATTTTGAGATGGACCATTGTTATCTGTTCTAAATTGGAATAACAAATGACGGATAATAAACGGTATATTTGACAAACTTCGGTGTAGTCTTCCTATGTTAACTAAAGGGGTGGTCAAATTTTGCGCTCTCGTTGTGTATGTTCAAATTATTCTAAAATAACCGGATTTTTTTTCTAGTTAGAGTTTCAAAATAATAAAATTTGAGAACTGACAACGTATCAAAACGCATAATCCTAGACAACACGCAGACAAAGCCTGCGTTACGGCTTTTATTATTTATTTTTCAAACGCAGTGTGTTAATTAATGTTTTACGTCGTTTGTTGTATATTGCTGAATTTTCTGTTGCTGTTTTATTGTCGTTTGTTATTAATTTTGCTGAAGTAGTTTAGGTTTGAAATTTGCTATAGGATATACTAAAAATACAAAAAGGTGCTGATTTGTTGAGAAAGTAATTCTGGAGAAATCTTTGGCATAAATTGGGGTTCATGTTATCAATATATATATACTTTCAATTACAAAGAAATAGATTTGTATATATTTCTTATGTTTTTTATAATTTACAACTGCTAAACAAGGCGAACAACTATATATTAATTGCTTGATATTAATTATCAGTACTTTAAAATGTTAAACGTGGTATGCACACTACACACGTTAATGCCAATTTGAGTCGATAATCATGCATACATGAATTTCATGTCACTTGAATACTTGATGATCGACGACCAGAAGACTTGAAGAATCCAATTTCATGTACGCTCAGACATTAGAATAATGTCTTTAAAACGTCGTAAATTATAAATTCGATTAAAAACTTTCGAAATTAACTGAAAGATTTTATTTTAATTTTTATCCAAAATAAAATTATATCTTGCACAAGCAAGAGGCAACAGACTAACTAATTGATTCAATTTATAACATTCCAATCAAGAGCCAAATTAAAAAACTATATGAGCTGCATCGACGGGGCAGCTCCGGACTAGGGTTGTTCATCAATTTGGTTCGATTAAAATCAAATTAAAATAGATAAATTAAAATTTTATTCGATTTTTAAAAATACAACAGAACCCGAATTAAAATCAAACTGAATTAAATTTTCGGTTTATTAGGTTAAACTGAAATAAAATTAAAGTTACTCATACAAATATATATTTTTTGTTAATATTTTAATTTTTTTTAAGATAGATTTAAAAACTTTGTTTGGTTCAGTGTAACCGAACCAAGCCAATATTCATTACGCAATATTTTTTTATTTTTTTAAATATTTGGTTCGGACGGAAGACTACTTTCAAATTTTCAACTGATTCAATCTAATTAATTTTAAAAGTTTCTAAAACAAACCAATATGAACAATTGCACCGATTTTAAAAATTGAACCAAACCGATCCATTAAATTGGAAAAGCACTAAATTATTTAATCCAAACTCTGTCGGTTCAATTTAAAAACAATTAAATTAAACGGACCCGATAAACACCCCTACAGTCCGGACCTCGACAGCTTGATTGGAACTATTAATGTTTTCCCTTGGTCCAATACATGACAACCGACTAACCTTAGCTAATGTCTAGGTTGTCATGACAATAAATTTATGTTAATTAAACTACTGTCTGAGAAAAAGATTTGTTTTTACCGCGCAGCTGACATTTCACCCTCATCCACGTACCGGCACAACTACTCATTATAAATTAGTTTGAATCTCAATTTTCAACGAGTGTGCAAGCGCAATAGAAAATATTTCCCCAGAAACAGTACTAGTACTGTCTAGTTGTCAATGCATACAATTCTCATAAATGTTTGTTTATTGCATGTTAGGTGAAGCGAAGATCGACGCAAACAGTATCGGTGGTTTATTTCCCTCAACAGAAGGGATTCTTTCAAGCATGTCTGTTTCTACACCTGATTCATCCGATTCTTCGATGCATGCATCTGATGAGTAGAGAAGGAAATTTGTCACGGCGTGACTAGTCACGTCACGGAACGTCACGTCATGTTAACGTCACGTCACGTCACGTGTGTCGATTACGTGACGTGACTCGCGTGACGCGTGACGTGATCATTCGCGTGACGTGACCACATTCTAGTAAAAATATACGTCACGTCACGTCACGCGAACCAGTCACGTCACGTCACGTCACGTGATCACGTTACGTCACGTCACGGTATGAAACATAGAGTATCCAACTTTTTTTATATATATAGAGTATTCAGATTTTTATTATAGTGTAAGTTCAGTGATATTGGTACTAATGTAGTACTGATTTTTATTTTCTTTAGTTTAGTTTAATGAATGTTTGTAATTTGAATTTTTAAAGTAATGTCAGATGCAACATTTTCTAAAAAAAATAATCTTTACAATATTATTTACTTATTTTAGAATTTTTTATAACTTTTTCCTAAATTTTCAACAATTTAAATTAAAATATTAAAAAAATTGACATGACTAATTTACGTCAGGACACGTCACGTCACGTGTGATCACGTCACGTATGGTCATGGCGTGACTACGCGTGACGTGACCATTCGCGTGACGTGATCCTCCGCCACCATTTTGGTCACGTCACGTCACGTCACGTGAAAAAAAAAGTTGATCACGTCACGTCACGTCACGTGACTAAATCACGGCGTGTTTGTCACGTCACGTCACGGCGTGTCACGTATTTCCTTCTCTACAGTGATGAGGTTATTCTCAGATGACGTGGGACTTGGCGCAACAACACCTAACCCGACACAATTTATAGCCTAGAGAGTAAAACTAAGTCAACAAAACAAAAAAAAGATGTGCAATTATTTCAATATAATTAGACTACTGTAAAAATATTTAAATATTTCAACTGAAATATAAAAAATATATATATTTTAAAGAGGAGGGATCCATTTACGAAAGTTACAACATCTTATCATAATTCGGTTTTGCAATTTTTAAAGTCCAAACAATTGATCCAAATAGTTAAACATGATCTCTATATTAAAATGCGCTTGCAGATAAAATTTAACATTTTTTTTTGAATTTTTTTTACTATTTATTATATATTTTATAAAACTATTGTTTTTAGACAATTCTAAATACTTGAAAAATAACAATTTTGTAAAATACTTAATAAATAGTTAAAATATTAAATAATGTAAAATTTAATCTCCAAGCACATTTTAATATAGTGATCATGTTGAACGGTTTGAATCGACTGTTTAGACTTTAGAAATTACAAAACAGAATTGTTGTAAGCTGTAACTTTCAAATATTGTAGGTGTATCCCTAGTTTATTGTGATATATATATATATATATATTAGAAAACAATATATTATTTTATTGTTAATTGTTCGATAGTATATATTTTAATATATATATATATATATATATATATATATATATATTAAAATATATACTATCGAACAATTAACAATAAAATAATATATTGTTTTCTAATACATTACAGAAAAAACAATGATAATCACCCTTCCTCTTCTTATATGATTGTCCGTACGTAGTTATATAGAGGTTTTATTTTTCTTTGCACCAACCGTACAAAAGGCTTTTATTTGCTAGAAGAATATCAACCATCCAAGAAATAAATATCTTTTACGTACTAACAACCCCCTGCAAATTGCAACCGATCATAACAGAAGTGCATGTGCATAGTAACTGTTTCAATAGATGGAACCGAATCCTCGGCCCCCCCCCCCCCCCCCCCCCGGGGGGCAGGATTTTCCTGCCCCTGAGTCGCTGACATGTGGACCCGCACAAAACTAAAACCAATATTTAAATATTTAAATCCGTCTGGGCCCCATGTGTCAGTCGCACTGGAGGCAGGAAAATCCTGCCCCTCAGGGGGCAGGTGATCTCCTTCCTCGATAGATTGTAAAGGCGTCAACTAAATTAACCACTAATTCCCTTCTAAAAGGTAAATTATATCAAACAATTTTGAAAACAAAATTCGTAAAACATTCTTCAGCCCGACTGCCCTGCTGCTAAATTCTTACTTTTAAAACCTCCTTAAATCATTACTACAATTGCAAACATTTCTCCTTAATTCATCAAACCGCATGCATATTGAAATAGTATTTTAGAACACTGCATGTAAGGTTTCAATACGTAGATTATAGTAGTTGTTGAACTGCAAGCTAGAGTGGACAAAAACTTTTGAGATAATATACCATTGCATAATTATTTTAAACACAAATATATTTTTGTAAAAAATATTGTGAAAAATATGACAAAAAAAGCATACTTTAAAAAAAATGAGTCAGGAATAGACAAATTTGAATTTCGGTACATCTTATTTCAGAATTTTCTGTGCATGGCCCGGTTTGATAGAAAGAGATGTAGTAAATTTGAATTTCGATAATCGGTACCCTTTGAGGCGTACCGAAATTAAAATTCGGTAATTGATGGTTCTAGTAAAAAATCCTGCACTCAAGTCGTTTTGTTACTTTTTTTTTTAGTTAATAGTTTTAAAAAAAAAATCGAGTAACATAGTGCAGGTTGCTTTAATATTAAAGCTTCGAGGAAAAAAAATATTTTTGTTTTTTTGAAGTAAATGAAAATGAAGCAACAGAAGTTGGACAACTCAATACCTAGCGATGTCGTTCTCTCCTTGACACGTCGAACGAATCAAGTCACCAACACAGAAACAAACACGAGATTCTAGCTGAAACCCATTTCCATAATCCATATATTTCAACCATCAAGGTTGCGATTTGAGAGATACAAAGCGGTGTCACATGGGACGGTGGCAAATTGGTTGCTCCAGTGGGTTCCAAATTCAGACTTTTCCAGTGGGTCCCATAATGAACACACCAATTCATCCATCCATCCTCAGTCCCTCTGCTATCACGATCTGTCGCTCATGATGTCGCTGTCAGAAGGGAGGATCTGAACAGCGGGCCCCGCCAATACCTGTCGAGGAGATCGCCTAATTGAACACGCAATGGTTGAACCAGTACGCCGTGGTGGGGGCAACGGTTGTTTGTTTGAATGTGCTCCGTCCACTCTCTCTCTCTCTCTCTCTCTCTCTCTCTCTATCTTCTAGTAATTCTGTGCATTAGTTGGCGCTGGTTGTGTTGGTGCACGTCCCTTTCTCAACCCACTGTCGCAATTATATCGTTTACATCTCTCTCTCAAAGTTCAACTGATAGTCCATGCGAGTTGAAAGTGATCAAGAATTGTAGGAGTGACTGAGATTAGCAAAGAATTACTGGCTATTGTGATTTGTGAATTGATGAGTCTTGAGGTTCTTCCATCCATGTCGGCGTGATGAGGGGTTTTTAAATGTTGTTTTATAAATCTGGTCAAAGGTTGATCTTTGATTTGTAAAGATGAATGGCGTCCAACCCGGTATCATATTTGAAAATACGGTTAAGAATAAGATCTTTTTCATTAGCTTATTGAGTATAAATAAGAGTAATAATTTTTTTTATTATCTTATATGTTATTGTATAAAATAATTTTTAAAAATAAAATTATATATATATATATATATTTTGTATTGATACGTGATACAATAAAGTTTTGTATTTTATTAAATTTTCATAATACAAATGAATTGTATTCATTATTATTATTTTTTGTTTTGAAAAATAATTTATCAAAAGCACGAATCAAGATGTCAAAGGCACTTTTTTATCCGTGGATCTGATCCGTACCATATTCGAAAAGACGGATAATTAAGGATAAATATTTTTTTCTGTTATCATTACAGATATGGATGTGAAAATGCCTCCACCTGATCCGTACCGTACCCATTGGCACCCTATATAGATCACTAAATTATCTCTTTAATTATTAATTATTTAATAAAATTAAGTATATATTAATGTACTTTTTACAGTTGAGATATACCGTGTTTCACTCGTGTCTATAGAATTGTTCCCCAGATTTCTTTTTATAAAACAAATGTGTGTTGAAAATTAGAATTGAATTATTAAAATGAAACATAAACTATAAAAGTGAAACAACATCAAAAGATGTGTCTAAATTTCAATGGAGATTACACAATTTAATAACTCATTTGAAGCAATGAATGAGCTAACCTTTGTAATGATGATGCATGCCATGAATAATATAAGTTCACAGTGAAGAAGAATACCAGATTAATAATGATATTACTGAGGAGATAAAAAAAAAAAACTTCAATCCTTACCGATTCTTAAAAAAAATCCAATCCTCTATAAATTATCAATTTATAATTAAGATAATCGAGATATACTTTTCACTTTGTTAAATCAAAACCAACGAACCAAGAGTCTTCAAACTTCTGCATTCATGTTCATTTTCTTTCGACGAGAGAAAAAACTAGGACCAAATTGGCATTCCTACAGCTATTGATGGAGCAAGCCTATAAGAATGGCCGAATTAGCAAGTTCTCAAATTGGCACAGCATCTAGATGACAAGTTATTTTGGGCTTACATATTAGGCCCGATTTCCTAAAGTAATATATCTCCATTATTATATTAAGCACGTAGATGTCCTGATCCGCCAACGACTGTGATTAAAAGATGAACTTTCAGATTGAATATCAACCCTCCAATCAAATAATTTGTGTTTGTGTGATTCAATGTGTCTTGTTTACGTGTAGAAGTCTAAATTTATATAGATATGTACTTGCCACACATAATGCACACGACTTGATTAGAAATAAAATTTAATATATTTAAATTGGCGGTGCTGTAATAGGAAATCTACATACTGATGTCTTACTTTTTTTTAGGTCTCCTTCAATTTTTTTCTTTGATTTTCCTTATCCCTCCCTTTTTTTTTTGGAATGAACATGCATCTTTGGAATGGACATGTGATATCTATATATACTACAGATTTCGATTTATATACTTGGAATTATATTTTTTAAAATTTGAATTGCTGGTTTACAAAATTTCATATTATTACTATATTTGTGGAATCTGTATGTAAGTACGACGTCTAATGAATTTTTGAGAAAGAAAGCAGTATGCTTAATTGTTTGATCCAGGACAAGCTTATCGATTGAGTAAATTAAGTTTAGTAATCATCAGTGATAAATGATAATTATTTAGATACTTTATCGTTATTTAATTTGGGTGCATTATTTGCTCTAATAAACATCTTTTATATATCATGTTACTTGTCTAATAGCAATAGACAATATCTAAAGAAAGTGAGAAAAATAATAGACTAAAAAAGAGAGAGGAAACAAAAGAAATTACTGCATGCATCGACGGTAATTTGTATATTATGTGTATATATCTCCATTTTTATATTAAGCAGGTAGGCCGGATCCGTTAACAACTATGATTAGAAGATGAAATTTCAAATTGGATATCAGTCATCCAATCAAATAAGTTGTCTTTTTTTTTTTATTCAATGCATCTCTTTGATTATTTTTACACGTTTAAGTTTAAATTTTGTATAGATATGTACTCACCACCACACACTACACATGATTTGATCAGAATTAAAATTAAATAGACTTAAATTTGTCGTGCTGTAATGGAAAAGCTATTCAAAGGAAAGATAATAAAAAATATATATATTTGAATAAACATTATATTGATTACGATCAGGCACGTAGGTCTCATAATATATCTCCGTTGCAACGTACGGGAATGATACTAGTATAAATATATATATATATAGAAGTTGACTAGGGTGTTTCATGAAGTAAAACATATTTGTACTCCACACTATATCTTTATTTTCAAAGGTCAAATAGTTTATCAGAACCGCTCAACATGTTCTCCATATTGAAATGTGCATGGAAACCAAATTTTACATTTTTTGAAATTTTTATTACTATTTATTAAGCCATTTTAAAAATCATTGATCCACTGTGAGAAGTAAAAAAACAGTAAAAATTTCTTGACTATCGGATCATCGATTTTCAAAGTGGCTTAATAAATAGTAAAATAATTCCAAAAAATATAAAATTTGGTCTCCAAGCACATTTCAATATGGATATCATATTGAGCTGTTCGAATCGGTTGTTTGGATTTTCAAAATGGAAATATAGTGTCATGAAGTAAAAACTTGTTGTACTCCATAAAACAACGTAGCCTAGCACTATATCTATATATAATAGTAAAAAAATTATAAAAATGTAAAATTTGGTTTGCAAGTACATATTCATATGGAGATCATGTTGAACAGTTCGGATCGACCGCTAGAATTTTGAAAAGTCAATATTAGAATTTTTTTTTACTATTTTTTTATATAGGTAGAAAATCATTTGATCTGAAAATTCTGTACCATTCAGATCAAGTGATTTTTTACCTATCTAAAAAAATAGTACAAAAATTCTAAAAAATGTAAAATTTGGTTTGCAAGTACATATTCATATGGAAATCATGTTGAACGGTTCGGATCGACCGTTAGAATTTTAAAAATTAAAATATTGAGCCGTTGCACGGAGGACCTCCATGTACGTGTAGCACCTTAGCCAACTCATATATATATATATATATATAGAGAGAGAGAGAGAGAGAGAGAGAGAGGTTGGCTAAGCTCAAAACGTTTGTTCCTATCCTCAGGAACAAACGATTCGGTTATCCAATTTTCAAAGTCCAAACGGTTGATCGAAATCGACAAATGTTTAATCTATATTAAAATGTACTTGGAGACCAAATTTTATATTTTTTGGATTTTGTTTACTATTTATTAAGATGGTTTGAAAATCAGTGTTTTTATTAAAATTCTGCACCATTGAAAAACAGCAATTTTCAAACCATCTTAATAAATAGTAAAAAAAATCTAAAAAATATATAATTTGGTCTCCAAACACATTTTAATATAGATTAAACACCTGTATATTTTGATTGACCGTTTGGACTTTGAAAACTGAAGAACTGAATCGTTTGTCCCTGAGGCTAGGAACAAACGTTTTGAGCTTAGCCAACCTCTATATATAGATACATATAGATGTTGGCTAATATTAAATCGATTGTTCTTGAGGTCCCGTGCAACTAAGTCGTTTTTCAATTTTCAAAGTCCAAAATATCGATCCAAACCATTAGATGTGATCTCTATATTAAAATATGCTTCGAGACCAAATTTTACATTTTTTTACTATTTTTTAAGCCACCGTTAGATCAACGATTTTCAAAGTGGCTTAATAAATAGTAAAAAAATTTCCAAAAAATGTAAAATTTGGTCTCCAAGCACATTTTAATATAGATATCACATCTAACGGTTTGGATCTTCTTTTTGGACTTTAAAAAATTAAAAATGACTTAGTTGCGAGACATCAGAAACAAACGATTTGATATTAGCCAACCTCAATACACACACTTCTTAATTATTTTCGTTATTAAGAGAGAAAGCCCGTCTTTTTGTTTATTGATAATTTCATCCACTAAAACCTAGCTCAAATATTCAGTGAACTGGCATCCAACGAGCTCCTTCAAAATTTAGATAACTGGTTTTGATTGTTAATTATAATCACCTATTAATATTTTTGCAATTGCATCTTATTTATTTGGAATATTTTGGACTTGATTTTTGTTTTTTATTTTATAATTATTATTGAATATTCAAGGTTTTCACTATTCAAAATTTAGATAACTGGTTTTGATAGTTAATTATAATCACCTATTTAATATTTCGAAATTGCATCTTATTATTTTGGAATATTTTGGACTTGATTTTTGTTTTTGATTTTATAATTATTATTGAATATTCAAGGTTTTCACTATTCTTTCATTTTTTAGAATCACAACGCCATCTTGTGGGAAGGAAATGGTGGGTATTTATAACTAGTGTTGACCAAATGGTTCGGTTCGGTCCGGTCCGGTTCAAATTCGACCGGTTCACGGTTATGCATGGGTCACGGTTCTCACGGTTCAAGGTTATACACAGTTTGGTTCCGGCGGTTCTAACTTAAAATAGTTGGCTCAAAACTTTGCTAGAACCATGGTCCAATTTTACACTGTCCGGTCTGGTTCGGTCCCGGTCTGGTCCGGTCCTAGATCCGGTTCTATTTTTTATTTTTTTTTATTATCAAAGAATATCTATAACTTAATGTAAAGACAGCATATATTTTATTCTCTCATTAAAGACAGGAGACTGTATCAGTGTTTTCTGTTTGCACTCTAGAAAATATGGCAAACAATTTATATGCGCATTAGACTGTAACAGTGTTTTCTCTACTTTAACCTTGTACCAATAAATATGCGCATTAGATAAGGGCATTTAATCCAAAAGCATATTAATTACAATAGCTAATTGCTTTCCAGAACTAAAAAGCTACAAGTGTAATATAAATAGATTTCTATAATCTCCAATATTTGTTTTGTGTCATGATCAATCTCCAGATGCGATCAATTGTGCAACTTATTTTATAGTACCAAATTAAAAGTAAAAGACCGAAATATTATTTTAAAGTTACCCTCCTCGTTTATTCCGGACTTGGAACCGGCTATGTAAAATAATATAAGCAGAGTTCTAACTTTTTCTTTTGTTAGTAATTCTTCGTAAAATGAATAATTTTAAATAATTGTAATGTTTATAAATTTATAATTTAAAAAGTAATCATAAAAAATAAAAGAGGTTAGAAATTTATATTGGCCTTTGACCCTTTCTTTTGTGAGCTTCGGCATGCCTCCTAAAGTTACTCATACCTAGAACTTTATGATATGTAAAATCTTGCGTGCAACCGTTTATCTTACACTTTAAAGTATTCAGAGTATTGTCCGGGTGGAAGGTACAATCATACCAGGACATCCAGTCCGCGTTGTATGATTGACCGATAAGATCGTGAGGAGGACTTGCCATTTTTAAACCTATTATTAAAAATAAATCCGAATTTAAATATAAATATACTTGTCAATACATACAGATGTGTTAGCAAAATATAAATATACTTTGAGATGTAGATATGTGTTAGTAAAATATAAATATATTTAAATGTTAAAAAAATTACAAAAATTTAATTTAAAACTGGAACAAAATATAAATATACTTTAACATATACCAACTCCTATTGCCATTTTAATTTAAAACTGGGACAAAAATTTTCCTTGCTTAAATTTTGGCACCCATCTTATAAGATTTTTATAAATTATACACTTTATAATCATAATAGGAAACAAATATTGACATTTTGCAAGATAAAAATAGACCTAACATATTAAAAATGAATCTAACATATGTAAGATAAATTAAATTTAACATTCAATTTTGAAGTCTTATTCTACAAAATAAATCTAACATTCTATAAAATAAACAAATCTAACATTGAATTTAAATTTTAAATTACTCTACAAAAATAAATCTATCATAAACTAAATCTAAATTACTCTACAAAATCTAACAAAAAAATTAATTTAACACAAACTAAATCTAAAATAAAATTTAAATTTAACATAAACAAAATTTTACCTTCAAATCTTGTGGGAGGTGCCGAAGTGCAACCGCCAACCGCTATCCGTAATTCCGTTTGCGCCTTTGCAAAATGAAATAAATTTGCAACTAAATATATATTTTTTTTAACAATGAAATATAATTTTGAGAATAATGAAAATAACAAAAGTTTGATAATAACAAGAATACGTGAGTATGAGAGATTGAGAATATGTGAGCATGGACGTGAAATATTGAGAAGAATGGGGTTCAATTTATAGAGTTTTTTTTTTTTTTTTTGGGGACGGGGGGGGGGGACTAGCCGTTTTTTTTTCTTTCAAATTTTTGAATTGAATTCTGTAAAAAAAAAAAAAAAAAAACTGGGTCTGGTTCGGTTCTGCAAGGTTCTGGACCGGTTCTACCCGGTTCTGGGCAGTTATGCATGGTTTTAGGCCGGTTCTATCCGGTTTTGGGCAGTTTATTGCCGGTTTTGGTCCGGTTCTACCCGGTTCTGGGCAGTTTTGGTCCGGTTTAGCACGGTTTTCTTCGGTTTAAGTCCGGTTCTGTCCGGTTTTGTCACGGTTACGGTTCGCAAGGTTCACGGTCTAGTAGGGTCCGGTTTAATCTGGTTCTAGTCCGAAATATTAGCTAAAAATCTTTTTAGAACCTTAAATTTACTCGGTCCGGTCCGGTCCGGTTCGGTACGGTTACGGTCCACAGTTCCCACGGTCCGGTTCTTGAATCCCCGGTTTTTTTTCAAAACACTATTTATAACCCGAACTTCTGGATTTTGAAGCTTCACACTTGAATGGTCTTGACTCTTGAGACTCTGTGGTTTGCTTCATATTTAATTATAGTTTAAACTTTAAACAAATTAATTGGCTCTTGCAGAAATGGGCCAAAACACTGAATGATAATTATTATATGACTAAAAGTCCAAAACTAATTATGTCATTCCAGGAAGAATGAATCTTCAACTTTCTAAATTCCTTGGTTTCGAGTCACAGCATTTTTTTTGTCCGTTACTACTGGGGAGCAATTTTTATAGCTAACAAGAGTAGAACTAGGGTGTTCTTAAGTTTATCAAGCATCTTTGTGAACTCAATTTTAAAATTTATCGGATTGATTTTAAATAACGAATCCAAATTGTTGAAACTCTTATATCTTACGACTTACGAGTAATGCATCTACATGTAAAATTTTTAAAATTTTAAATTAATTATGTATAGAGAAGTCGTCAAAAATTGTTTAAAAAATAAATACATTAAAATTAATTTTATAAACCTTCTACTTTTGACCGCTTGATTTAATACTAAATTAATTCAAAAGTTTTAAATTTTTGCATGTAGATTCATCACTCATAAGATAGAAAAGTTTCAATAGTTAGAATTTGTCATTTAAAGTCCATCTGATAAATTTTAGAGTTAAGTTCTCAAAGATACTTCTACTCTAGCTAATTGGTCCAACGAAACCAACGGAAAGTTGCATGGGTAAATTAATCAAATCCAAAGAAAGAAAGGGATGAGGAGTTTGCACATGCTGGGCTGGGAGACTAACTGGGCCGTAAGATTTTTGGTTTAAAGTCCGTAGGCGTCGTACTATTATCGAGCGGATCTTGATACTTACATCCCAATTTGGGCTTCACGGAAATTTTGCAAGAAATTATTATTTGTCCGTTGACAAAATAAAGAACAAAATGAGTCTCCGTGAAGACTTGAATATCTAAAAATTAAAGAAAAAAATCTGGTTCTTTTACAGAGGGCGAACACCATGAAATTCTGGCCCATGAAGAAAGCCATTGATTCTCCTTGCTAACAATCATTCCTGTAAAAGACGGTCTAGACTAATTGACCATTTAGTGGTGCAAGTGACTAGTGACCAAATTGTAAAAAAAGGGTCAAGTCGTCCAACAAATTGGAATCGGACTCTGCTGCTTTTCTTAAAGAAAAGCAGGATTCTGCTTTTCCGATCTCAATCATTCAAATTCGTTGAGATTTGTGTATGAAAAAGTTTTTTATCGAGATACGCGAATTAAAATTTTTGAATGGTTGGGATCGGAAAAGCAGAATCCTATGATTTTTGAATTGAAATTTTATCGAGATACGCAAATTGGACTCTGCCTTTTAGTCCGTAGTGGTGATCAAACTGTCACAATCACATAATGCGGAAAGATGACTGTCAATGAGAATATTAAATAGGTTAATATGTTCAATTAATCGTATGTTATCTGTCTCAGTTTCCTCGGTTATTTATTGGATCCTAATATGTTTAGTCGGTCATTTCAAAAACTCTGGAGAAAAATAAAAGTTATCTCAAACGTCAAATTAGCTGATATGTTATACTGATTAATCAAGCACATATTGAATAATCATTTGACGGTAACCTGTCTGTTTAACGAATGCATTTTTTACAAAACTGCTAACCACCACAGTCCGATTGACCTTATAATTTGTTTTTTGAAACCTTGACAGTAGCTGCGACCTTTAATTTGTTACTGTTAAATTTGGACAATAGTAATCCTAGCATACCGACATCATTGACATTCTGGATCTTTCTTTTACATGCTTAGTTCTAAAAATTAAGACTAAACATTCAACTTTCTCTGACTTAACAGAAAGGCATCGATTCTCCTAGCTAACAACCATAGTTTGACCACAGCATTTCTATATTCTTTATGACTGTATTTTTTTTTTCCTTTTTTATAAAGATTACACATATTAAAGCTTTCACTCAGCTAACATGAAACATAAGTCCTACCATACAAGCTCTCCATTTCTCACCTGATAATATTTTCCTACGCTTGATTTTAGTAAATTTTAGTCAAACATATCTCTGAATATGTTATTTTAGAAGGAAATAAGCACTTTATTCTGAGGTTTTTTATAGATAATTCTAGCATTGATATAAGATACTCCGTTGATAGATGTCATTGCCTCCTTTTATACTGAGGAGATGATTAAATGATGTTGCCAACATAGGTGCACGCACGGCGCTGTTGTGTAGAAAATCTCATATCAAAATAAAAGGACAATATATGTGAAGTTATTTGCAGGACCCTGCTTTTCCGATTTCAACCATTCAAAATTTTTAATTCACGTATCCTGATAAATAAATTTTTTCATACACAAATCTCAACGAATTTGAATAGTTGAGATCTGAAAAGCAGAATCCTGTTTTTCTCTAAAAAAAAGCAGCAGAGTCCGATTCCCACGTATACACCGTTTTGATTTGAATTCCATAATCGGGGAAGACCTTATTTATCAATAGGTCCTCCATTGTTTTAAATATTAAGACTTGCATCATGTTAAAAAAAACAAAACTAGAACATTATTAAACGGGTCATAATATCAATTTATAACTGGGATTGAGATTGATGATGATGTTTTCTTCATGATATCAAAGTTATCTACTATCTCTTCAGCTTTAAATGAGGAAACTAATTAATTACCTCTTAACACAGAAAAGAAAATGAAAGTTAATTTAATTTGGAAATATTATCTCTTGTAATTTAATGTCCAAAATTCGTCCTTATCTTTCACGAAAAAGACTTGTTCTCGCTGGAGGCTAACATTATTATGAAGCAAAATATCAATTGAATTCCAATTAGATACTATTGGATAACCATATGACGTTGAAATATGAAGATTGATCATCATAATTTAATTCATGTTTCCTAGTGGGCTGAGGCCCAAGGTAATTTTTTTGAACCCCGAATAAACCCATAAACAAAATCGAATAAGCACGTAAAATTTTTATTATTGCACGCAAGGTGTTGTTTTATTAATATTTTGGTTTATTAGTAGGATTTTTTTTTTATCTTAGTTACAAATGATCAAAACCAATTAAAATTAAGAAACATATTTTCAAATGCGCTGAACCAAATTTTAATTAAATGAATGCAGATTATTTAAAATAAAAAACAGATCAAATAAACACCCTTACCGCTAATTATGGACTTTGATGTCGGAGAAAAGACTTACTAAAAAGAAATTTGATTTGTGTAGGCCACTTGTCATATTATTGCTTGTGATGTGGAGATAACTGCGTAGTGCATAATCAATGTCATGTTTGCTCTCGAGTCATAATCATATCAGATAAATAAAATTTGGTCAGGGTCTATTTAAATAGCTCATCATTAACCATTTAATATAGTTTAAAAAAATAATTGATCCAAATGGCTATTGTTGCCTTCTCATTCCATATTATCTTTTGCTATTATAGTTGAGTCCAATACTGTTCATGTGTTATAGGAGAGGTAGCTGGACGGAAGCATCATCTTCTTTCAGAAGAGTACCATAAATAGTTAGTTTAATTAGAGTTTAATCAGGACAAGGAGAGGAATCCAAGGGACTAATTAATAATTAATTATTACCGCAGGAGATGTAAGGGTTCTCTAGTTTGACTAGAATGAAATTTGTTTTGACCCCAAATCAAACTTTAGTTGAACAAACAGATTTTGTTACCGTGAGGTTAATTGTTTCTTTTTGTTAGGAAAATGGTACAAGTTAATTTGTGTTATATTTATATATAGAGGGGTGAATTTAGTTGACAATGACTTATTTGACGAACTTGATATTACAGAGAGGCATTGTTTTGTATGAAGTTTCTTAGTGTTGTGTGGGTGTAAACAAATTTAATTAATACACTCTTGGTAGTCACTACCAATCCTTTCAAAAAAGACAAACAAGATAATATATTTTCAAATCAATTTAATTAAGTTTGTAAATGCAAAAATAATTTCACAAGTTTGTAATTTAAGTATAGTGTGGTGGTATATTAATAAACGTTAATTTGGATCATTGAAAAATTCAAATTAATTATTTGATAAACAGTAAAACACGCTTTCAGATTTCGTTTTTTTTCATAGATATAATTTACAGCATTTAGAATATGCTTATAATGTCGGATTTCACATTTAAACGTAATTTATTGTAATTGTTAATATTGTCAAAATAAAAGGAAAATAGATTTTCTTTGTCTATATAATACTGATACAAGTTCAATTTTTTTTTTCCTAACATAACTCAAAATCTTGAATATATTGCATTATGGTATTATAGCACACATTTTCCTCTTTCTTTGATTCATCTCTGGTAAGGAGTTATGTACCAGTATACTTATTGCCCCCTTCAAGCAAAACCTTACCAATAACAACTTTTTTTTTTCTTTCTGAAAACTTGGTAGATGCTACCCATGATGTATTAGCTGTATACTTATTGCCCCCTTCAAGCAAAACTGGACCAAATAAAAAAACATTAATTTACCTTTTTCTGCTATATCCTTTTTCCATGGAGAGATGAAGAACAGGAAATATATAGGGCTGTAAATGAGCTGGCTTGGGCCGAGCTGGGCCTTAGCTTAGCTCGTTAATTCTGGACCGAGCCTGAACCGAGCGAGCTGGACAAAGGATTTTCGAGCTAAAACCTCATCTCAAACTCGTGACGAGCTAGCTCGCGAGCTGACAAGCTGGCTCACTGGGTTTGGCTGGACCTTGTTTTAAGAAGAAAATGAATTTTACAAACCTTTTTTGACCAAGTTTAACCGAGCTTGACAGTATAAAAAACACGCAAATTCATACAAATTCACAAATTGATGTCTAGCCGAGTTGGCGAGCAAGCTAGACCCCAGCTCAAACTCGTTAATTCTGGACCGAGCTGGCTCATTAATAGCTCGATCCAGTAACGAACGAGACAGATACGAGTCACGATCGAGCCACGAACTTTTTGGCCATCCCTAGAAATATATACGGAGGAAAGGGAAAATGGATTCGAGCCAGCCAGGTGATCCGATATAGACAGATCACTTGTAATAATTTCGCATATAATCCGATAAAATGTTAAAAGTATCATTCATACATAATTCGCAAATACCTCAAGTTTTTCAAAAATAATTAAAATGAGGATTATTTGCTTGTCCAATGTTTATATTATTGAGTAGAACTATCATCAGTTTAGTTACACTTGTCAAGGTGCTCGTTAGTTTAATCACAAAATTTATAGGATAGTTTTTAAATAATGAAACCAAACTGTTTTAACCAGTCTATTTTTTAGTGATGGGTTTATATACCAATTTGTTTTGGATCTTTGAATTTATAATATATACGAAGTGAAATGGCCAAAAAAAAAATGAACGCATAAAATTCAAATGGCAAACTTCTAACTTTTTTGTTTAAAAACCTTCGCAGAGACCGCTAAATTATGAGGAATAATCGAACTCTCGATCTTTAGATAACTAATAATTTTAGGACTTTCTTCCTAACCAATTGTGCTATATTTTTGTTTTTGCCCCGTGACTTTATACTTATAAATAATTGAAAATAAATTAATTAACTATGCAGGCGCAACATTCGTAAAAGAGATAACTATATATATATTTTTTAAATTATTGATAATCAATCTTATAAAGTTTAGAGTTAAAACTCTCAAATCATCTTAATAAGCCTATGCTCATAATAGCTTAGCTTTATATTATTTGCTAACACTTATTGGGCTATACATGAACTTCCATATCCTCTTTCTATGGCTGCTCAGCTAAACTAACTCTATATCTAAGAATTCAAACAGACAAATGTTCCAGATGTCAATTAATCAATTAATATGTACTTTTCATGTATTATATGCTACACCCAAGGACCAAAGGTAATATTCACTATGCTATACATATGCAGATTCAATTAAATATATATGTACTTTTCAGCAGAATAACATTTTTATTTGGATAGATTATAATTTAATTTAGAGTTGTTTTTTAAATCCTAAAATCGCAACAATATTGTTTTGATTTATAATAATAATTTCAATTTATATTATAAAGTATATTATTTAATGAGGGGTTTTTAAGAAAAAGATATTCATTACACAATTGTTTGGTTGTGGAGTAAAATTAATGAGGATTAAATTGCTTACTTCATGTTACTCTTCATATTTTATATCTAACATTTAAATTATATCTTAAATTAATCTGCTTATTGGAGTAAGATGTTGACAAATATATCTCTGCTTATGACTGTGGGTCACAAGAGAAGGTTTTCTTTATGCTCAGCAAGTGCTAAAGATTTCAAGAGACAAGAAAATTCTTTTAGCCTTATTCAAAGCAGACATTCATAAGGCTTTTGATACACTAAGCTGGGAATGTTTAATAAAAATCATGGAGAAATTAGGGTTTCCTGAAAAATGAAATCAATGGATAAGAAGTTGTGTATTAAAGGGTTCTTCTCCGATTATAATCAATGGATTAAGGGAAAATAAGTTACAATTGAAAATGGGAGTTAGGCAGGGTGACCCACTATTACTGTTATTGTTCATTCTAGCAACGGATTTTCTACCAAGATGGTTTGAAAAAATTGTTAGAAAATAGAATTTGGAGATTTTCTTTTGAAGGAATGAAGCCCTGCTTGTTATATGCAGATTATTCTTTATTTTTTGTGAAGCCGGGAATCAGACAAGTGCAGGCTCTTAAAATATTGCTTAACACCTTCAAGGAAATTTCAGGCTTGTCAGTAAGCATGGAAAAATCGGAGCTCATATTATCTGCTGATGTCTTTGACAATGCTCAACAGCTGGTGCAAATACTTGCCTACAAAAAAGGTACATTACCCTTCAATTATTTGGGTCTACCCTTGCCAGATAAGAAATTGCCCAAAAATGCTTATCTATTGTTCATTCAGAAGATAAATAAAAAACTGGCAGGATGGACAGCCAAGCAATTATCGATTGCTGGGAGATTGGTGTTAATCAATGCGGTGTTATCTTCAATTCCGACATACTTTATGCCGGTTTTCAAGTTACCTGTATGGGTTGTTCATGAAATTGACAAAACAATGAGGAGTTTTCCTTGGAAAAAAAATGCAGAAGATGGGAAAAGAATTCACTTAGCAAACTTGGAGACTTGGAGTTGATATGCCAGTCAAAAATATATGGAGGATTAGGGGTTATTAATATCCAAGTTTTTAATGATGCCCTGTTAGCCAAGTGGTACTGGTATTGAATCAGACCAGACAACAAATTGTGGAAGTCGGTTTTTAGGGTGGCTTTTGATTTTTCATACAAAAGTGAACTACCTGACTGTAAATTTTTCAAGGAGAACTTGCATGGAGTAGTGAATTTCTGTGAAAATTATACACAAAGGATAGTGGGGAGTGGAATGACAATTAAATTTTGGATTCATAATTGGAGACATGGGTATCTAAAGTTTGAATTACAAGACTTGTTCAAAGAAGTAAGGAATAAGAGCATAACGGTCAACCAGGTATTTCAAATACAGAATATTGAGAAACTATTTCATGACATGGGTCACATTTTAAGTGACAGGAAGAATATACAACAATTTAACAAATTCAGATAGATTCTTCAAATTCCGACAATCAACAATTCAATGAATGATGATGCAAGGTGGTTGTTGGAGCCTTCAGGAACATTCACAGTTAAGTCAGCTTATGAGGGTATGATCAACTTCCCCGACTTTGGTGACAAACATTCACAGGGTCTGGAAATTCAAGGTTGCTCTTAGAATCAAGGTGTTTGCTTGGTTGTCATACTACAATAAAATACTTATAGAAGACAATTTAGCAAAAAGAGGATGGCATCTTCCTAGTATGTGTTTTCTATGTAGAAGTGTAGATGAAACATTGCAACATATGTTTTCAGAATGCTCTTTTATGATGGAGCTATATGAATTAGTGGGAGGAGAGATGTTTGCAAATATTCATAATTGGAGGATTGATTTGAAAAAATTAGAAGCACAACAATGGATAGTGAAGAAAGGACGAGATAGAAAGATTAAGGAATTATTGCTCATAATGATGTTTGTTGGATGGAGGGAGAGATGTACAAGAATATTAAGAGATCAAAGTAAATCAAAGTTGGAGTTAAGGCAAGAAATTCAGGATATGTGGAGAATTCATCATTGAAGGAAGGTTCTTATAACGAAGAAGTTCATGGGCTGAGCAAGAAAGAAGAGTTTTAGTATTTCTGTTTTTATTTTTTCTTATTAAATTTTTTTTTATTAATTTTTGTTTTTTTTTAAAAGGGGAGAGAATCCAACAATGTTGAATTAGAAGTAACTTTTGTAAACTATACTGGCGTTTCCTCTGGAAACTCAGTCTTTGTAATTGTTCCCAGTTCAATATATCAATAAGGACTTGATACTTATTTTTATTCAAAAAAAAAGAGTTAATATTCTTAAAAAGGTGAAGTAAGTTACTCCAGATTAACTGACTTCTTACTCCATCGATCTTACTCCTCTACTCCTCGTTTGACTATTTAAGACGGAGTAGAGGTTTACTCCACCTCTTACTCCACAACCAAACATAATCTATATGTATATGTCTTATATGTTCAGGACTTGCCCCATAGCTGACCTTACACAAGTTATGAGCATCTATCTATTATGATCGGAGATCGGAAATACTATACTCAATATCATGATTGGACTTGACCCGATTAAAAATTAAAGAAGTTATGAATCACAATTCGGACCCAAATATTTTCTAGATTACAGTTCAAAAATGTAGTAAAGCTTATAAAAAAAATATGTTTAACTATATCTAATGAGAGAGTAGTCTAACAATTTAAGGGTTAAACGGAATAAAGTGCTCGTCAAATTAATCTGTACTGGCGTTTTTATTAAGATCTATATTCTAGTCTTACAAAGTAGTAGTAATGATGATGATGATGATAATGATGATGATAATTAGTAACAATTAGTATTTGAATAATACAAGTATCAATTTTTAAATCAAAATTATACTTCAATTGTTTAACATTACAAGATTTCAAACTTATCAGTTCAATACTACATAAACATAAGAGACATTAATTAGCATAAGAAACATAATGAAGTTGAACATAATTTTTTTATCAAGTATAACTAATGAACTATCAATCACACGTAAACAAAATACATGAAATGCGGAGAGGAAAAAATGAAAAATGAAAAAAGGAATGAACTATCCATCACGATTAGGACTCCCTAACTAAATGTCAATTTCATCATTTTAAATTTATATGACAATTAATATCATTAAGATTGGATTTACAAACACTTAACACCATGGATTCCAAAATATAAATAATTGGCTTAATCACAAGTTTTATCTATTTTTTTAAAGCTTGATTGTAGTTCTCTCGGACCCTACCCGTTTCAAACTTTCAATATATAAGACCTCTAGTCCCTATTGATGGCTATTTTAATAATATTATAATGTCCATCGAATTAAAGTCGAAATATTATAATTGTTGGTGTATGTATAAAAAATATATAATATTGATACCGATAAAATTATCATATATATATGAAACGATATGACATTGGCAATAAGGCGATTTTCTTGATTTCAGAATAAATATTCATATTGTTTTCATGTTAAAAGGGTTATATACTTCTGTGTTCTCTCGATGACGCAGCACTTATAAAAGTACATACGATTGTAGTTTATTTTTCTTTCAATATTTTTAGTGGTACATGTTGCATTGTAAAACTAATTAGGTGTTCTCTTACGTTCATACCTGTCATATGAATCTAGCACTAACAATTTATTTTATATTCATTTTGTGATTGAAAAAACTACACTAATTTTGGTAAAGTAGGTATTAAAATTCTCCAAAATATTTTTAACCCTGGAAAAAATTTACAAGTTATAGTCTTGGTAAAAAAAAAAAATGATGATAATAGAAAAGGTGCTATGTGAATAGAAAAGGATTTTATATGGCCAAATATTTTCATTTCTCATCCAATTTAAAATAAGAAAAATCATGAGTCACAAATATTATAATTTAGTTTCATTATAAAAATAATACAACCCAACAGTCCTTACAAATAATTAGCAAAGTACAATGATTAGCAATGTACAAATTAATTGAGTTTTTTGGGGTGAATTTTATAATACCCTGATTCACCATATGGTCGTTGAATTCATACCGTCTAAGGTAACATATATTTTTGTTTAGATTCAGACGGCTAATTGCACGAATATTAAAGAGGTCCTATAAATTCCATATGGGCAGGATTTGCCTGATCTAAACAGAAATATTGTGTTACCTCAGAGGCCATGGACACATGGCTGCTGTGGCTTACGAAGCCCCTGCCATAAAAGATACCATATATATATATATATATTTATTTTTGGTTAGGCACAAAGATACCATATATTAATTTAGAGGAATATTCCACCTTTCACTTGCCGAATTTCCATCTTATGTAAAAGTACTAATTTATCTCTCAAGTAGATATTTAAAATTACTTGCACTAATGTCAATTACCTTCGATCTTGTTTTAAGGATCCAGATAACTGTCCCCGCACTCTCATCCCCCCTCTATCCCCGCACTAAAAGACAAAAAAGTCTGCACTAAAAGACAAAAAGTCTGGTTCTGCGTAGTATTTAACATTTATCTGTAGTGTATTTACAGTGCATCGAACAAGTATTTAACTCTATTTATTGGAGTATTAACTGTCTGTCCAACAGCGAAACAATATCTATCCCCACAAAAAATTAACATATTTGTCACCGCATCCCCGCACTAAAAGACAAAAAAAAAGGTTCCGACATTTGATGGTTTAAATTTTCTGCAGTATTTAACTTCAATCTTTAGTGTATTAATAGTGCATCGAATAAGTATTTAACTCTATTCATTGGAGTATTTAACCGTCCGCGTCCAACAGCGACACAATCTTTGTCTGCAAAAAATGACAAAATAATTTGGTATCGCCCCGCACATCAGTATTTTACTTTAGGAATGTTAGTATTTAACGATATGAACGTTAGTATTTATCTTTAAAGTCAAAAGTATTAATCTCTAAAATTATAAATAAGTTGCAGGGATTCTATTTAGCATTCTATATATTAGTATTTAACTTTATACACATCAGTATTTAACTTAAGGAATGCTAGTATTTAACTTTATGAACGTGAGTATTTAACATTATGAAAGTTAGTATTTATCTGATGAAATGACAAAAGAAAAAATATAATATTTATTCAGATTAAGGAAAGAGATCAGATTTAATTAAGGTAGATAATTAATGTGGGGAATGATGCTAATTATGGTAGTTAATTAATATGGAGAAAGTGCATAGATGGAAATGGAATGTGGGAAGGATGTTAATTAAGGTAGTTAATTAATATGGGGATAGTGGGGGGATGGAAATAATTATTCTTGTTTTAATTAGGGAATATTACTATAATAAAACCAACATTTTGATATTCTACACTTTCAAATTAAATATATTTTGAACGGATATATCAGCTTCTCTCCCTTCAATATGAAATTTGTTTATATATTGCACCTATAAATTGAAGTTGTTGGGATGCAATGTTCTTTCGCCTTTTGACTTTCCAACTTTTCCAGCGAAAAATAAAGAAATAAAAGACAAAGATAGCTCAGCGCTGCTGAGGTCCAGATTTAAAGCTTCTGCTGGTACTGGAATCTGGATTGAACTTTTGAACCGAGAAGAAATTAAATTAATTACAAATTTGAAATTAATAATTCATATGTTACAGAGATTTATAGCATTGGATATATACACCTAAATTCTCTTGTAGCGATAACTTCTAAGATTTTAATATAGCTGACTAATTATATAATTATAAGTTCAACATCCATTTTGATGAAAAGATAATTGTATAGGTTAATACGCAAACATTTCAGTCAGCGTCGAGTTATATTACTATTAACTAGTAGGTGCTCCGTATTTATTAATTAATGCACAGTTATATTTCGTGTCTGAATAAGCATAAGGTGTGTCAATTAGAATATATCTTCCCTCTACTTGATTTTCATTTCTGTACGTATTTTAATATTCAATCAATAATTTTTTTTTTTTTGAGAATATTCAATCAATAATTTACTCGGTCTTATTTCTTAAAATAAAAAAATGTGCAAATAAACATCTTGGTTGTATCTATGCCTTAATTTCTTTGCTTGTTCCAGCCCGGATGACAAAGAAAACAGAAATAATTGAATGGTGGCTGAAAACAAATTTAAGTTTTCAATTCAATACCAGTAGTCGTTAGATGTTCTAAATATATATAAATCTGAACCTGAACCAGGATTAGGTTGATTTAATGCACCTATTTTTTTGGAATATGCTCCCTTTCAGAAATGCAAAGCCAATTATGTTTTTCTTCTAATTTGTTTATTACTTCATCTTAATGGACCCAACAACTTAATAAGGTCATAAATATATGTCTGCTCGCCTACCACTCATTCTTCCTTTTCATGTTTTTGTTCTAAAATGACTAGTAATATATATCTGAAGTGCTTTGCCAACTTCCCAAATTAAGATAGTGATAACAATGGAACCCTAGTGCACCACAAAGAAAGTTATTGACCTAGCTAACAACCAGCATTTAACCACTAAATTCTATATTATTTCTGATCATTATTTTTCTTTTCTGGGATCACATCTCCATGCTTTCATCTAGCTACCATGAAACATATAGCCTACCAAACAAGCTCAAGACTTGGCACCTCAACCCATTAATTTCTCATTTGTTTTTTTATTAGTACCCCAAATCCTCTCCATCCACAACAAATTACCCCACTTATGTGCTTTGCTACCTCCACATTTGATCACCTTTAGTTCTCCCATTTTCTTTCTTTCATACCAAATTAAGGAATGCCTACCGCAAGCATTCAAAGGCATGTATACAAGAGAAATGCTGGCACAACACTTACACAAAAAAGACTACAACAAAATAAGAAGGATCAGAACTCAGTAACCAAGAATGAAAATAGCATCTTTCCATTTCTCAGCATACAAAGAACCTACTCTAACCTTTCTCTATCATCTCTATCTCTTTCACAAAACTCAAACGATGACTCGTCGATCGGGAGTTCTATATGCGACTGGGAGCAGAAGGTGCTTTCGTTTCGCGGCAATTTTAGTGCATGGGGAAAGAACGAGTTGTTTTTTGGTGGTGCAGAGGAAAATGAAGAGGATGTGGAATTGGATAAAAGAGAGGAAAATGATGATATTGGTGATATTTTGAATGAGTATTTAGATTGTCAGGAGCCAGGGAGGTTGAAGAGGTGCAGCTGGATAACAAAAGCAAGTGGTAAGAAATTTCTAACTAAGATTTATACTTCAAAAGAAAAAATGCGGTAACTAAGTTGTTATATATAATATAGTATTCACTGACAATAATTCTGGTTTAACTAGTGATGGGACTGAAAAAGTGAAAATCATTAATTGGATTACCGCAAATAGTATTTTGCAATTATTGTAGGGGTAAAAACTAATTACAATGGACAAGTAACAAATTGGATGATATGATGGACATCTATCGTTATGGGACATATATCCGTTTAACGTTTTTTATATTAGTTTATTATATCAATTAAATTGTCTTAATCAGTTTTGAAGTTGTAAATATGTTATTCATAATCAAAACATGTTATATGTCAATTTTGATTTTAGTATAGAAATTTATTTGGTTATCTATTAAAAAAATCGTTAAAATTTAACCACGCACGCTAGAAGTTTCAAAAATTATTAGAAAAATAATTTTCAAATTGACCCAAAATTTATTACTCGCTTTATTTGTATGGTGAAAAACAAATCTATAATTCACTTTAGATAAAGTCTTTTCTCAGCTACCAATAATATGAACACCCCATTTCCATCAGTGCAAATAGATTCGTACTTACGGGCGTTTCCAACTCAAAAAAAACAAAAAATAAATAGATTCGTACATGATTACGCATTTACGCTAATTAGTCATAATCATGCAGCACTACATGACATACATGCACTTGTTTCAAACCTGATGGACGTGTGGCACGGCCTATTGGCAGGTAGCTAGGGAATTAAAAAAAATAGAAAAATTGTAGAAGTTCTAAAAATATGAAATATCTGTGCCAGAGTTTCTATTATTTTTTTGTATATATTTTTTGGTGCTTTACAATTAATTTATCACAACTCTATATCTTTTTCTTATATATTCTTTTGAATGTTCGCATTTACAAATATTTCAGCAAAATAGAAATGATATATATTTTGAAAAAACGGATACAATATTCGAATGAGATATAATATAGACATATAACAATATTCTTTTATTGCTGTTGAAACTATAATACCCGTATCATGCAATAGATATTCGTATATGACAACTAAAATTCGTTATAGGTGAAAATACATTCCTAAAATTATGATCATTAATTGCTCACGGTAACATAATATATGCGGGCATTTTATCTGTGTAAAATTAGATTTTAGTGACTGAACAAATAAATAGATGTTATAAATAAGCTATTGTCGAATTATTCGTCTTATACAAATTTTATTGATAATTTACGTATAACACTGGAATGAAATTTGCTTTAGTAAAATTGCTTATTATCTACTTTTGTTGAACTACTGATTATTACTTGAGATGAGATCAAATTACATTCAAAAATAGCAAAATTTTAAATATATTTTAGAGGCAGTACGCCCATGAGATCAGTTTTTTTTTTATTAATTTCTTTTATTAATTGCATTATTATAAAATGAGCTATATTGAACTTTCTTGACGAACTATGATACCTGAACCATGAACTTTAAAAAAAATAAAAAAATTCTGAATTCCGAATTTATTACGGTGACATTACTTGATTTATTATTACTTAAAAATACATAAAGGAAATTCTGCAAAACAAAAATAATATCTTAGATGAAAAGGAAGAAAAAAAACTTGGAGTATAACCTCAGCCCGAAATTTGAGGCCCATTAGCGTCTTTCTAGATCTTATAAATTGGGCTTAATCATTAAGATCCAGCCCATCCAATGATGAACAGAATTATATCAAGCCTAGCTTGTTTCAGAAAGAGGCCCTTTCTACCTTTTGACTTGTCCAGTTTTCTTCGGAGAAAAAACAAGTCCTTTTCCACAGTTCCACTTAAAATTTTACATCAAGCACCATGCTCCGATTTCCACGGTAAAGAAGGCTAAATCAAGGAGCAAAAAATATATATATATTGCCCAGATTATTAGAAACTAGTTTATAGCAGACTAGTGTTGACCAAACGGTCTGATCCGGTCCAAATCCGACCAGTTCACGGTTCCGCACAGGTCATGGTTTCCACAGTCCACAGTTCTACACAGGTCAGTTACGGCGGTTCTAACTTGAAATGATTGGCTCAAAATCTTGCTAGAACCATGATCCAAATTCACACGGTTTGGTCCGGTCCTAGGTCCAGTTCGGGTGGGTCTACTGGTTTTTTTTTTTTTTTTTTTCAAAACAGACGCATCTTTAATACTCCAATTTTTTTTTTCAAAGCATAAGCATGTTTTTTTTTTGAAGAAGAAGAAGACATAGGCATCTTGTTGGCTCATGTCTTAGACATTCACAAAGATGGAGAATAGTATTTTTTTTTTTTTGTTGACAAAAAGCTCAAGCACTCTGTTCTTTATTGCCATGTAGAAATTGAAGCTTAGTTGATTGTTTATGAAGTGGTAATATGGCTTCATAATTGGATATTAGAATGATATAAAACAAAAATTTCATTTGAACGGTTTTCAAACTGTACAAACTCATAAATCACTTATTCTAATTAAGTCGTCATCTTTTTTTTCTTTTCTTTTTTTTCAAAACAAAGGTTCACGGGTTAGGTCTGGTCCGGTTTTGTCATGGTTCCAGTTCCCACGGTTCACGGGTCTTGTCGGGTCCGGTCTAGTACGGTTCTAGTCCAAAATAGTAGCTAAAAACCTTTGTAGAACCTTAAATTGAATCGGTCCGGTCCGGTTCGGTATGGATAAGATCCACGGTTCCCACGATCTAGTCATTGAACCACCAGTTTTTTTCAAAAAACTATAGCAGACAATTAAAAAAAAAAAAAAAAGTGTTGCTTGGCATGCGAATTACAGTCCAGTTCTAGTATGGATTTATTATCGTGTTGTTTCTTGAATTATTGTGGAAGAACTATTAAAAAAAAAACATGCCAGTATCCTAATTGGTTTCACTGGTAAATAATTGCAAAAATGCTGCTTGGCATGCGAAGTCCCATGACCAAATGTTTAGTGGAAATGTCATGATTTTTTTTTTCCTAATAGATGTCATGATTTCTATCTGGATACCTAAATCAAGCGGTTTTCTTTCGTTGCAGATGAAGCATATGTTTCATTCCATGATGAGTGCTGGGGTGTGCCTATTTACAACGACAAGTAAGCATAACATCACTATACTATAATTGCCAATAAAAAATAGAGTTTTTTTTTTTGGCTTTTCTATTCATGTTTGGTTGGATTTAATGAAAAATATAGGGCTTATTTAAACATCAATGATAAGCCAGATTTAACAATGGGAATGTCATACCAGCATCACTTTTCAACAGTAATGTGTGTCTTTGGTACAGTAATGTTTTATTTTCTTCTCCTGCTAATTAATTCATTGTGATACTTTTGTGTGATGACCGCTAAGCCGGCTCTTTGAGCTGCTTGCATTGTCCGGACTGCTCATTGACTACAACTGGACTGAGATCCTCAAGAGCAAGGAGATTTACAGGTCATTTGAAATTACCAGATTCAAGCATTTCAAGTATATTTTTCTTTTGTTCACATTATGGAAGTAATTTACCATCAATTACTTGTTATTAGGGAAGCTTTTGCAAATTTTGATTACAATGTTGTCGCGAGGATGGAAGAGAAAGATATAGAGGATATCATTTCAAACAAGGAGCTTAAACTAGCCGAGTGCCGTGTTAGAGCAATCATAGAAAATGCCAAGTGCGTGCAAAAGGCAAGTTTGACTAATCACAAGAAAAATTCTATGAATTTATGATGTTGCTCAAGTACCTGTCATGGTGCCTGGGAAATCCAGTTTTCTGGTTATCAATTGGAAAATTAATGATAAATTAGGCCTGATTGCCTTGACCATTTAGGAAATAAATTAAAAATGTTGTTGGACAGCGTATACCACCCTGTACGGTGATAGACAGGTTTAGTACCAGTAGTATACCAGTTACCGGTATACTGGTATTGTTATAATAAAAGTTTGACAAAATTAATTGTTTTTTTTCTTTTTTCTTTTTTCTTGTTCAACCCAAGGTTGCAAGAGAATTTGGATCATTCAGCGGTTACATATGGGGCCATGTAAACCACAAGCCGGTGATCGGAAAATACAAGCATCCACGCAGTGTGCCTCTGAGAACCCCAAAATCGGAGTTCATCAGCAAAGACTTGATACGAAGGGGATTCCGGTTAGTGGGACCCGTAATTATTTATTCGTTCATGCAAGCAACAGGGATGGTTATAGACCACCTTGTCAACTGCTATCGATTTAATGAATGTGTTAAGCTTGCAGAGAGATCATGGGGCATGACTAATGTTGCAGTTTAAAAGTTAAAACTGGTGACCCTAAAGGGCTATTTTGTAAATTATTTAAAATTTGTATAGACTCTGGGATGATGGTTTTGAGTGCTTAATTTGACCAATTTGGGATTTTTTGGTGGTATGGAAGCTTTTGTAGAGGCTTGTTACCACTGTCTGTTTATTTTATTTTTATTCCTATAGAAGGAAAAATATTGAAGTGTAAGTAATAAATTAAAAATACATTGCCTAGAATTATAATTATTACGATCTAGCTTCTTTCATTTGCTTGCAATAATTATGTGTGTGTCTGTATATTTTCTGTGTGAATCATGCAGGGTGTCTATCTAGAAAGTGCTTATTATCAAGTCAAAGATTTGATTTTAAGAGCAATTATGCTTCTTGTAAATAAGTCTGGTGAAATCCAACGACTTCCTAATTCGTGCCAAGCACAACTCCACCATCACATCTTTGTATTACCTTTTGATATGAAATAAAATATAAAGCATCACATCCTCTTTTCCAAATTCTGACAAATTAAGTTGAAACTTAGAAAATCAAAATGATTGAATACTCATCTATTCAAATCTCAAATCCATTCCTCTTTTCTCCTCTTGCGCATTTGTCGACATTGAATATTGCATAAATGATAGTCCACACAGTGTTCTTTAAATAAAAAATTCTACTTACCAGAGGACCACTATAAACAATTGCTTGCAGAGGCAGAGCCTGGGAATCTGAGGTCATGAGATATTAGGACATTACAAAAAAGCCAAAATAAAAATTATACCCATCAATCATCATATGGTATCTATTAATGTCATAAATTTAAAAGGGAAAATTTCCGGTGTACTCATCTAAACTTTTGAAATAGCCAATATACCCATCAAATTATCATAATAGCTAATATTCCCATCAAAAATTAATTTTCTTTCTTCTATCCCCTTTTAATAATTTAATATTCTATTTAATTATTTTAAAAATCTAAATGACCTATATGCCCCTTATAATTAAACAGACATATCCAGTAGTTTTATTTTTCTTTTAATTTATTTCTTTCTTCAAAAATCATTCTTCATACGCTAGAGAGAAATCTCTTCCTAAATCGTGATCTCTGTGCGGTTGTGCCGTCCCTCCTCCGCCACCCCCTCATCTCGCGCACCGAAGCCATCTCACTCCCTGATGCTGCTATATCCTCTCGCGCACACAAAATCGATCTTCCGACACAGTGCCACCTTGCCGACGGACCTCGCGCACTCGGACCACCTCACACTCACCTGGGCTCGAATTAATTTATTTAATACGCCACATCAAGCCTGCACGACGACACTGGTAAACACATAGGTACACTGATTGGCACATGCAAATTTGATTGCTCAACGGTTTTCATGACTAATGTATAATTGTTCAATTTTCTCAATCTCTTTATCTATGTTGATTGATGAATAATAACGACTTGAAAATTTTCCTTTCTGTGAAAAAAATATTCGTATTGTGTTAAGACCTCTGAAATTGATGTCACGTAATTTCATATGTGGACTCAGTTGTGTCACGTAAGAGGGTATGGAATCTGGTTGTGTCACGTGATAGTATTATCCATGTGGGAAATCACGTAAGAGGGTATCGTAATTTCAAACTGAGTCCACATATTACTTCAAGCAATTTCATATGTGGACTCAGTTTGATAGTATTATCCATGGAGTCTGAATAGAGTTCCGTGCCTCCTACAACAGATGAAATGACAGTGAGGTAGTGACTCAAAAGAGAAGCAGCGGGCTCGAAACAATTTGTTGGTGCGATGTATCTCCAGTATTCTCCCAGATTTTGCATTGGGTAAGGGTGAACAAGATGATGGTGGTTGGTGGAGGAGGGACGATCTCTTCCGGTGATTTGTGATTGAGGGGGTGAGTGAGATCGCTAGTCTCAGATTCTCAGTACGAAGAAGAAAAAAAACTTGAAAAGGGCTGGACCCTCTGTTTAAAACAAGGGGTATAATGGTCATTTAAAATTTAAAATAATTAAATAGAAAATTAAATTATTAAAAGGGGATGGAAGAAAGAAAATTAATTTCTGATGAGGATATTAGATATTATGATGATTTAATGGAGAAATTGGCTATTTCAAATATCTAGATGGGTACACAGGAAATTTTCCCATAAATTGGCCGGGTCCGCCGATTCCTCCTAGATCTGTACCTGTTTGTGGCCACATTAGGAGCAATTTTGCATAGTCATAAAAGACCCAAAACTCAAGATATAGTTTATATTCTGCAAATCCCTAGGCGTTCTATTCTCAAAATAAAAAATAAAAATAAATATCATCTGTAAATAGTCAAATATGCTTCAAAAAATCACATTCTTCTCTTTGGAGGTATCCTTCTATCCACCCAAATGAGCTAAGAATCCAAGTTTCACATATTTACCCAATTTCTAATTTTGAAGTTTGAACTACCACATCTTTTGTTTTGTTAAAACCTGACAGCCCCTCTATGGTACGTCTCAATTACAGAAGCAAGCAAGATACCTTGTCCCTTGCATACCAAAAGTGAAGAATTTTTTTTTCCTTTTTCCTTTTGCGGTTGAACAAAAGATGGTTTTAAGTGTTTACAAAGGGAGAGAACAAAAAAGACATCATCTTGTCCGACGGGACCTGCTCGGTGGGGACCACTCCATGACAAATTAACGAATCCATGGGCTCCAAGCTGACCCGAGAGCACCTTGTTTCCATTTTTTCTTGTCGTTAATTTCTTTGTTGACGATGATTGATGATGACCGTACTTAAATATTGCACAAAGTATAAAAATAAAGCAACTCGCTTTTTCACAACAAAAGATAATATATACGACGATAAAAGAAAAATTTAGGCCAATATGATGCTTGTACAGTTTAAGATAAAAACGACGATGATTGTGCGATTCTTTTTCAACCCAGCAAATATAGTACTTCCAAATATCTTGCCAAAATGCTAATTTGCAACCGTATGCAAATTTCATCTAATTTTTGTACTTATCCATCTTTAATTACGAAAATGCATGTGGAGGCTGAATGTTCACCTACATAAATCATGTCACGAAGGTGCCTGAGCTCTGCCAACATTACAACAGCGGCTCAAAATTGAGCTGTATATTAATGCACTCTGTTATTTTTCGTCAATAAAAACTGCAGAGTGAAAATGTGACGGTGACATTAATTTTGGCGTGATGGGCTATCTTGGGGCAGAAGCTGAATCACCAGCGTGAAACGGACACATCACCAGCTTCCCCTGCGGATAAGGAGAGCACGCCCATGTTTGCAGTCGCTCTCTTGTTTTGTCCCGTTGCACCGGATGCTCTCTCTCGCGCCCACAGATGCATACCGTATACCCCTTGTTTTTCTCTGCGTAACAGCGTAGGTTACTATATACGCACCTAACCCCCTGATCCTATCTTCATTTATGAGGATGTTTTTTGGTTTCCTGATCATTTTTTCTTCAATTTCAATTTTACTGAAATTAGATAGTCTGGATGTTGCCCATTTCGATGAATTACCAGAGGAAGTGAAGTACTGTAATAAATTAAAAAGGGGCATATTTTGGTTCAATCAGCTGTTGTTGTCTGTGTCACCGTCTGGAAGCGTTGATTGACCAGGAAATTGTGGAGAATATATCAAGAATTGAAAGCTAATAAAGCCAATAAAACCAATTTTAATTGTTCAGAATATAAGCCATTAATTATCTTAACAAATTGCTTGAAACAGCCAACTGAATATACATTTCTAAAAAAACTGAGAATTACATAGGACACCAAAAGAAAGACTATTATTTCACAAGACACCATTTGCATTATTTTTGTTTTCAGAAAAGAAAAGATATTTAACCAACAATGTGGTAATTTATACAAAAGATACCAAAAGAAACAAATAAAAAATTATATGAGAATTACATAACTTCTTTAGTTTATTTTTTATAACTGTTCCGGATACATAACATAAGGAAATAACATGTCAAATACCAGCAACCTTTCTCCCAGCAGTAGCATATCTAAATTCTATAACTGCTAGAGCTATTTACAAAAAAGCACCAGCCTCCAACCCGCGCACACACAGCCACACACACGCACTCTCATATATCGCAGTCTAACAACAGAACACGACATTTATTCGCGAAAAAAAACCCATGATCTATCCCATTCCTTACACTAGCATATCACGGAAGGACCACAACAAACCACAAACCCTACTCATCTCCTATAACCAAACACGTCTAACTCAAAACTGGCAAGAGGTACCGAGCCGCTGCATCTGCCTCTGAGCGAAGGACCTGCACTTGCGGTCACGAAACGCATCAGGAAGAAGCTCTCGAAACTTCTCAAGAAAAAGGTCCCACTCCTCTCCCCCCATATCACCTAATTTCACAAAACTTGCACTAGCTTGTGCCTGCTCATCAGCACTTCTTGTACCTCCCTTGAGTCCACTTGCACCTCCACTGTTGTTACCTTTGTTACCTTTAGTTACTTCTTTGGCCTTTGCACCCAGAGTGAAGCCCTTGAGAGATGTAGAGAGCTTTGCAATTGCAGGAACCCACTTGTTGACGAGACCATTAAATGCACTCTGCTCAAATTTAGTGCTCTCTTCATCCCTATTATCTTCTTCACCTTCTTCCTCTTCTTCCTCTATTGCTTCATGTAATTTGGACAGAGGATTTCTAGAAGAACCCGATCTAGACCCGAAACTAAAAAATGGTGGGGTCTTGGGGGTCTTTGGCGTAATTGGGTCATCCTCACAATCAATTTGAAACTGCACTAGGTCTTCATCCTTGTCATCGGATTTTGAATCTTCCAGGAGGAACTCCTCTCTTTCAGAAACCAGCTTCCTTGCTTCAATACAGATCACCTCTAGTTCGCTTGGCTCTTCCTCCTTCCCAGTAAACTGCCGACTCATCATCTCACCTATCTCAGCCAGGCACAGGCCAGCCCTAACAGCCTCCTTCAGAAAAATGGTAGAAACCACCAAAACCCGAAGACATGCCTCCCTTATCATTGGCAACTCAGCTTTTAAAAGCTCAGCATCTCTACATGGATCTAATTTTGCAATGTACTCCAGTTCCTCATCTGAGAAGGGAATGGAGGCTTGAGGCCAATGGATCCATTCAAAATATGGGTCCTCTAAGCTCTCTGGCAAGCACAATCCATGGTCAATTGGAATTAACTCAGTCTGTACACCAAATGTGTCGGAACCAGTACCAGCTCCACTTGGAAACTTCCTGACAAGGAGGTTGCCAGCATGCCTATCGGTATTGAAAATACGAATATCAAGTATACCAATCCGGTGGACCGCCGAAACAGGAAACGATGACGTACCGTAGTCACTTGCATCAAAGTCATGTTGGATAAACTGTTGAAACGACGCTATCTTGCTAGTAGCCTTTTTTTTAGTAATATTCACATTATAGCCCTTGCAGCCACTGTTGTTACCACCGCATTCAACACCGCCTTCATTGACATGAAACACCGAATGAGTGATCTTCACCAGCACAGTAGGTGGTACATTTGCAAAGTGATCATAATCCAGAAGGTACGCAGCCACCTCACGAAACCCTGTCTCACCAACCCGTACTGAACGCTTGAGGCCTGGTTGACCCAGCGCCTTGCCTACAAAGCCCTTGGGATTATTTGGTGCAAACGGTTCTTCATCAGTTGGCTTAGCGATAGCAACACTCTCACCTCTTACATTGCGAAAGTAATAGGCCCCACCCATACCACTATGCACTGGAATCGGGTCCACCCCATTTCGGATTGCCTTTACCACATCTTTGACCACCTGCTTCATCCTTGTGCAGTCAAAAGAGCATCCTAGGATTTCAATGGGACCACTGCGATCCCTCTGTGGTAAGTCCCTCCCAGTAGGGGACAGGCAAGGTGTAGAAGAGCTCCGGTGCATAAAATTCCTTGTGAGAAGCAGAGGGGAATCATTTCTGATACCAGTTAGGTCATTTTTCAATACACGATCACCATAAGTGAGAGAGCTTTCATCAGTTGGTACATTGAGCGCCAGCTGTAACTTCCTTTTTACAGTATGGGCATTGTCCCCACGGTCAAGCTCAATGCCCAGCACACAGCCACTGTCAGTTTGCACAAAGACACGTTTCCACCCAAGACGGCCTTCCGTGCGGCTTCTGGTGGCATACTCACTTTTCAGGGTACGGTTCAGCACTGCAACAGCCATCTGGGTTTGCACAGGGCTGTCCAGGTTTGGAGACATGAACAGCAAGTGTGAGGGTGTGAAAAGGATGCTTACACCCCTCTCTGTAGCACAGCCAAGACGACAAACTAGCAGGGAGATGAAGTAAGGTGCCAAGCACTTTGTATACCAGATCTGAATTCTTCACATTGGAGTTGCCATAAGGAAGATTAATAGTAAAGCCTCTGCAAAAAAGCATCTCCTTTGTTAGCAAAACAGCTCAATGTTTCCAAGTTCCGGTGTACACTTTACTAGCTTATTTGTAAAGATGGCAATATCTTGCTATGACACATAAGAATGTTTTACATGAATTGCAAAACTAAGTGGCTTTGATCCATCATCTTTGAACTTAAGACTTGATTTAATTAAAAAGGAAAAATTAGACAAAGATCATTTCTATTAGTGCCAAGATCAATAAGTTTAAGTTGTGAAATACAAAAGATTCCCACACAGTTTCAGTTTAATGCCATAACATCAGAATGACAAATTTAAACAAGAAATGATAAATAGGAAATGTATATCTACAATCAGATTGATGAAGTGATTGTTCTAAATTTAAAACTAAATCTCAGCAAGGAAACAGAGAGGATGTACTGATCATGCACCGAACTAGATACACAATTTTCATGGATGAATGAATGCATCACTGTAAATACCAAATTCACAAAAAAGAAAACTAACCTTCATAATAAAAAACATATAATTGAAAAATAAATAATATAATATGTCTAGATAAGCAATCATATGCAGGTACCCCTTAAATTATTTCCCCTTCGATCTAAAGGCCACATCATGAAGTTTCTGCCTTATTTTAAGTGAATTTGTTGCTGTAAAAACGTAGATTCAGAAGTTCCATGATTGCTATGAGCTAAAAGGTACATTTGACTCTAATTTGAGAGAAATACGATGATTAACCATCTTTAAAATTCATTCTCGTCCTCGGATCTACTCTGGATAGTTTAAATCAAACAATGAGAAAGCTAAGATTTATGGCAGACAAATAGCTCCCTCTTGTTAAGCAAATGACAAAGGAAAAAAAGATTGAACACGCTCTTTTTCTTTTCTCGGTAAATACTGATCCACCAATATCAAAGATCAATTCTTAGAACAATAAACAAGTATCTGAATCTTATAAACACGGGAACCCACAGCTCAGCCAAGACAGATCTAAACAAAATATATGGATCCAATCATGAAAGGAGATTGCACTCACAAGGATAATACTAGATCCGGTTCGGAAAAGACGCAAGCACTGCACAGGAGGAGTGAAACAACAACCAAGACGCACGCCGCTCAGACGACGCCCGCCCCTGACGGAGAGGATGCGGTTACGGAGTTGATCGGAGGCCCAAGATCTCTCTCTCTCTCTGTCCGTTTAGCTGTTTCCTCCAGTACCTTCTCTCAATCTAAGCGCTTTTCTCTTTCTTCCCCCAATCGGCTCTTTCCTTTACCGTACGTACTGGCGAAAATAGAGGGGTTACGAAACTAACCAGGGTTAGACATCTAGGTTTCGTTACTTTATAGCACGAGAATCTTACAAAACACACCCTCGTTCTTTCCTACTTCACTAACAAGGACATTGTCCTTCTTTGGGTCCAAGATAAGTTCGGGACAGACTCAGTCACTGACAGTGAGCTAACTAATGAATCGCCATGGTGTCTGGAGAAAATTTTGGCGGAACTTGGTTCACAATAAGTTTTACAATATTCCTGTTGAAAGATGATGTGTACAGCGGGTCCCTTATCATCTTTATACATTAATCGAATAATGCAGAGACCGTGTTACCAGGTCACCGAAGATCCAGGGATCGCTAATATTTTGTTGCGAGGAGTCCGGTTTTCTGTACTTCTAGCCGTGTGGCGGATTCTTCCTCGCTCTCACCTAGTTTAAATAGTTAATTCGGAATATTTTAATGTGATCTTTATATTAAAATGTGTTTGGAGGTCAGATTTTATATATTTTTAAAATATTTTAATATTTTCAAGATAAGTGCAAAATCAGTAAATTATGAATTTCCAAACATAGTCTAAAATATATAAAATTTGATCTCCGGTCATGTTTTAATATGGAGATCACATTGAGTAGTTTGAAATAAATGTTTAAAATTTAAAAACAAAGATAAGAAAATGAGAGCATGATCGGAACACAGAAAACAATGGGTCACTGTAACTTTATATTAACACAATTTCATGTATTTTTTTTTAAAACGTTAAGGTATTGATAGATACGTTCCAATCGTTTCAATCGTTTTACGTGGTAATACGTTCCGATCGTTTCCAGTAATATAGGTATTGATAGATATTTGTTTACTAGTTGGAGGATAAAGATAGCTTTTTCTGTAATTATCTTTTTTTTTAACTATTATATATAAATATTCTATACGTGTAGAGTCTCTAACAAAAGTAGCCGTTAAAGATAAATGCAAATCCACAAGTGATATGTGTTGAGTCCTGTAAAGCTTAAATGTGGATAAAAATGATCTGCTATGAAAACATTTTGCAAAACTTAGAAACAAACAATTATACCAATGATATCTTTTCAAAAAAGATAATTATATACCAATGATGAATTAGTTTGTTACTTATCATCACAATAACTAGAGAGTAGGCATTTAATACTAAAAGTAGATTTATAAGTTGTCGATACAATATAATTAGGGTATGTTTGGATGCACAAGAATAGCTACTGTTCCTGGAATAGCATTGCTATTCGGAACAAGGTGCATCCAAACGACTTTTAGAGCTATTCGGAATAGCTACTGTTTTTAGAATAGCATTGCTATTCGCTATTCTTACAAAAACATGGAATAGCATTTGTTGATTTCAATATTAATACTAATCCAATATTTAAACTAATATTATATTACATTTAATATTTAAATTAATATTATATTGTATTATATTTAATTTAATATTATATTTAATACTGTTATAATATTTAAAATAATATTATATTATATTTTAATATTTAAATTAATATTATATTATATTATATTTAATCTAATATTTTATTTAATACTAATCTAATATTTAAAATAATATTATATTACATTTAATAATTAAATTAATATTACATTGTAATATATTTAAACTAATATTTTATTCAATACTAATCTAATATTTAAAATAATATTATATTACATTTAATATTTAAAATAATATTATATTACATTCAATATTTAAACTAATATTATATTATATTTAATATAATATTTTATTTAATACTAATTTAATTTTTAAACTAATATTATATTATATTTAATATTTAAAATAATATTATATTACATTTAATATTTAAAATAATATTATATTACATTTAATATTTAAAATAATATTATATTACATTTAATATTTAAACTAATTTTAAATTATATTTAATATAATATAATATTATATTTAATCTAATATTTTAGTAATACTAATCTAATATTTAAAATAATATTATATTGCATTCAATATTAAACTAATATTATATTACATTAATCTAATATTTTATTTAATACTAATTTAATATTTAAAATAATATTATATTACATTTAATCTAATATTTTATTTAATACTAATCTAATATTTAAAATTATATTATATTATATTTAATATAATATTTTATTTAATACTAATCTAATTTTTAAAATAATATTATGTTACATTTAATATTTAAACTAATATTATATTATATTTAATATTTAAACTAATATTATATTATATTTAATATAATATTTTATTTAATACTAATCTAATATTGAAAATATTATTATATTACATTTAATATTTGAATTAATATTATATTGTATTATATTTAATCTTACACATAAATTATTAAACAGTAGCTATTCCCTCCAAACTCTATTCCAAATATGCAATCCAAACAACTTTTTCACTGTTCTGGATAGCGCTGTTCTTAAACAGTAGCTATTCTTATTTACTATTCTAAACAGTAGCTATTCTAGCTATTCTAGAGTGCATCCAAACGTACCCTTAGTAAGAATTCTAGTTAGATCATAGATCTACTAGTATTTTGTTCGTGCGTTGTCACGGATTCAAAATACAATAAATAGAAGCAAATTAAATCAAATATTTTCATCTTTAACAATATTTGTATTTTTATAATTTCAATTTCTGTTTTTTTTTTGCAATGAAATAAACTATTTTGTCTTTACCACTCCGTTAAATGAAAAGGTAATCAATATTCTAGTGAGTAAACATATTAATTACTTTCTTATTTTGTTGTCATCAACAACATGAAAAGAAAGAAAAAAAAATGTTATCAATTAATTGCTTTCATGACAATATTTAATTCAAATTTCAACACAATAAATACCAATACATTACAACATAAAATCACAGTTGCATAATTTTTTAGTTTTGACAGTTTAAAATCCAGCAATTTAAATCTTAATCGTTGGCAGATACTTAATACAGGAGAAATATGTAGCAATAATTTTAATTGTATCAAACTATTCTGGTCACCTTTCTTTCAACTGAAGTTCTAACAGTCCAAATATAGAACTGTTATTAGTTAATTTTATTTATTTATTTCGAAAATTCTGTTTCCATCCATTTAACAAGAAAAAATTCGGATTTAATTTTAAACGACACAGAATAAATTTTAGATTAATTGACGATAAGTGATGCATAAACGTAATGTAACTACATCCATAACTAGTATGATATCTAGCAACCATGACTAATTAATCAAATAGCTTGGTTGATTTTAATATGCAGTGTATTTGCAATGTGTTTTTTTCTCCCTAACCGTTGATTGATGGGAACAATTTTACAGAGGCTAATGTCATAACGTTATAATTTCAACCTAAGTTATAACAACTAACTTTTTTATGATTTCAAAGTCCGAATAGCCAATGCGAACCGCATAACCTGACCTCCATATTAAAATGTGTTTGGAAACCAAATTTTATATTTTTTAAAAAAAAATACTGTTTTTTATATAGGTGCAAAATCACTGTTTTTGTTATCTTATAATATGTTCGGCATTCTTATCTTCATTTGCAAAGTACAAATTTCAACCGCTCAACATGATCTCCATATTAAATTTATATTTTTTAGATATGTACAAAATCTATTTTAGATACAAAATTTATATTTTTTTTTGGAACTTTTTTACTATTTTTTAGATATGTGCAAAATTATTGTTTTCGACAAATTAATTATCTTCTGAAAAATAGTAATTTTGTGTCTATCTAAAAAATACTAAATTATTTCCAAAAAATATAAAATTTGGTCTCTACACACAATTTAAAATAAAACTTATATTGAACGATTCAGATCGTTTATATGAACTGCAAAAATGAAAATAAAAATGTGAATCATGATTTAAACACAATATGTCATTGATTGTTAAAATCATATCATATAATTCGTTGTTAAGTCTTCTTTACGCAGCACTTGAATAAATTTCTAGTATTTGCAAATTAAAATACGAGACATTGAAATATAGCCATATCCGGGAGCAGAATTATAATTTTTTTACATAAGAGTTGAAAATTAAAATACACGATATGTGAGTGAAATTTAAACTCAAGTATTCTCAACCACAAAATAAAATTCTAACTACTGGACAACAAATAAATTTTTAATATTTATTGAGGGGCTGAATATATAAATTAAAGAGAAAATTGTGAAAATGCCACTTCAAAATCTTCAAATTGTGAAAATGCCATCTCGAACTTTGAAATTGTCAAAATGTCACTCCAAACTTTATTAATTTGTAAAACTGCCACTCAAAATAATTAATGACTAAAATACCCTCACCCGTCCTCTTCTTTCTCCTGCCTTCTCTTCTTCTCCTGTTCCGAATGGCGGCTGAGCGCAGCGGAGGGAGGTCGTAGAGAAGAGTTTGATGGTGCTGGTGCTTGTCGGAGGAGGAGGAGTTGCGAAGAATACGAAGGCGGGCGAGAGAAATTATGTCCGGAAATTGCTACTTGCGCCTCTTGCGACGAGCGAGGGTCGGGTTGGCGAAGGGTGCGGGAGGAGGCGGCAGAGGGGCGGGGGCGGAGATGGACGGGCGAGGGTATTTTAGTCACTGATTATTTGGAGTGGTATTTTCACAAATTAATAAAGTTTGGAATGGTATTTTGACAATTTCAAAGTTCGGAATGACATTTTCACAATTTAATTATTTTGGAG